>CM053329.1:19497672-19950172 GCA_028583605.1 Dastarcus helophoroides
ATACTAGTTGAGTTTAACAAGCTGTTGTATTACGAAACTAGTTTCGTTTACTTTTGATTTTAGAAGTTTTTACTTCAACCAAGAAGCTTTATTTTTTTAAACTGTTCTGTGGTTTATGTTCCAATCATTCTGATATCAATAATAAGATTTCACCATTAAGATTATCCCGCGATAGGAATGTTGATATCGATGTTAATATTTGTAACTTGCACAACAAGCCTAAAAGGTCACTAGCAGCTAGGTAACTTCTTATGTTATAGGCTGCAAAGCATCGTGCTGCAAATAGAAGCACCCTCGGCGTGACATGTGTTTAGGCATGTTAGAGTTAACCAATAATATCAAAAATTTTGTCATTCTACTGTTTCATTATAGACTATTTAATTTATTTTGAAGACAATTTTATTCTTAGAAATGCAAACTTCTCCAAATTTAACTTTTTCCTAGATATTTTAAATTTAAACTGGAAATTTTTATTTTTTTTGGAAACTTTTTGAAATTTTAATTGTAACATTAAAATTTCGAGAATAAAATTTGAGATCCCCACGTTTCTATGGGATGATATTAATCTCTGATTTCGATAGTCTGGTTGTTTCAATATCAGTGAACATCAAAAAATGTTTCAGCTTTCGGAACCATGTTTATCAAAATCGGTATTAAATGAAAATCAGTCTAGATTTACATCAGATTGTCATTAAAAAATTAAAGATGTTTAAATATTACTATTTTATATCCATCTAAAACTTCCATAGACTAGTGGAAAATTCCAAAATTGTAGGTGATTTTCAACAGGCTGCAGTTTGGTAAAAAAGGGTTGTACAAAAAAATCTAAATTAAGGAAATTGTAACTTCAAGTGTCTACTTTTTAAATCTGAACTTTAAAGTGTTTTTAGCTTTAGCGGTTTTTAAGTAATGTTAAGAAAACCATCGACAAAATTTCTTTTTATTTTTTGAAAATTTTAGATTTATCCACTTGGATTTTTTAAAAATTTTTTAACACTATTTATGACAAAAATGTGAAAAAATTTTAGAGATTCTTTTTCTTTTTTGTTGAATTTTATGAGCTTTTTAGGGAAAAAAAAACGTGATCCTATATTTTTTTCAAAAACTCAATCGAGTAAAACAAAAGAAAAAAGACTGGCTCTATTGAATTGTATCCTTTTAGGGTTTTTGTGGGTGCATTGAACTATAAAAGGTACACTTAAACCTAGTGATTTTCTCAATGCTTTCGGTTCAGCGATTAATTTTCTAAGAATCCATCAACAGCTCTTTTTTTATATAAAGTCATGTAAACAATGGAAAAATTTTCTTTCGAAAAGCCATAGGCTAATCCTTGTGCAAAATTTATTTAGGTTTTCGAAACCCACCTTCAGCTTTCTGTATGAGCACTGGTTGCTGAGGTATCGATAATCAAAAACAAAATGAACCTTTTCATTCAAAGACTGATATCTCGGCGAGAAGTGGTCGTGCCAAGATCTTCAGAAAAATAAATTGAAACCGAATGCACAGTAGTGGTTAAGACAAAAAAAAAAACCAAAAAAAAATCCCAAATTTTGTTTGTTAATTTTTTTAAGATTACTAAATAACTACTGTCGCTAAAGAATTTAAAAGTACAGATCCAAAAACTAAACACTCAGAACTATAGTTTTCTTTTTACAAAATTTTATGAGCGACCATTTTTAACTAAGTTACAGCCTGTTGAAATCATCTAAAAATTTGGAATTTTTCCCATCCCTTAATTTTTTCCAGTAGTTTGAAATACTTAAGACAACATAACTTTTCAAAATCAAATCCACCAAAGCACAAGTCAACTTAATTTTACTCGGTGCAAAAACTGAAAAGTAGGGGGTGGAAAAATGGCCCGAAATATGCGGCGAGGCCCTAAATTTCCCGCCCTAATTTTCCCGCGTAACTTTACACAGCCAACTACCGAGAAAATTCTTCATTAAAGCCTCGGCAATACGTTTAGTTTGGATGTTCCTTCCGGGCGGCGGTACATTATGTAATTTAGACGTAGGTCGTAATAAATTTCCACCGCCAGTATCACTTCTTGCGCACTTCTAATTGTTCAGGGGAGGCCGAATACACCTCGATGACGTGAATTTATGAAGCGTCGTCGTCGGGTGGACGCGATACATAACACGCGTTTCATAAGTGCAGACAACCGTTCAGGAGGAGAATGTGGCGTAATGGAAAAATACCGAAAGTTGGAGAACGAGAGAACAAGAGGCACATACAAGATGGTGATATTAAATTTTCCGACCTTCTGCGTCCGTAATGTATTGGTCCTGGGGGGAAATGCGGTTTTTGTTATATACCGATTATGCATTACACTTCTGCAAACGAGTAAAAACATGCTTTAGAAGCTTTTTTTGAAGCGAAAACTTTCTTAGGTGCGTTTAGCCATTTTGGATAGGGGTAAACCTATGGTTTAGCGTTACCATCACACGTCGCCATCACGCGTTACCAACATGCTTTTCTCTTAACATAAGCCCATGTTGGTAATGAAATTAGCGTGACGGTAAGACGAAATGAGAGGTTCACTTCCTCTTATAACCAAATATTTGTTAGTATTAAAATTAAAATAAAAAATGTGGTACTCTGGTGTTCCAAAATTAACAGATGACAGTACTAATAAGATGTTACACCTTACGTACAATAAATAAAAAAGTGCAAAGTTTATGTGTAAGTGATTTTATTATAAATAAAAACTAGATTCGTCTCTACATGATTACAAAAATCTGAACCACAAGTACAAAAGGGTAGGTCAGTTTGGTAGCATTTACTTTAAAATGTTTCCAATATTCTGACTTGTTTACTAATGTGGGTTCAAACTACACTACATAGATACTGTTATTTCCTAGTTACAAGTTTTCACTTCTGAGGGCAACCTTCAGGAGTTCCTTTTTTTCATCATCATAATTTGATAGGTACGTTAAATACTACTATAACCTAGCCCTGGTTCGTCTATAAAGATATCGAATTTAATATAACAACGCAATAAAACATTAAGAATCAGGCATATTACAAATTTGGAAAATAATATTTCTTTTTTTCTTAAAAAAAAGTTGAGACTAAAACTCGAGAAAATGAATTAGTACAACGGGAGATTACGTTTCGTCTGTGTCGTTCTGAATATGACCCTTTGGAGTTAACAATGATGGAATTCCATTAGTGCTGTTGGAATCTATTGTTGGCAATTAATTTTTTGTTTGTCGACATGCGCGCACCTCCGACCGACGAAGCAATCAATAAATAAACTGTGGAGAACGTTAATTAAATTAGCACTTTGGCCATTTCATTTATTCCACAATTTTTTCGTTCTCAAACTCACTGATCGGCCAAATTACTACTCGAGCTTAAATTATTGAGCAACGTTTCTACTCATATTGTAACTTTGGCTCCCGCAAATGTGTAACGAAACCCCTAATCGAATTTCAAACTAGTTGCTTGGTAATTAAATTTACTCACATGTGTTTCGTCTCTCTGCCCGTCCACCATTGTTTTTTATTTATAAGTAGATGATTGATTGGCCTTTGAAAAGTGTAAATGTATTTGGGTGTAAAAGTATAAACGGTTTATAGTAAAGTAGCACTCTTATAGTTTCAAGAGGCATTCTTGCAGTTTCAAGAAGCATTCTTGCAGTTTCAAGTAGCATTCTCGTAGTTTCAAGTAGCATTCTCGTAGTTTCAAGTAGTATTATTTCAGCATTGACGACAATTCATAGTGAAGGAAGCATTCTCGCAGCTACAAGTAACTTTTTCTGCATTGGCGCAACTTCTAGTAGTATCCCGCAGTTTCAAATTGTGCTTTAGCACCTTCAAGTAGCTTCTACATAATCAACTAGCCCCCTTGCAGTTTCAAGGAGCTCACAAGCTCAAGTAGGTAGTTCTCCTGCAGTTTCAAATAACTTGAATGACTTCTAAGTTACTTGCGTGCAATTTCAAGTATAGTACCATGCAGTTTCAAGTAGCATTCTTGTAATTTCTAATAGCATTTTCGCAATCTCTTAAAAATCCTTATTGCAGTAAGAGTGATAATAGCAAATGTAGTGCCCTCACAGTTTTAGATACTTCATGTGTAGTTTAAAGCAGCCGCCTTGCAGTTTCAAGTAGCCGCCTTGCAGTTTCAAGTAGCCCCGTTGCAGTTTCAAGTAGCCACTTTGCAGTTTCAAGTAGCATTCTCGCAGTCTAACAAGTATCATTATCGTAGTAATAGTGACAATTCATAGAAACAGTAGTGCTCTTGCAGTTTTAAATAGTCCATGTGTAGTTTAACTAGCCGTCTTGCAGTTTCAGGTAGCCATTTTGTAGTTTCAAATAGTATTCACGCAGTCTCAAGTATTACTGTCGTAGAAGTACTGACAATTCATATTAAAAGTAGTGCTCTCGCAGTTTTAAATAGTCCACATGTAGTTGAAGTAGCCGTCTTGCAGTTTCAAGTATGCTTCTTGTAATTTCTAATAGCATTCTCGTCTTGGAGTTTCAAGTAGCCTTCTTGTAATTTCTAATGGCATTCTCGCAATCTCATAAGAATCATTATTGCAGTAATAGTGATAATTCATAGCAAATGTAGTGCTCTCGTAGTTTTAGATAGTTCATGTGTAGTTTAAAGTAGCCGTTTTGCATTTTCAAGTAGCCGCCTTGCAGTTTCAAGTAGCCTCCTTGCAGTTTCAAGGAGCATTCTCGCAATCCAACAGGTATCATTATCGTAGTAATAGTGACAATTCATAGAAAAAGTAGTGCTCTTGCAGTTTTAAATAGTACATGTGTAGCAGTTGAACTAGCCGTCTTGCAGTGTCAGGTAGCTCTTTTGCAGTTTCAAAAAGTATTCACGCAGTCTCAAGTATTACTATCGTAGAAGTACTGACAATTCATATTAAAAGTAGTGCTCTCGCAGTTTTAAATAGTGCACATGCAGTTGGAGTAGCCGTCTTGCAGTTTCAAGTAGCCTTCTTGTAATTTTTAATAGCATTCTCGCAATCTCATAAGAATCATTATTGCAGTAATAGTGATAATTCATAACAAATGTAGTGCTCTCGCAGTTTTAGATAGTTTATGTGTAGTTTAAAGTAGCCGCCTTGCAGTTTCAAGTAGCCGCCTTGCATTTTCAAGTAGCCACCTTGCAGTTTCAAGTAGCCCCCTTGCAGTTTCAAGTAGCATTCTCGCAGTCTAACAAGTATCATTATCGTAGTGATGGTGACAATTCATAGAAAAAGTAATGCTCTTGCAGTTTTAAATAGTCCATGTGTAGTTGAACTAGCCATCTTACAGTTTCAGGTAGCCCTTTTGCAGTTTTAAATAGTATTTACGCAGTCTCAAGTATTACTAGCGTAGAAATACTGACAATTCATATTAAAATTAGTGCTCTCGCAGTTTTAAACAGTCTACATGTAGTTGAGGTAGCCGTTTTGCAGTTTCAAGTAGCACTCTTGCAGTTTCAAATAGTACTCTCGCAGTCTCAAGTACTACTATCGTAGAAATACTAACAATTCCTATTAAAATTAGTTTTAAATAGTCCACATGTAGTTGAAGTAGTCGTCTTGCAGTTTCAATAGCACTCTTGCAGTTTCAAATAGTACTCTCGCAGTCTCATGTATTACTATCGCAGAAATACTAACAATTCATATTAAAATTAGTGCTCTTGCAGTTTTAAATAGTCCACATGTAGTTGAAGTAGCCGTCTTGCAGTTTCAAGTAGCACTCTTGCAGTTCCAAATAGTACTTTCGCAGTTTCAAGTATCGCTTCGCAATAATAAATTTCATGCAACCTTCTTGCACTTTCAAGCAGCTTGTATTCGGTTTCAATTAGCTCTTTCGCAATTTCAAATAACGTTGTCAAAACCTTTAAAAGTATATTCTCGCAGTTTCAAGTAGCTCAAACCCAATACCAAGCGGCTTTTTTACAGTTTCAGCTCCATATCTAGTTTCAAAAAAACGTCCTCGCAATTTCAAGTAGCATTCTCGTGCGAAGCAAGATTGTCGCAGTAATAATACCAATTTATGGTGCACTCGCAGTTTCAAACAGCCCTTGCACAGCTTCTTGCAAATTTCAATAACACTTCTGCGGCTTCAGATAACAATGTCGCAGTTTCTAGTGGTTATTTGATAGTTTCAAGTAAGGTTCTCGCAGTTTCAATTAGCCCCCGAGCAGTTTGAAGTAGCGTTCTTGTAATTTCAAGTGAATTCTCCCAGTTTCAAGTAGCGTTCATGCAGTTTTAAGGAGTCAATGAACAGCTTTGTTCAATTCAATGTAAAAAGGTGTCGCTCTCGCAGTGGTATCCTTGTAGTTTCAAGTAGCGCTCTTGTAGTTTCAAGTAGCGCTCTTGTAGTTTCAACTAGCGCTCTTACAATTGCAAGTGGCCTGCGCGAGGTTTGAAATATCTTTCTTACAATTTTAAGTAGCGCTCTAGTAGTTTCACGCAGCTTGTACTCGGTTACAACAAGCCCTCTAGCAGTTTCAATCATTACTTTCCTATTCATAACTAATGAACTTTATTAACGATAAAAACGCAACAAAATTTAGTAGTTTCATGTAGCGCTCTTGGAATTTCAAGCAGCTCGTATTTGGTTTCAACTAGCCCTCTCGCAATTTCAAGTAGTACTAGCACTCTTGCAGTTTTAAACAGTCATCTCATGCAGTTTCAAGTAACTTCCAAGCAATTTTAGTTTCAAGCAACACTTTCGCACTTTTGTGTTACGTTGTGCATTAGAAACGCTGGCGTAGCTGTAGGTCACTGTCGCAATTTCAAGTAACACTTTCGCAGTTTGAGCTAGCCCTCTCGTAATTTCAACTAGCACTTTTATATTTTCAAGTGACGTTTTCGCAGTTCTAAATAGCCTCCAAGTAGTTTCAAGTAGCGCTCTTGCAATTTCAAGTAATATTCTCCCAGTTTCAAGTAGCGCACACCCTGTTTAAAGGAGTACATAAATAGTTTTATTCAATTTAATGTGTAAAGGTATCGCTCTCGCAGTTGCCAGTAGCACTCTCGTAGTTTCAAGTAGTTCTACAGAGATTCAACTAACCCACTCGTAGTTCGTGGTTTTCATATCTTAAGTAGCGCTCACGCAGTTTTAAATAGCCCGTTAGTGAATTCAGTTTCAATTAGCACTCTTGTAGTTTCAAGTAGTGTTGTTGCATTAGTAACGTCAGTTGATAGTAGAGATAACGCTATAACAATTGTAGGCAGCACGTTAGTACTTTCAAGTAGCGCACTTTTTAAATAGCACCCAGTTTCATCTAACCTTTTCTCAATTTCCTGTAACACTCTCGCTGCTTCAAATAGCATATCACAATTTCAAGTATTAACCTCGTCGTTTCAAGTAGCTCGCCCACAGATTCAATTAACTTGTTGCAGTTGCAAATTGCCTGCACGTAGTTTCAAGAATTTCTTTTGTAATTTCAATAAGCGCTGTTGCAGTTTCAAGTAGCTCGTACAGAGATTCAATTAGCCCACTTGGAGTTTTAAGAATTGCTCTCGTAGTTTCAATAAATATTGAAACTACGAGAGCAATACTTAAAACTGCGAGTGGGCTAGTTGAATCTATGTACGAGCTACTTGAAATTACAAGAGCTTTTCTTAAAATTGTAGCGCTCTCGCAGTTTCAAATAGCCCTTAGGTGAATTTAGTTTCAAGTAGTTAGTTAGTAGTTTCAAGTGGCATTCTTGAACTTCAAGTAGTACTGCTGCATTAGTAACGTCAGTTGATAGCAAAGATAACGCTGTCTCATTCAACTAGTCCACTCGCAGTTTAAATTACTGCTCTCGTAGTTTCAATATTTCAAGCAGCATTCTAGCACTTTCAAGTAGCGCACCAACAGTTTTAAATAGCCTGCACCCATTTTCGACTAACCCTTTCGGAGTTTCTGGTAACACTCTCGCTGTTTCAAATAAAATATTGCAGTTTCAAGTAGTATCTTCGCTCTTTCAAGTAGCTCGCCTACGGAGTCAATTAGCTCTTTTGCAGTTTTATGTAGCAGTCTCGCAATTTCAGGTAACTCTTTCGCATTAGTAACTCTAATTCAATTGCATTTGCAATACTTAAAACTGCGAATGGGCTAGTGGAATCACTGTACGAGCTGCTTGAAACTACAAGAGCTTTTCTTAAAATTATAGCGCTCTCGCAGTTTCAAATAGCCCTCAGGTGAATTCAGTTTCAAGTAGTTAGTAGTTTCAAGTGGCAGTCTCGTTACTTTAAGTAGTACTGCTGCATTAGTAACGTCAATTGATAGCAGAGATAACGCTGTCTCATTCAATTAGCCTACTGGCAGCTTAAAGTGCTGCTCTCGTACTTTCAATATTTCAAGCAGCATTCTAGCATTTTCAAGTAGCGCACCCACAGTTTTAAATAGCCTGCACCCAGTTTCAACTGATCCTTTCGGAGTTTCCGGTAACACTCTCGCTGTTTCAAATAGAACATTGCAATTTCAAGTAGTATCTTCGCACTTTCAAGTAGCTCGCCCACGGAGTCAATTCGCTCTTTTGCAGTTTCATGGAACACTCTCGCCTTCTGGCCTAGTGTGGCCAGTTTGAGAGAGGAGCATCCAAGGGACGTTCTTCAGTTTCTCAACAAGGTTGGGTGGCTGAATGAATGACCAAGGACACCTCAATCACAATGGGCCCGGAAAGGGTGGCCTAAGTGCTGGCCTAAACTTTAGGCAACCCACAGCGAATCCAGAATCCATCCAGAACACTCTCGCAATTTTAGGTAGCTCTTTCGCATTAGTAACTGTGATTCAATTGCATTTGCAATTGCGGGTAGCATTTCCGCGGTGTCAGGTAACACATTTGAAGTTTCAAGTAGCCCCTACGCGGTTGCGACTAGACCTCTTGCAGTTTTTATTAAACTGTCGCAGTCTCAGGCAGTATTTGCGTAGTTTCAAATAACACTATGACAGAATACAGAGTGGTATTCTAGTAGTTTCAAGTAGCACTCTCACAATTTCCCTTATTCAGTAATTATTTTCTAAGAGAAGAGATAAATTAACGGTTACATTGTTTATTCATCTATTGTTCATTAAGGTTGTGAACTAACTGGGAGATTTTGATTTTATTTTTTAAATTTATCAAGGGATTAATCCTCTCAAATGTCAGAACAAACCTTGAAATACAAAACTTGTCCCCTGAAACCAAGAAAGATTAGAAAACACAACAAAGGTTGCTCTAACGCGTTTTGACAGCCAAGCTATCATCTTCAGAGAGATGCTGAATAACCCCGCAAATAAAATTTAAAAAATTCTGAAGTTCTACAGATAGAATTGTGAATATTTCTCGTTACAATGGAAGTAAATTGTTGGGATATGTTTATTAATGAGAATGGCAATATATCAGCAGAATATCTTCCGAAATTAAACGCTTAAAGTGGTCTGCTTGCTTTGCTGATTTCTAAAATAAAACTGCCCCCTAATGGTCCTAATTTATACGACCACTATTAATGAATTGTTATAGAAATAACGTAGGAAAACATCGTTATACTTTTATTAATGGTTCATTTATTAAACTTTGATGGATAAAGAAAGCCATTAAATAAATTACAGCTACTGTCTTCGCCGGACTCGCCAATTACAGATAAGAGTATGTTTTAGTCTAATTGAGGGGGCAACTAATAAATAATAAACCAAGTCGTAGGCGACCCCAAAGTTTAATTACTCTTCGGATTATTTGAATTATGTTTTTCGCTTTGTTATTTTGTTATTTTTTGTAAAATAATTAATTGCACTCAACTTAGTTTTAATTGATTGGTGAGTTGTAATTACTTACGCACTTAATTAAACAAGGTAAACCAAATGCATCAATGTGGATTATTATTTTAATTGTTTAATTGTAGAATCACTGTGCAGTACTGTAGTGAGTTTTATAGTAGTTTGTACAAGAGGGAATATCAGTGGCGGCTGGTCTTAAAGAGCGCAAGAGCGCGCGCTCATCGTCAAATGAGCGATCTATTCTTTTCTGTTTAATGTAAAAGACTTGGATTTATCACATTTTTAAACACAAAACAATGATATACTAATTAACTAATAATACTTGTGAGTAACTTGGAATAAAGTACGCAAACGTTTGATTCCATTATATTAAATATTATAACGAAATTTAAATAAGTTAGTGCGCGCAGAATTATGCACCTAGCGAGGCTGCCGTGCAATGTCTATCAACGGCCTCCACGGGATACGGAGAAATAAACTACAGAACACCACACTAGCCCGGGGTACGCCGCTCCGCGCTTATGCGCTATTGCCAAATGCTGAGTTTGGAATTTAAACAATTTTGATGAGAAAGTAATGAACACTTTATTTCTTTAAAAGATCGTAGAGCGGATTTTGTTTAAAAAAATATTTATTTTTGTGTTTTTGTAGAGTTTAATTAGAACTTTTTAATAAAATACATTTTATTTTCAAATGTAGTTTTCATGAAAAAGAGATATAATTTTATTCCTATGAAAGCAAACAATTCTAATTAAGTAAGATAAAGCCGTAACGACGTACAGCCGAACAGAGTACTTTGAAAAGGCTCAAAAATGTCGATAATGTTTTTTTTTTGTACTCAATGAAAATAATTTAGAGATGATAACCCAAAACTATTTTGGAGGTTATAAGATGATAATTAATTTAATTCGTAAAAATACTATTAAATATCACACCTTTTACATCACTTTTGTTTCTCTTAAATTTAATACCTTATTATGGCAGTGTCACCTAAACTCTTAACTACTTAATATTTTTGCATCTGTGCACCCCCTGTCAAAAAGTCACCAGGCGCCACTGGGGAATATGATGATAATTTTAATTTTTAAGTTATGAAATTTTAATTTTTGGTACTAAAATTAATTTGGAAATTAAAGAGAAACCACTCTTATTTCCTAGTTTTAAGTTTTCACTTCTACTAACAGAGTCCAGGCTGCCTATTTTTTTTAAATTTACAGATAGGGTCAAGGTTATATTTCGAATTTGTAGAAAAAATTCAAAATATAGAAAACATCAAAATTTATAAAAATGAAATTCGTATTTTAACATGAAATTCCATAAGAGAATGGACTTTTTAAAAACAATTTGAAGTCGTTAAAAATATTCTGGAACTTTTGGCTCTAAAAATGTTTATCTTAAATTCGAATTTATTGAAAATTCGAATTTTCAGGAAAGTCAAACAAAATTGAAGTCGATTTTTTAAAAAAATGTTCTTGGTGAAGTTTTTGACTGGTTTATAAAAATTGAAAGGTCAATTTTTTAGCTCGAAATTTCGATTTTTCTCATGAAGTTTCGATTTGGAAAAATGAGAGCGAAACATCGATGTCCAGTACTACAAACTTTTTATGTATTTTTTTTTATATTTTCCTAATTTATCAAAAAAACAAAATTTTTATTTTTTCCATATCTAATTTTGGTCTCCTATTTTTTATTATTCCTATTATATGTAAAATAAAATAACTTAATAATTTGTGAACTGTCATGAAGTGACGTTTTCAATAAATTTAAATATCACGTAGTCGCATTTCAAAAACTGTTTAGAAAATTGTCAACAAACCATAAAAATTTCCAAACTGGGCCGAAGAAATGTTAAATAAATTGAAAAAAACATAATATTTCCGGTCAATAAGGGTCTACCACGAAGAAAAAGGGAAAACATCTAAGAAATTGCGTTTGGCAACTCACTTCAGTGTAACAGCTTCTAGCTAGCTTCTGCTAGAGCAAAAATTTGATAAAAACCTCCTTTTGATTAGCGGTACCGGAAAATTATGAAGATCAGTGGTTTTAAGTAGTTTAAGGCAATAACTCCATCAAGATAGCAGATAAATTAAGTCGGCGCGTACATAAATAAAATACACTTGAGTATAAAGCCCATAATTAATGGCTTCTTACAATTTAATATCTGCCTACCACATAAATCGCGGCATCATACGTCAAGATGGCCGTGTATGTGCGAGCGTCAGCTTTTGATTCTGTGTTTTGTTTTTAGTGGACCTCGGCCAACTATGCTCCACCTAAAGCGAGCGCGAACTTAAAACGGTGGTTAATTTAAAACGTCGTACGTCGCATATAAATTAAGCCAAAACGATTCGGGTAACGCCGAGTATTTCTTCGAAAATCCAAAGTGTTATTTTCGTCGTTCGATTTAGATATTATTTAAGCGTTAACTCGGGTAAATAACAAAGTTATTAAGCCGCGAGTCGGTTTATCGCTTTAATCGCGAGTTTTTGTTCGACTGGAGTGCCGTGGGTACCGAGGAAATGGCACATAATGCAATCCAGACCGAGTCCTGTCCACATAGCGCCATACAATTGACTCTTCAGTCTATAAATCTCTTCTTCGTGTTCACATTAGCCGCTACATTGATTATATGCATCGAGTCTACCATACGAAGTGGATTGCGCCGTAATTCGTTGAAGATAAATTAAATATACCTCGACAACTTTATTAGCAAATCGCCATGCATCGTACATCTGCGCTAAAAGCAACGAACGCGATCCTTATTCTTCCTTTTAGTCTGATCATTTATTGGGGACCCCTCCGGGTTTTTTGTTAAAAATAAACGCGAATTAAAAATATATAAACATGCCCCAGGGGTGTAAGCTTTTGAAGAGTTGCTTGCCACAATGAAATCGAGCATGGCAGAAGGTGCATGGAAAAAAACACTAATCCCATAAATCACCCTGTCATGTATAGGTAACCAATGGCGATTCGCATCTTGCCTGGTGGCAATAAATCAGGACCTCACGCTTATTTTCCTATTATATCTAATAATTTGAAACGGTTCATCGCCCACAGCTCGAAGCTCCCAAAGCAATTCGGCAAAATCAAAATATCAATGTGCACATCGCCGGCGACTAGAAACGAGACATGCATAATACGTAAGCAATCACAACGAAGGGGCGGCCTTAGGGGACGAAGGCTGGCTGGATGAAATGGAACAGCTGTGCTCAAAGGGGTAGTGCGCGATTTATCATTGTTTTAGCGGTAGCTAAATATTAACTTCAATTTCGCCCGGCCGGATGCGTTTCTTTAATTTTTAAAACCGACTAATTAGTTTCGTGGTCGCTGCAACCGAACACGACGCGGCGCGCCTAGTTTTTAGACGTCCCACGTAAAGAATTCATTCTAATCCTTACAAACGAACTCGTTTTCTTCTCACAGATAGTTAATAAGAAAATTACTGAAGAAAGAAAAATTATTAAATCGTATTGTGGCTTGATTAGTAGAACCGAAATTGGACTTGAAACAACTCTGAAAATTTTAGAGGTGGCGGCCCCCCATTCCCCCATAAAAAAAGAAAACTTAAATACGCAGACATGTTAATGGTATATTAATAAATAGGTTAAAAATTCGCTTGCCTAGTTTGCCCAATTTTCTTTGTTTTATTAGTTTAAGCCTTTTTGGAAGAATTTTCTGCCTACATTGATCTAATGAAACAAATACTAATACATTTCCTGTAAAAATAACGTTGTAAAGAAAAAAACAAGAAAATTTGCCAAATAATACGTCAATAAAGTAGCAGCGTGAGTAGGGGTGGGATATCGAATGATTTCTCCAAATTCCAACTTTTTTTCTCAGAATATCACATTAACGTTGAAATACAAATCTTGTCCCCTGAAAATTTCAGGTTGAAACCCAGAAAGTTTCAAAAACACAGCGGAGGTTGCTCTAACGCGTTTCGATAGCCAAGCTATATCTTCAGAAAGATACTGAAGATGGTAGCTTAGCTATCGAAACGCCTTAAAGCAACCTCTGTTGTATTTTTTAATCTTGGTTTCAGAGAGATACTGAAGATGACAGCTTGGCTATAGAAACGCATTAGAGCAACCACTGCTTTTTTTAAACTTTTTTTGGTTTCAGGGAACAAGATTTGTATTTTAATTTTTGAAGATAACCAAGGACCAGTCCGTTCCACAAACAAAAATATTGACTTTGTTTCCACATTTTTATTCCTTTTCCTAAGATGTTGTTGGTAAACTCAAAATGTCTATTTTGCTTCCAGGTTTTTAATCTTGAAGTATCGACATTCGGTTGGTTTTGACTTGGACACTAAGGTTTTGTTAATTCCGTCATAAAAAAAATATTTTCAACAATTTTGACTTTTTTTGACACGTTTTGATATTTTCCAAATTGGACATTTCTCTGCAAATTTTGATTCGTTTTATTTGTTTAAAATTATTTATCAGAAAGTCTTACTTTGCTTTTTTCATTCTCATTTTTTTCCAATATGTTAAAAGTACGTTAAACATTATATATATATATATATATATATATATATAGCGTTACCTCTACTACCAACTGACGTTACTAATGCAACAACATTACTTGAAACTACAAGATTGCTACTTGAAACTGAATTCACTTACGAGCTATTTGAAACTGCGAGAGCGCTACTTGAGATGTGAAACATTTTTTATATTTTAAAAATTTTTATTTTTAAGAATTTCTTCCTCATTGTTCCCTTTCCATGTTATGCACTGCTGATGAGCTCAAATGAGAGAGAAACATCGATGTCCAGTACTACAACCTTTTTTATGTATTTTTTATATTTTTATATTTTCATAATTTATCAAAAAAACGAATTTTTTTTTTCATATCTATTTTGGTCTTCTATTTTTTTATTTTTTCCTATTCTATGTAAAATAAACTAACCTTTTATTTTGTCAACTGTCATGAGGTGACGTTTTTAAATAAATTTAAATATCACGTAGTCGCATTTCAAAAACTGTTTAGAAAATTGTCAACAAACCATAAAAATTTAAATATTTCCAAACTGGGCCGAAGAAATGTTAAATAAATTGAAAAAAAACATAATATTTCCGGTCAATAAGGGTCTACCATGAAGAAAAAGGGAAGACATCTAAGAAATTGCGTTTGGCACTCACCACTAACTTCTTATTTTGTCAACTGTCATGAGGTGACGTTTTTAAATAAATTTAAATACCAAGTAGTCATATTACAAAAAATGTTTAGAATAATGTCAACAAACATTAAAAAATTTAAATATTTCCAAACTGGGCCGAAGAAATGTTAAATAAAATTAACAAACATGTCAAAATTAATCTCGAAATCCGAAGAAATGTTAAATAAAATTAACAAACATGTCAAAATTAATCTCGAAATTTTAACTTTTTCTAGAAATGTTGGCTTATTTTTTGAGATCTCCACCATAATTTCGAAATCTTCACTTGGTTCTTGGAATTTGGGTTTATACACAGCTTCTTCATTCAAATCGTTGTCTTTTTTCAAAACGTTCGATATTTTCTGGTAAGGTCAAATTTTTTATTTTAAACTCCCACTTTTGTTTTAAATTTCTAATATAAACTTGTAAATTCGAGCACTTTTTTATTGATTTCAAATGTTTTATAGAAATTTCAATAATTGGTATTATTCTTAAATTAGCTTTTTCTTGGAGAAAATTGTTTTCGGTAATTTAGAAAGGTTCCCTTTTTTTCAACATTTTAAAACATTTTATTTATATACATATTAACGATTATTTTTCGAAATGACGATTTTTTTCCTAATAGTTCCTATAGAACTTTTACACTTTCTCCTAAAATGACGTTACTCATTTCCTTTTCGTGTTTTTTTTTAATGTTTCGAAATTAAACTGAAAAATTCAATTTTTTCGAAAGGTGTTGCTCGTCTTTTGACATTTTCACCACAATTTTAAAATTTCCACTTGTTCCTTGATATTTAGATTTATGCATAACCACTTTCTACGACTTTTTACCTAAAAGTTACGTTACTCATTTTCTTTTTGGATTTTTTTTTATGTTTCGAAATTAAATTGAAAAATTCAATTTTTTTGAAAGGCGTTGCTTGTTTTTGACATTTTTAGGGTAATTTCGAAATTTCCACTTGTTTCTTAATATTTAGATTTATGCATAACCACTTTCTACAACCTTCTACTTAAAAGTTACGTTACTCATTTCCTTTTTGGATTTATTTTTAATGTTTCGAAATTAAACTGAAAAATTTAAGTTTTTCGAAAGGTGTTGCTGGTCTTTTGACTTTTTCACCACAATTTTGAAATTTCCACTTGTCCTTTGATATTTAGGTTTATGCATAACCACTTTCTACGACTTTTTACCTAAAAGTTACGTTACTCATTTGCTTTTTGGATTTTTTTTTAAGTTTCGAAATTAAACTTAAAAATTCAATTTTTTCGAAAGATGTTGCTCGTCTTTTGACATTTTTAGGGTAATTTCGAAATTTCCACTTGTTTCTTAATACTTAGATTTATGCATAACCACATTTCCACGACTTTTTACCTAAAAGTTACGTTACTCATTTCTTTTTTAGATTTTTTTTAATATTTCGAAATTAAACTGAAAAATTCAATTTTTTCGAAAGGTGTTGCTTGTCTTTTGACATTTTTAGGGTAATTTCAAAATTTCCACTTGTTTCTTAATATTTAGGTTTATGCATAACCACCTTCTACGACTTTTTACCCATAAGTTACGTTACTCATTTCCTTTTTGGATTTTTTTTAATATTTCGAGATTAAACTGAAAAATTCAATTTTTTCCAAAAGTGTTGCTTGATTTTGACTTCTTTAGGGTAAATTCGAAATTTTCACTTGCTTCTTGGTATTTAGATTTATGCATAACCACTTTTTACGATTATTTACCTAAAAGATCCCTTATTTAATTCTTTTTTATAGTTTTTTTTCCAATATTTCGAAATTAAACTCGAAATTTTGATTTTTTCGAAAGGTGTTGCTCGTCTTTTGATATTTTCGCCACAATTTTGAAATTTCCATTTGGTTCTTGATATCTAGATTAATGCATAACCACTTTCTACAACTTTTTACCTAAAAATTAAGTTACTCATTTCCTTTTTGAATTTTTTTAGTATTTCGAAATCAAATTAAAAAATTCAATTTTTTCGAAAGGTGTTGCTCGTCTTTTGACATTTTTAGGGTCATTTCGAAACTTCCACTTGTTTCTTAATACTTGGATTTATGCATAACCACTTTTCCACGACTTTTTACCTAAAAGTTACGTTATTCATTTCTTTTTTACATTTTTTTAATATTTCGAAATTAAACTGAAAAATTCAATTTTTTCGAAAGGTGTTGCTTGTTTTTGACATTTTTAGGGTAATTTTGAAATTTTCATTTGTTTCTTAATATTTAGATTTATGCATAATCACTTTCTGCGACTTTTTACCTAAAAGTTACGTTACTCATTTCCTTTTTGGGTTTTTTTTAATATTTCGAAATTAAACTGAAAAATTAATTTTTTTCCGAAAGTGTTGCTTGTTTTTGACATTTTAGGCTAAGTTCGAAATTTCCACTTGCTTCTTGGTATTTAAATTTATGCATAACCACTTTTTACGATTATTTACCTAAAAGTTCCCTTATTCAATTCTTTTTTGTAGTTTTTTTCCAATATTTCGAAATTAAACTCGAAATTTTGATTTTTTTGAAAGGTGTTGCTCGTCTTTTGACATTTTCGCCACAATTTTGAAATTTCCACTTGTTTCTAGATATTTAGATTTATGCATAACCACTTTCCACGACTTTTTACCTAAAAGTTACGTTACTCATTTCCTTTTTGGATTTTTTTATTATTTCGAAATTAAACTGAAAAATTTAATTTTTTCGAAAGGTGTTGCTTGTTTTTGACGTTTTTAGGGTAATTTCGAATTTTCCAGATTCAATTTTTTCGAAAGTTGTTGCTCGTCTTTTGACATTTTCACCACAATTTTAAAATTTCCACTAGTTTCTTGATATCCAGATTTATGCATAACCACTTTCTACGACTTTTTACCTAAAAGCACGATATAATATAAGACTGATAGTGTAACTAGCTATATGTCACTGTTGCGATAATTGGCACTAAAACCGGAGACGATTGATAAGAGATAACACCATATGAAGGATAGACAGTAGGAGGGCTGCCTAGAATAGATTGAGCAATGCTTTCTTATGCAAATATTGATACTTTTTGCAATTGTTTCGCAATTTTTCGGTTTTATATTTATATTTTAATTACAAAATGGGCAAGATTTGTTTTGTGTTTATGTGCAACATTGGTTATAAAAGCTGTCATGAAAAAGTGTCGTTGTTTCGAGTGCCTAAGGACAAAGTTTATGTATGGAGGCGAAAAATCCTGCGAAATGACCGACTGCTGTCAACTTGAGATTTTGTATGCGAAAAACTTAATCAGTTTCTATTAAATGAATATCTTATGCCAAAAGTAATTTAAACATAAAATTCTTTTTGTATATTTTAGAAATAAAAATGATATTAATACGAGTCGTTTGGTTTATCAGGGTGCGGCGTATGTATAGAACATTAGCTATACATTAAAAAAAAATTATAGAAAAAATGTGTCAGATAAACCTTTTTGGTTAATTATTTGTCACTTTCCAGTAACTTTAATTTTGTTTTCTTAGCTCTTATTTCGTTGTTTTGGTAACTAATTTTTGAGTTTTCAAATGACACCTGAAATTTTTATTTGATTTTTTGAAAAAAATCTTAACTTCCTGCATTCGATAACATCAAGTTTATAGGGGTTAGATTCGGAAAATTTCGAGGAATCATAATTTTATTTTTATTTTTAGAGAAATCTAAGCACTAACATGAAATCGTTACCAATAACGAACATAGATATACAGGCAAAAATTTAATTTTAATTTCTAACACGTGTTTAAAAATAGTATTAAATTATTTAATATGAAAATCGGTAAAATTATGAAATTATTATACTTTCTCGAACTTTTTCACTTCTTAACCCTGTAAGATTTGCAGTCACCAAACGCAGAAAGACATGCAAATTCTAAAAAAGCAAACAAAAAATACGGATTTTATTTGAAATTTCAAAGTTCGTTACCATAGCAAGGAAACAAAAGCCGGGAAAAAAATTAAGTTCAACAAAATGTGGCAAATAATTAACCAAAAAGAGTTTACTCAAAATATTTTGTTCTAAAAATTTTTTTTTAAAGTTACAGGCAATATTCCAGACACACGTCGGACGGTGCCGTATACTTTGCATAGAGTTAGGCCAGTTCGTAAACATCTTACTGTCTATCTCTCTCTAAGCTGCCAGTCTCCTGATTACGTGCCACATTTTGCCTCGCGTCGGATTACCTTACTTATTCATTATCATGCCTAAAGGTTACGTTACTCATTTCCTTTTTGGATTTGGTTCAATATTTCGAAATTAAACTAAAAAATTCAAATTTTTGGAAAGGTGTTGCTTGTTTTTGACATTTTTAGGGTAATTTCGAAATTTCTACTTGTTTCTTAATATTTGGATTTATGCATAACCACTTTCTAAAACCTTTTACCTAAAAGTTACCTTACTAATTTCCTTTTTGGATTTTTTTTTAATATTTCGAAATTAATCTAAAAAATTCAATTTTCTCGAAAGGTGTTGCTCGTTTTTTGACATTTTCAGCAAAATTTTGAAATATCCGCTTGTTTTTTGATATTTAGATTTATCTATAACCATTTTCCACGACTTTTTACCTAAAAGTTACGTTACTCATTTCCTTTTTGGATTTTTTTTAATGTTTCGAAATTAAACTGAAAAATTTAATATTTTTGAAAGGTGTTGCTAGTTTTTGACATTTTTAGGGTAATTTCGAAATTTCCACTTGCTTCTTGGTATTTAGATTTATACATAACCACTTTCTACGACCTTTTTCCTAAAAGTTACATTACTTATTTCCTTTTTTGATTTTTTTTAATATTTCGAAATTAAACTAAAAAAATTTAAATTTTTTGAAAGGTGTTGCTTCTTTTTGACATTTTTAGGATAATTTCGAAATTTCTACTTGTTTCTTAATATTTGGATTTATGCATAACCACTTTCTACGACCTTTTACCTAAAAGTTACCTTACTAATTTCCTTTTTGGATTTTTTTTTAATGTTTCAAAATTAAACTGAAAAATTCAATTTTTTCGAAAGGTGTTGCTCGTATTTTGACATTTTCAGCAGAATTTTGAAATATCCGCTTGTTTTTTGATATTTCGATTTATGTATAACCATTTACCACGACTTTTTACCTAAAATTTACGTTACTCATTTCCTTTTTGGATTTTTTTTTAATGTTTCGAAATTAAACTGAAAAATTTAATATTTTCGAAAGGTTTTGCTCGTCTTTTGACATCTTCACCACAATTTTGAAATTTCCACTTGTTTCTTGATAATTAGATTTATGCATAACCACTTTCTACGACCTTTTACCTAAAAGTTACGTTACTCATTTCCTTTTTTGATTTTTTTTTAATATTTCGAAATTAAACTAAAAAATTCAAATTTTTGGAAAGGTGTTGCTTGTTTTTGACGTTTTTAGGGTAATTTTGAAATTTCTACTTGTTTCTTAATATCTGGATTTATGCATAACCACTTTCTACAACCTTTTACCTAAAAGTTACCTTACTAATTTCCTTTTTGAATTTTTTTTAATATTTCTAAATTAATCTAAAAAGTTCAATTTTTTCGAAAGGTGTTGCTCGTATTTTGACATTTTCAGCAGAATTTTGAAATATCCGCTTGTTTTTTGATATTTAGATTTATGTATAACCATTTTCCACGACTTTTTACCTAAAAGTTACGTTACTCATTTCCTTTTTGGATTTTTTTTAATATTTCGAAATTAAACTAAAAAATTCAAATTTTTTGAAAGGTGTTGCTTCTTTTTGGCATTTTTAGGGTAATTTCGAAATTTCTACTTGTTTCTTAATATTTGGATTTATGCATAACCACTTTCTACGACCTTTTACTTAAAAGTTACCTTACTAATTTCCTTTTTGGATTTTTTTTTAATATTTCGAAATTAATCTGAAAAATTCAATTTTTTTAAAAGGTGTTGCTCGTCCTTTGACATTTTCGCCACAATTTTGAAATTTCCACTTGTTTCTTGATTTTTAGATTTATGTAAAACCACGTTCCACGAGTTTTTACCTAAAAGTTACGTTATCTTTTTGGATTTTTTGTAATATTTTCAAATTAAACTGAAAAATTCAATTTTTTCGAATGGTTCTGCTTGCTTTTGACATTTTTGGGGTAATTTCGAAATTTCTATTTGCTTCTTGGTATTTAGATTTATGCATAACCACTTTTTACGATTATTTACCTAAAAGTTGCCCTACTCAATTCCTTTTTCTAGTTTTTTCCCAATATTTCGAAATTGAACTCGAAATTTCGATTTCTTCGAAAGGCGTTGCTTGTTTTTTGACATTTTTGACAAATTTGCACTCATTTTTTGAAATTTGGATGTATGCATAAATGCTGAAAAAATTGAAATACAAGTCCCCTGAAACCAAGAGGTTTCAGGGGACGAGATTCGTATTTCAATTTTTGAAGATAATCAAGGACCAGTCCGTTCCACCAAAAATGAATCAGGTCATTTTTTGTGTTGTTTTAAGAGAAGCACCGGAACATTCCTTTTGATTACTTTGCGAGAGCAAAGGGGAAGAATCAGAGCAGTTAATCTCTTCGGTTTAGGAGAGAAACTATATCAACTTTGCTCACGACTCAAAGGTAAGAACTAGTTCACTTGTCTAGTTCTTCTGGTAAATAGAAGTAAAAAATATGTTTTATGAATCCTATGTTTTTTTTTTAAATCTTTGATACTTTCCAATAGTTTAAAAGTTTTATTTTACATTGCTACTCTTTTTTTTTTGGTGGAACGGACAGGTCTTTGGTTATCTTCAAAAATTGAAATAGAAATCGTGTCCCCTGAAACCAAGAAAGATTAGAAAACACAACAAAGGTTGCTCTAACGCGTTTCGATAGCCAAGCTATTAGTAGTATCTCTCTGAAGATGATAGCCTGGCTGTCCAAACGCGTTAGAGCAACCTTTGTTGTGTTTTTGTAATCTTCCTTGGTTTCAGGGGACAAGATATGTGTTCCAATTCCTACTCTTTCTTCATATTTCAATTGTAAATTTAAATTCGAGAACATTTTCTTCTTAATCCTGAATTTTTCACAGAAGTTTCGATAACTAATATTTCCTTAAATTAGTTTCTTCTTGGAAATATTTTTTTTGAAATTTAATCCGGAAGTTGTAATGAGACACAATTCGTGGAAAAATATAATTAAAGTTTTAAGATCAAGTTCACAATTTGGAAATAAATATCGAAATTTCCAAAAAAATTACCAAAAACGCTAATGGGAACATTTTTTTGATATCATTTATGGGTTTTATCCAAAACTTTCCCGTTTTTTTTAAAACAATGTTTACTTTTTCTCAAATATTTTAACTTTGAAACCTAGAAGTGAAAATCACTTTTGTTTATCAAGAACACGACCTTTACCTCGACATTTTTTTTCTCGAAATTTTTTTCCCAATTTTTTTTCTTGACATTTTTTTCTCGACATTTTTTTCTCGACATTTTTTTTTTCCAATTTTTTTTCTTGACATTTTTTCTCGAAATTTTTTTTCCAAAAATTTTTTCTTATAAACAAAGCTCGCAAGAACTAATCGGATTAATCCTCCAAGGGCAAAATTTTTGAAGCATACAAGACAGCCGGAGACAGCAAATACCTGTGCGGTTCAGCTTGATACAGTGAGGACTGCTGACTATGGAGTTTCTTTTTTTTATACAACTTCAAAATTATGGAATTCGTTACCGAATAGAATTTTCTCCAAAAATTACCATCTATCCTTATTTAAAAAGAAGGGAGATTCGTCTCCATCTATCCTTGCTTTTTCACCCTACTCGCGGTGTCTAAAGGTAAAATAAGGTTATCCTTCGCGAGTGAATTGAACTTTACAAAAATTTTTTTCGATGACTTTTTCAAAACTTCATGTTTATCAGGTTTACTGTTTCAGTTTTCACCCTTTTTTTAAAATTTCGATTACCAACTACAAATTGGAAAGATGTCTTTTGAGTAAATTATATCTTTTTAAAAAAAAATTAATTTTGTAACAGATAGAAATAGAAGAAAGAAAATTTCTACCGTAATGCATGTTAGTAATGCCTAATTGTGCGTCAAAACCACAAGTTTACCCCCCCCCCCCTTCAAGATGGCTCAAAGCGCCTAAGAAAGTTTTCTACTCGAAAAAAATAATAAGGTAAAAGACTATAACAGCATAAAAGCTATTTAATTGTGAAATTATCAGTTTCTAAAGAACTGACCACACTTAAGCGCACTCTCTTACCTGCTGGATTAGTTGAGACCACAGACTCGCAATTTTTTTAATATTCGCCTCTTACCGATAGAGAATGCATAGCATGACCACGTTAAGTCAGTTGTAAGACAATCTCAAATTAGATTCGTGCTTTTAACATTTGTAGCGGAGGAGAGCCGCCGTAACAACTTATGGATTGTCGTCGTAGTCATGATAGGTTCGCAAGGGCATTCGTTTCGATTCGAATAGGAATTGTAACGTAATACAAGATGCAGTAGACCTTGACTTCGATCTTCGGTAATATCCGCGTCCCATCTCTTGCTGCAAACCAGCCAGGTGCAACAAAACACGGAATGATGCAAGTTACATCTATAGAGTCCCATGTCTCCAAGGTTACGACGACGTTGCAAAACGCCTCATCGATTCGCAAAACGGCGCACTGGATATTAAGTCAATTGAGGCAATGACAGGACAGGGTAGGGTACTTGGGAATTCGTACCATGACTGCATAATCGGGAATTTATTATATGTCGATTGGTGTCGACTTTATTTATTACAGGATTATAAGCGGCGTAGAGAGTTCATTAAGATGGAGGTTTGCATTTGAATGATTGTGGGAAAGGCCGAGCAATCTGGAAGTTAATTGTATCCTCTTATGTAGCAATCGACGTCCAAATAACGTTACCAAATATTCTGATCCGTTTATTCGATTTGTATTCCCACATAAGCTTCATAGTTATTTTGGTTGCTTTGTTTGTTTTGTTTATCAGTTTTGTCATCTTCCAAAACTCTAGAAACATTTTGGACTTTTAAAGATAACAAGCTTCACATTTAGGAACAAAAACTCCAGAAACAATCTCTTTCAGGAGCACAAACCACTCTTGGTAAGTTGTGTGTTTATTTGCTGTAAATTTGGGCCTAAATCGACCTACAGATTTAATAAAACATTTTCCACTGAAGTATGAGAAAATCCAAAGGGCAACAAACCTCCATAGGTAGGTTTGGGTTGTTCTTCAGCAACCTTTGGCAATCTTCAGCAAAGAAATTCTTGTGTTGTAGTCTTCTATTTTTTGTTTGAAATGTGGGCCCTGAATCGACTGATAGATTCAATCAAACCAAATGTCCCCTAATAAACTATGGAAAGAGTCGAAGAGTAACTAACATCCATAGGTGGGTTTGGGTTGTTCTTCAGCAACCTTTGGCAATCTTCAGCAAAGAAATTCTGGTGTTGTAGTCTTCCATTTTTTGTTTGAAATGTGGGCCCTGAATCGACTGATAGATTCAATCACACCAAATGTCCCCTAATAAACTATGGAAAGAGTCGAAGAGCAACTAATATCCATAGGTGGGTTGTTCTTACTTTTAAGGGACTCTGTAATCTGCTGCAAAGACACTCCTGTGTCATAGTCTAAATTTGCACCTAAATCGACCTAAGCATTTAATTAAACATTATTAAATTTTCCTAATGAAGTATGACAAAATTTTAAGAGCAACAAACATCCGTAGGTAGATTATTCTTCAAACCCTTGGTAATCTATAACAAACAATCTTGTGCTATAGTCTTTCACTTTTTGTTGTAAATGTGGACCTTAAATCGACTGATAGGTTCAACAATTCATCATTAATTTCTCCTAATAAACTATGGGAAGAGCCAAAGAGCAACAAACATCCATCGGTGGGTTGTTCTTACTTTTCACGGACTCTGTAACCTGCAGAAAGACGCTCCTGTGTCGTGGTCTTGTATCACCTGTGAGTTTGGACTTAAATCGACCATTAAATTTGTCTAATGAAGTTTGGGAACATTCAAAGAGCAACAAACATCCGTAGGTGGGTTGTTCTTAAGGAAATCTTAATAATCTGTAGCAGAGACACTTTTGTGTTGTAGTCTTCAATTTTTTATTGTAGCTATGGGCCCTGAATCGATTTATAGATTCAACCAAACATCATTAATTTCTCCTAATAGACTATTAAAAGGGCCTAAGAGCAGCAAACATCCGTAGGTGGGTTGTTCTTACTTCTGAAGTCGTTTGTAATCTGCAGCAAAGACGCTCCTGTGTCATAGTCTTTCATTTTCTGGGCCTAAATCTACCTAGAGATATAATCAAACATCATCAAGATTTCCTAATGAGTTATGTGAAAATCTAATGAGCAACAAACATCCGTAGGTAGTTTGTTGTCAAAGAATCCTAAGTAATTTGTATCAAGGCATTCTTGTGTTGTAGTCTTCCATTTTTTGTTGTAAATGTGGACCCTCAATCGATTGACAGATTCAACCAAACATCATTAATTTCTTCTAATAAACTACAGGAGGAGCCAAAGAGCGACAAACATCCATAGGTGGGTTGTCCCTACTTTTGAGGGACTCTGTAATCTGCGCAAAGACGCTCCTGTGCCGTAGTCTTTCAGTTCCTGTGAAGTTGGGTTTGAATCGACGTAAAGATTTAACCATACATCACTGAATTTTCCTAATGAAGTATGACAAAATCCAAAGAGCAGCAAACATCCGTAGGTAGGTTGTTCTTCAAACCCTTGGTAATCTATAACAGACACTCTTGTGCTATAGTCTTCCAATTTTGTTGTAAATGTGGACCTTAGATCGACTAATAGATTCAATAATTCATCATCAATTTCTCCTAATAAACTATGGGAAGACCCAAAGAGCAACAAACATCCATCGGTGGGTTGTTCTCACTTTTGAGGGACTCTATAATCTGCAGAAAGACGCTCCTGTATCGTAATCTTGTATCACCTGTGACTTTAGACTTAAATCGACCTAGAGATTTAAGCAACCATCATTAAATTTTTCTAATGAAGTTTGGGAAAATTCAAAGAGCAACAAACATCCGTAGGTGGGTTATTCCTAAGGAACCCTTAATAATCTGCAGCAGGGACACTTTTGTGTTGTAGTCTTCCATTTTTCATTGTAGATATGGGCCCTGAATCGATTTATAGATTCAACCAAGCATCATTAATTTCTCCTAATAAACTATGAAAAGGGCCTAAGAGCAACAAACATCCGTAGGTGTGTTGTTCTTACTTTTGAAGTCGTTTGTAATCTGCGGCAAAGACGCTCCTGTGTCGTAGTCTTTCATTTTCTAGGCCTAAATCCACCTAAAGATATAATCAAACATCATCAAATTTCTCTAATGAAGTATGTGAAAATCTAACGAGCCACAAACATCCGTAGGCAGGTTGTTGTCAAAGAATCCTCAGTAATTTGTAGCAGAGACACTCTTGTGTTGTAGTCTTCCATTTTTTGTTGTAAATGTGGACTCTCAATCGACTGACAGATTTAACCAAACTTCATTAATTTCTCCTATTAAGCTATGGGAGGAGCCAAAGAGCAACAAACATCCGTAGATGGGTTGTTCTTACTTTTGAGGGACTCTATAATCTGCAGAAAGACGCTTCTGTGTCGTAGTCTTGTATCACCTGTGAGTTTCGACTTAAATCGATCTAAAACAAACATCATTACATTTTTCTAATGAAGTTTGGGAAAATTCAAAGAGCAACAAACATCCGTAGGTGGGTTATTCTTAAGGAACCCTTAATAATCTCTAGCAGAGACACTCTTGTGTTGTAGTCTTCCATTTTTCATTGTAAATATGGGCCCTGAATCGATTTATAGATTCAACCAAGCATCATTAATTTCTCCTAATAAACCACGAAAAGAACCTAAGAGCAACAAACATCCGTAGGTGGGTTGCTTTTATTTTTAAAGTCGTCTGTAATCTGCGACAGATGCCCCTGTGTCGTATTTTTTTATTTTCTGGGCCTAAATCGACCTAGAGATTTAATCAAACATCATCAAATTTCTCTAATGAAGTATGTGAAAATCTAACGAGCCACAAACATCCGTAGGTAGGTTGTTGTCAAAAAATCCTCAGTAATTTGTAGCAAAGACACTCTTGTGTTGTAGTCTTCCATTTTTTGTCGTAAATGTGGACTCTCAAAGGATTGACTGATTCAACCAAACATCATTAGTTTCTCCTAATAAACTATGGGAGGAGCCAAAGAGCAACAAACATCCGTAGGTGGGTTGTTCCAACTTTTGAGGGACTCTGTAATCTGCGCAAAGACGCTCCTGTGCCGTAGTCTTTCAGTTTCTGTGAAGTTGGGTTTGAATCGACGTAAAGATTTAACCATACCACATTAAATTTTCCTAATGAAGTATGACAAAATCCAAAGAGCAGCAAACATCCGTAGGTAGGCTGTTCTTCAAACCCTTGGTAATCTATAACAGACACTCTTGTGCTATAGTTTTCCAATTTTGTTGTAAATGTGGACCTTAGATCGACTAATAGATTCAATAATTCGTCATCAGTTTCTCCTAATAAACTATGGGAAGACCCAAAGAGCAACAAACATCCATCGGTGGGTTGTTCTTACTTTTGAGGGAATCTATAATCTGCAGAAAGACGCTCCTGTGTAGTAGTCTTGTATCACCTGTGAGTTTAGACTTAAATCCACCTAGAGATTTAAACAAACATCATTAAAATTTTCTAATGAAGTTTGGATAAATTCAAAGAGCAACAAACATCCGTAGGTGGGTTATTCTTAAAGAAGCCTTAATAATCTGTAGCAGAGACACTTTTGTGTTGTAGTCTTCCATTTTTTATTGTAGCTATGGACCTCGAATCGATTTATAGATTCAACCAAGCATCATTAATTTCTCCTAATAAACTGTGAAAAGGGCCTAAGAGCAACAAACATCCGTAGGTGGGTTGCTATTATTTTTAAAGTCGTCTGTAATCAGCGACAGACGCCCCTGTGTCGTATTTTTTTATTTTCTGGACCTAAATCGACCTAGAGATTTAATCAAACATCATCAAATTTTCCTAATGAAGTATGCGAAAATTTAAAGAGCAACAGACCTCCGTAGGTAGGTTGTTGTCAAAGAATCCTCAGTAATTTGTAGCAAAAACACTCTTGTGTTGTAGTCTTCCATTTTTTGTTGCAAATGTGGACCCTCAATCAACTAACAGATTCAACCAAACATCATTTATTTCTCCTAATAAGCTATGGGAAGTGCCAAAGAGCAACAAACATCCGTAGGTGGGTTGTTTCTACTTTTAAGGGACTCTGTAACCGGCGCAAAGACGCTCCTGTGCCGTAGTCTTTTAGTTCCTGTGAAGTTGGGTTTGAATCGACGTAAAGATTTAACCATACATCATTGAATGTTCCTAATGAAGTATGACAAAATTCAAGGAGCAGCAAACATCCGTAGGTAGGTTGTTCTTTAAATCCTTGGTAATCTATAACAGACACTCTTGTGCTATAGTCTTCCATTTTTTGTTGTAAATGTGGACCTTAAATCGACTGATATATTCAACAATTGATCATTAGTTTCTCCTAAAGACCCAAAGAGCAACAAACATCCATCGGTGGGTTGTTCTTACTTTTGAGGGACTCTATAATCTGCAGAAAGGCGCTCGTGTATCGTAGTCTTATATAACCTGTGAGTTTAGACTTAAATCGACCTAGAGATTTAAACAACCATCATTACATTTTTCTAATGAAGTTTGGGAAAATTCAAAGAGCAACAAACATCCGTAGGTGGGCTATTCTTAAGGAACCCTTAATAATCTGTAGCAGAGACACTTTTGTGTTGTAGTCTTCCATCTTTCATTGTAGATATGGGCCCTGAATCGATTTATAGATTCAACCAAGCCTCATTAATTTCTCCTAATAAACTATGAAAAGGCCTAAGAGCAAGAAACATCCGTAGGTGGGTTGCTATTATTTTTAAAGTCGTCTGTAATCAGCGACAGACGCCCCTGTGTCGTATTTTTTTATTTTCTGGGCCTAAATCGACCTAGAGATTTAATCAAACATCATCAAATTTTCCTAATGAAGTATGCGAAAATTTAAAGAGCAACAAACATCCGTAGGTAGGTTGTTGTCCAATGTAATGTATAGCAAAAACACTCTTGTGTTGTAGTCTTCCATTTTTTGTTGCAAATGTGGATCCTCAATCAACTAACAGATTCAACCAAACATCATTTATTTCTCCTAATAACCCATGGGAAGTGCCAAAGAGCAACAAACATCCGTAGGTGGGTTGGTTGTACTTTTGAGGGACTCTGTAACCGGCGCAAAGACGCTCCTGTGCCGTAGTCTTTCATGTCCTGTGAATTTGGGCTTAAATTGACATAAAGATCTAACTATACCACATTAAATTTTTCTAATGAAGCATGACAAAATCCAAAGAGCAGCAAAAATTCGTAGGTGGGTTGTTGGGTTGTTCTAAAGGAACCCTTAATAATCTGTAGCAAAGACACTTTTGTCTTATAGCCTCCATTTTTTGTTGTAAATTGTGGACCTTGGTAGATTAAATCAAATTTCTTCTAATAAACTATGGGAAGAGCCAAAGAGCAACAAACATCCGTAGGTGGGTTGCTCTTACCTTCAAGGTCCTCCGTAATTTACGGCAAAGACGCTCCTGTGTCGTAGTCTTTCATTTTCTGAAAAGTGGGGCCCAAATCGACCCACAGATTTAATCGAACTTCATCAAGTTTTCCTAATGAAGTAGGTAAAAATCTAAAGAGCAACAAACATCCGTAAGTAGGTTGTTGTATAAGAACCCTCAGTAATTTGTAGCAAAGATACTCTTCTCTTATAATCTTCCATTTTTTTTGCAAATGTGGGCCCTAAATCGACATATAGATTCAACCTGGCAGCATTAATTTCTCCTAATAAACTATGGGAACAGCCAAAGAGCAACAAACATCCGTAGGTGGGTTCTTCTTACTTTTAAGGGACTCGTAATCTGCTGCAAAGGCACTCTTGTGTCGTAGTCTACCAATTTCTTTAAAGGTGGACCTAAATCAACTTATAGGTTTAAGCAAAAATTATCCCAATAAAATATGGGAAAAAAAAGAGCAACAAACATCCATAGGTGTGTTGTTCTTAAAGAATCCTTACCTTAGTAATCTGTAGTAAAGACACTCTTGTGTTCAGGATATACCTCTTCCGGGATTGGACCATGTCAAAGAACTACTAAAAGTGAAGTTTCGCCTACCATCGTAGGGGGCTTCTTCAGGAACAAGGAAAGAAACAATAAATCAAAAGAGGAATATGAGGAAATATGCAAAAAGGAAAGAATGAAAAGGCCAATTTCAAAACATCAGAGCACGTAATTCAGTATGTCCATCATACCAGAGGCGAAACTCTTCTGGATTGAAAATTGGTACAAAGGATAAGAAAGTTTAGACAGAAGAGCACGGTAACTCAGTATGTCCACCATACCAGAGGCGAAACTCTTCTGAATTGAAACTTGGTACAAAAGAAAGTTTAGGCAGAAGAGCACGGTAACTCAGTATGTCCACCATGCCAGAGGCGAAAGTCTTTTGAATTGAAAATTGGTACAAAGGATAAGAAAGTTTAGACAGAAGAGCACGGTAACTCAGTATGTCCACCATACCAGAGGCGAAACCATTCTGAATTGAAAATTGGTACAAATTTCCCTGTTCTTGAAGAAGCCCCCTACGATGGTGGACGAAACGTCGAATACTTTTAGTAGTTCTTTGACACGGTCCAATCCCGGAAGAAGTATATCCTCTACTGACTCTGGCCGTGGAAGCCTTCGTTCTCACACTCTTGTGTTGGCCCTAAATCTACCCATAGATTTTGCCAAATGTCAACAATTTCTCCTAATAAACTATTGCAAAAGTCAAAGAGGGACAAACATGCGTAGGTGCATTGTTCTTACTTTTAAGATCCTCTTTAATCTGCGGCAGAGACTCTCCTGATGTCGTACTCTTTCATTGGCTGTAATGTTGAGTCTAAATCAATCTAGAAATTTAATCAAACGTCATTAATTTTCCCTAATGAAGCTTGGGAAAATCCAAAGAGCAACAAACATCCGTAGGTGGGTTGTTGTTAGAGAACCCTTGGTCATCCATACCAAAGACATTCTTCTGTTATAGTCTTCCATTTTTTTTTGACAAATGTGGGCCCTGAATCCACTTATAGATTCAACCAAACAACATTAATTTCTCCTAATAAACTATGGGAACCCAAAGAGCAGCAAACATCCGTAGATGGGTTGGTCTTAAGGACTCTGTAATCTGTGGCAAAGACGCTCCTGTGTCGCAATCTTCCATCTCCTGTGAAGTTGGGCCAAAATCGACCTATAGATTTAACCAAATATTATCCTAACATCCTAATCCTAAAGTGTGGCAAAAGCCAAAGAGCAACAAACAACTATAGGTGGGTTGTTCTAAAGGGACTCTTGGTAATCTGCAGCAAAGATTCTAGTGTCGTAGATCTTTTGTTGTGAAGCTGTGTCTAAATCGACCTAAGAATATTCAACCAGATATAATTAAATGATCCTAATGGAGTGTTGGAAAACCAAAGAGCAACAAACCTCCATAGGTGAGTGGTTCTTACTTTTAAGGGATTGAATGAACTTTGTGTTTATTCCGAATGATTCTTATGACTTTGATGCCACTGCTTCAGCAGCTAGTAGATCGTTGGATGAGTGAGCGATTAGTGCATAAACCTTTCGTTAGAGTTTGTTATAATAAATAGTTTCACAGAACACGGGTGAGCTTTACAACGTTTGACAGATTATTTTACGATTTGCTTTATTTCGCTAAACATCTTTAAATGTGGACAATTTTTGTCCAAAACTAAACTCTGTTTAACAACTGGGGAAATAATAAAAATGGAAAATATGAGTAATTTTTCAGGCTGCTTCCAGGGTGTGAGCCAATAAAGCCATAATTTCTAATTAGCGCTGGTAAAACACAAGAGGATAGAGCAGATGTTGTTTTGGTCGTAGCTCTTGCAACTTGAAGCTCAAGTTTCTCGACTCAAAACTTCTCCAGAAGCATCCTGTCAAAGTTTAGTTCACCAGTGACTTAGTTGAATAGTTGTGTGTGTTTCCCACTTTGGCTGGAACTTTACGACGACCATAATTAAGTGGGAGAGAATTTTGACATGTTTGTAGATGGAAACTTTCTCGGATGTACACGTTTTAATTTGAGGCAACACGGCTCAAGACTGTAATTTATTGTGTAAACGCCGAAACTATGCAGTTTAAATGGGAATTTGTCTTTCTAACCGTTAAGGTTTTTAAGTTATTTGCGCTCGCAGTCGCGAAATTAAATCTAATTTATTCTTAGTTTAGAGTTTTACGTTTCGCAAAATCCCTCTAACGATTTGTTTAATTTGCCCACATTTTTCATCCGGGATGTAGGGAAGACGCTAACAAAGTCGTTTTGGATGGCGACTTATGTCGTAGATAAATTGGAGTGTACTCGAGGCTTAATGGTAGGCAAATAAGTTGACTAATGCACTTGGAGCTATTCTTCAGGAGGTGGATAATTTATTTCAGGGACGGTCCCAAGGCCCAAAGGTAATCAGCTATATGATCCGAGTGCACTTGGTTCCCTAATGAATATGTGCAATAAATACGCCAGACCCTCTCGAAGACAACCACGACATTCTGGGCGAGTTGGCGACCGATTAATACGAGAGCATTTTTAATGTAATGGAGATATTTATGGGGTGTCGACGCACAAACGCACATCCACTCAATTTCATTATCTCGTTCGCTTCTTTTGAGACTCGGTTAAAATTAACATGGCTCTACACGAGGAATATCTTTATCGGGTGGAGCGCCGCTGCGAGGAACAGCTTCTTATCTGTTTATGATTTGTTGGCTGGAAGAGGGGTAGAAAAATACAAGTGGGAGAGATAGCGCGGACTTTTTCCTCGCTCAAGAGCAAAAAATCTCATCTGGCGGAATTTATTGCAGATATTGTTAAGTGTCTTTCTTGATAGATGACGAGGGAAACACAATTGCGTCGTATAACGTCTTGTTCTGTGAATGTGGAATAAACATTAGCGACGTCTCAACCATTACCCATGACTTTATTCCTTTTTGGCGATGTATATTTTAATTGTGTTTTTTTCATCATCTGTTATCTTCTAATCTAAAATTCTTTATATATTTTACATGAAACAGTTTAATAATGGTTTTAACTTCTATAAATCGCAATTTAGAATCTCAAAAAAGTTACAGAGAAACTATATTTTATACAGACATAAGTCCAGACTAAAACATTATCACCAAACCAAAACTATAGAAGCCAGAATATTAGCTACTTTTTTTTGAGTAAGCAGCCACTGACAAATGATTTTTCCAAATACAATTCCCAAGAAGACAAAGTCATACAACTTTGCATGGATTTTTTTCGATTTAATTTACTTGAGGCTGATTATAAATACTTTACACTTCAAATAATATCAAAAATTTTGGCATATAGTTAAAAGTTATATATATATATATATATATATATATATATATATATATATATATTAATAGTTAAAAGGGACGAAAAAATAGCTAAACTAACATGAGATAAATGAGGAACTCTTCCCAGTTTTTGGAGTGATCTCGAGAGTTAAACCTGCTAACTAACACTTGCAATTGCCCTCGAAAGATTGCTTGGCGAGAGTGCTTGCGAATGCAACAGTAACCCCAAATTTGTGTATCAGAGATTCACCTGGATCCTCATATTGAAAGGAGCTCTACACAAAAAAAAAATCGGGACAGGTAGTACACTAGAGTTCGAGAGCGTTATTAACAGTAGTCTCAAAACGCACTAGAAGCCTAAAAATAATATTAAAATGATCGCGAGCGCCACGGATGAATGCGTGGTAATCATATGCTCCTATCTTTGATGATGCACGGCTCCATATTGGTGCCGGAACGCTACTCATAACTTATTAGGTCATCCTCAGCTGAACATTCAATATTACTATCGAAAATTAGCATCCTCAGATTGGAAGCCACTCGACACCATAAACCGTATACCCAGAAGAGGAAATACACTGCAGCTCAAAAGCCTCGCTCACTTAATTCTCGAAGCGCATTGGGAGCCTAAAACTAAAGAGAAAATGACCGTGAGAGTGCTCGCGAATGGGACTGGAATATCAAACCTCTAGATCCTTAGACTGGAAACCTCCATAAAAAAAAATACGAATACTTAGGGCAGAAAATACACTAGCGTCCAGAAGCGCCGCTAAAAGAGCTCTTGAAACGCATTAGGAGCCTGATAATAACGAGAAAATGACAGTGAGAGTTCTCGCGCGAATGGAACTGGAACATCGAAGCTCTAGATCAGAGATGAATCGGGATCCTTAGATTGGAAACCACTATAAAAAAAACGAATTCTCAGATACTAGCGTCCGGGAGCATGCTAACAGAATTCTAGAAACGCATAGGAGCCTGAAAATGACCGTGAGGGTGCTCGCGAACGGGACCGGAACCCTAAGGCTCTGACTCGGGGTTGCATCGCGATCTTTAGATTGGAAGCCACTACAAAAAAAAATGAATACTGAGGGCACAAAATGCACTAACGTTTGGAAGCGTCGTAATAGAATTCTCGAAATGCATTAGGAGCGAGAAAATGACCGTTAGAGTGCTCGCGAGACTGAGACAGGAAACCAAACCTCTAGATCATAGACGCATTGAGATTTGCGATCCCCAGATTGAAAGCCACTTTACAAAAAAAGGGAATCTCTTGACAGGAAAACATTAGCATTCTACAGCTGGAGAGCTACTAGCAAAATTCTCGAAACGCATTAAGAGCCTAAAAATAACGTGAGAATGATTGCGGGCTCCACGGATGAATGGATGATAATCGTATGTTCCAATCTTTGACGATGGACCGCTCCATATTGATGCCGCAACGCTACCCATAACTTAGTGGGTCATCCTCAGAGCATTCCAATATTATTATCTAAATCTTGATCCCCATATTGAAAACAACTCGACACCATAAAACGAATTCTCAAGATAGGAAATACACTAGTGTTCGATAGCGTCGATAGCGCATTAAAAGCTTGAAAATAACGAGAAAATAACCATGAGTGGGATTGGAACACCAAAGCTCTAGATCAGAGATGCATCGGGATCCTTAGATTGGAAGCAACCATAAAAAAACGAATACTTTGGGAAGAAAAGATGCTAGCGTTCGGGAACGAGGCTAACAGAACGTAGGGGCCTGAAAATAACGAGAAAGCGGCCGTGAGAGTGTTCGAGAATGGAACCGAAACCCCAACGCTCTGGATCCAAGTTGCATCGCGATCTTTAGATTGCCACAAAAGAAAAAAAAACGAATACTGTGGGCACAAAATACACTAGCGTTTGGGAGCATCGTAATAGAATTCTCGAAACGCTAAAGCGGTCATTTTCTCGCTCCTAAAGGAGCGAGAAAATGACCGTGACCGTGCTCGCGAGACTGAGTCAGGAAAACCAAACCTCCAGATCAGAGATGCATTGAGATTTGCGATCCCCAGAATGGAAACCACTCTACAAAAATAAAGGAAACTGATAACAGAAAATCCACTGGCATTCTACAGCTGAACAGCCACTAGCAGAATTCTCGAAGCGCATTAAGAACCTGAAAATAACGCGAAAATGATTGCGAGTACCACGGATGAATGCATGATGATCACATGCTTCTATCTTTAATGATGTACCGCTTCATATTGATACTGGAACGCTACTCATAATTTATTGGATCATCCACACATCTCCGATATTATTATTTAAATCTGGATCCCCATATTGAAAACCACTCGACGCCATAAAACGAATTCTCAAGATAGGAAATACACTAGTGTTCGATAGCGTCGATAACAGAACCCCCGAAGCGCATTAGAAGCCTGAAAATAACGAGAAAATAACCATGAGTGGGATTGGAACACCAAAGCTCTAGATCAGAGATACATCGAGATCCTTAGATTGGAAGCAACCATAAAAAAACGAATACTTTGGGAAGAAAAGATGCTAGCGTTAGGGAGCGAGGCTAACAGAACTCTTGAAACGCGTAGGAGCCTGAAAATAACGAGAAAGTGACCGTGAGATTGTTCGAGAATTTAACCGAAACCCCAACGCTCTGGACCCAAGTTGCATCGCCATCTTTAGATTGCCACAAAAGAAAAAAAAAACGAATACTGTGGGCACAAAATACACTAGCGTTTGGGAGCGTCGTAATAGAATTCTCGAAACGCTTTAGGAGCGAGAAAATGACCGTGACCGTGCTCGCGAGACTGAGTCAGGAAAACCAAACCTCTAGATCAGAGATGCATTGAGATTTGCGATCTCCAGATTGGAAACCACTCTACACAAATAAAGGAAACTCATGACACTGGCATTCTACACCTGGACAGCTACTAGCAGAATTCTCGAAGCGCATTAAGAACCTGAAAATAACGTGAAAACGATTGCGAGTACCACGGATGAATGTATGATGATCACATGCTTCTATCTTTAATGATGTACCGCTCCATATTGATACGTGAACGCTACTCATAATTTATTGGGATCATCCACACATCTCCGATATTATTATTTAAATTTGGATCCCCATATTGAAAACCACTCGACGCCATAAAACGAATTCTCAAGATAGGAAATGCACTAGTGTTCGAGGGCGTCACTAACAGAACCCGCGAAACGCATTAGAAGCCTGAGAATAACAAGGAAATGACCGTGAATGAAACTGGAACAACAAATCTCTCGATTAGAGATGCTTCGGGATCCTTAGATTGGAAACCACCATAAAAAAACAAATTATCAGGGTAGAAAATACACCAGCGTTTGGGAGCGTCACCAACAGAACTCTTTAAACGCACTAGGGGCCTGAGAATAACGAGAACTGTGAGAGTCCTCGCGAATGAGACAAGGAAACCAAATCTTTAGAAGATGGATGCATCGAAATCCCCAGATTGGAAGCCACTCTGCTCAAAAAAATGAAAACTCGTGACAGAAAATCCACTAGCATTCTACAGCTGGAGCGTTACTAGCAGAACTCTCAAAACGCATCAAGAGCCTGAAAATAACGAGAAAATTATCGTCAGCGCCACGGATGAATGCATGGTAATCATATGCTCCTACCTTTGGTGATGTGTGGCTCCATATTGATACTGGAACGCTACTCGTAATTTATTGGATCATCCACACATCTCCGATATTATTATTTAAATCTGGATCCCCATATTGAAAACCACTCGACGCCATAAAACGAATTCTCAAGATAGGAAATGCACTAGTGTTCGAGAGCGTCGCTAACAGAACCCGCGAAACGCATTAGAAGCCTGAGAATAACAAGGAAATGACCGTGAATGAGACTGGAACACCAAATCTCTCGATTAGAGATGCTTCGGGATCCTTAGATTGGAAACCACCATAAAAAAACGAATTATCAGGGTAGAAAATACACCAGCGTTTGGGAGCGTCACCAACAGAACTCTTTAAACGCACTAGGGGCCTGAGAATAACGAGAACTGTGAGAGTCCTCGCGAATGAGACAAGGAAACCAAATCTCCAGAAGGTGGATGCATCGAAATCCCCAGATTGGAAGGCACTTTGCACAAAAAAAATGAAAAGTCGTGACAGGAAATCCACTAGCATTCTACAGCTGGAGCGTTACTAGCAGAACTCTCAAAACGCATCAAGAGCCTGAAAATAACGAGAAAATTATCGTCAGCGCCACGGATGAATGCATGGTAATCATACGCTCCTACCTTTGGTGATGTGTGGCTCCATATTGATGCCGGAACATTAGCCATAAATACCCCCAACTTTCTGGATTATCCTCAGTTGGTGATTCGATATTACTATCTAAAAGTCAAAACACCAACTAAAATTTTGGCGGGCGCCACAAAAACGTGATGATTTTTATTTGAAAATAATAATAAATAATATTTATCATAAAATAATGTCAACATTTTAGGAAGGAACTTGAAAAGGTGTATTCCTGGAATAAATACGGTAACTAGAAAAATCTACATTTAAAAAGAACTACACCAGAAGTTATACAAATATAGAAACTTCGTAAAAAAATTTAAAATTTCATAGAATAATATCAAAATTTCAGGAAAAACTTGACGATCAAGATTTATAAAAAAACTAGAGCAAAGAGTTAGTTATTTGAATGAAGTAGTCGAAATTATATTTTTAAAGAAATATTGTGCTAAAATAAATATTTCGTTAAACAGATTCAAATTTAGTTTCAGTGATAAAATTTTGGATAACTGATTTACTTGAAAATTTAAAATTTCAGTATCTCTCTGAAGATGATTGGTTGGCTATCGAAACGCGTTGTTGTGTTTTTTAATCTTTCTTGATTTCAGGGGACAAGATTTGTATTTCAATTTTTGATGATAACCAAGGACCAGCCCTTTCCAGAAAAAAAAATTCTAGAAATATTGAAAATTTTGTCGAACTTGGAATGTTTCTGTTTGAGAGAAAAACAGTCAACGTTCTGAAATAAGCCTTTTTAAAAACTAAAGTAATGAAAATCAAGTTTGATAAATTTTTGATTTTGATTTTTCATAAATTTAATTCTTCAAAAATGGCTTATTTTAAAAAGGTTGACTTTTTTTTTCAGAGATAAAGATTCCAAGTCTCGAGCTCAGAATTTTGAAAAATAAAATAAAAAAGTTTTGAATATAACTTTGAAATTTGTTCTCTATTTTTTTAATTCTCAATCAACTCGTAAATTTCTTCTCTAATTTGGTTTTAGACTAAATCCACTCGCAAAAGTTAAACCTATCATGGCTTTGGAGCACTTCGAGTTGGATGGGGAGATTAACAGTAGACGACGAAGGACAAGATTTCAAAATTTGACTTAGTTTTCGAAAAAAAAAAATGCCACTATTTCTTCGAAAATTCAAAATTTCTGAAAAACCATGGAAACTTTGGGCTCAAAATTAAAACTGTTATCATTAACTTGTGACGTTCTAATTCTGGCAATTCAGAATACTGAATCCGAAATTTAAGCAGTTTGGCTGTTTCGAAGGTATCAGCAGTAGCAGTGAATGTTTTCGAAATGGAATTTAAAACGAGAATCCCAACAAAACACGTCTGGTTAATTCCAAGGAACTTTATTAAAATCGGCTCAAATCTGCCGCATACGGGAGTTTGATAGGATCGTATTTCTTTATTCGGATGGCAATTCGCCCCTACGGTCGCGAACGTCTAGTGTACACCCCACCCCAGTCACCAAACTGGCCATATTTCAGCCGCAATTTACGAGCACAGATACGACAGGGAAATTGCAAGAATGGCGAAGTGATCTATCTTTGTTGGAGAAGGCGAGGGTGGAAAAATAAGATAAAAACCCCCGGAATTTGTCTCTCAAGTGAGCGAAAACGGTCTATTGTTCAATTTCGATTCCATATTGGAGTTTCATATCATTCGGGATATTTCGACGAGTGAGGGAAACATCTTACCGTCGTTAACGAATATCATTCGAACGCAAAATTAGTTTCTCGGAATCCTTGAGATGAATTCGAATTGCGTATCCTAATATAAAATGTGAGGACCTAATATAAAATGTGAGGATTTAAAATGAAGATCCAATGATAAAAAATAAACGATTTGCCAGAGATAGTTCATTTTATTTCTTAGCTGTGATAAGCATATTTGATGCTTATAGCAGTTCAAAATTATTTTTGATAACTATGATAAACGTACAAGAATGTTCGTGAATGGGTGGTAATATCGCGCCGTTGCATCCGCTCACGTATATCAAACTTTCAGGAGAATCCATGAGTATTGATAGATACAACTTTCCAGATCACAATCCTCATGTTTTAAGGTCGTCCCAGTTAAGCTTTTGATAAATGTGATAAATCTATGAGAGTGCTCGCGAATGGGTTGTTATACCGCTGATCCAATGACATTTGTCAATTACAATTCATTTTGTTTCTTCGCTGTGATAACTATATTTGATGCTTACAGCAGTTGAGAATTATTTTTGATAACTATGATAAATGCACGAGAATGCTCGTGAATAGGTGGTAATATCGCACCGCTGCATCCTCTTAGATATCGCAAAACTTCTGGTAAATGCTCTTGTATTGAAAGGTACAACTCTCCATATCATACCTCTTATATTTGATGCTCATTACCCATCATAGTTGATAATTACTTTTGAAAAATGTAACAAATCGATAAGGATGCTCGCAAATGGGTGGTAATAATATCGCTGATGCAATGAGAAAAAATAAACGATTTGTCAATGACAATTTATTTTATTTCTTAGCTGTGATAAGTATATTTGATGCACACAGCTGTTCAGAATTATTTTTGATAACTGAGACAAACACACGAGAATGCTCGTGAATGGGTGGTACTATCGCGTCGCTGCATTCACTCAGCTATCGAAAAACTTCTGGAAAATCCACTAGAACTGAAAGATACAACTCTCCAGATTACAACCCTCATATTTGATGCTCATCACTTTTCACGGTTCACGGTAAATCGATGAGGATGCTCGCGAATGGGTGGTAATAATGTCGCTGATGCAATGGAAACAATAAACGGTTTGTGAATGGCAATTCATTTTATTTCTTAGCTGTGATAAGTATATTTGATGCAAAAAGCAGTTCAGAATTATTATTGGTAACTATGATAAACACATGAAAATGTTCTTGAATGGGTGGTAATATCGCGTCGCTGCATTCACTTAGATATCGCAAAACTTCTGGAAAATCCACTAGAACTGAAAGATACAACTCTCCAGATTACAACCCTCATATTTGATGCTCATCATTCTTCACAGTTGAGAACTACTTTTGATAACTATGATAAATATACGAGAATGCTCGTGAATGGGTGGTAATATCGCGTCGCTGCATTCACTCAGATATCACAAAACTTCTAGAAAATCCACTAGAATGAATGATACAACTCTCCAGATTACAACCCTCATATTTGATGCTCATCACTCTTCACAGTTGAGAATTACTTTTGATTAACCTATGAGAATGCTCGCGAATGGGTGGTAATATCGCTGATCCAATGAGAAAAGTAAACGATTTGTTAATGGCAATTCATTTTGTTCCTTAGCTGTAATAAGCATATTTGATGCACAAAGCAGTTCAGAATTATTTTTGGTAACTATGATAAACACTCGAAAACGCTCGTGAATGGGTAGTAATATCGCGTCGCTGCATTCACTCAGATATCACAAAACTTCTAGAAAATCCACTAGAAGGAATGATACAACTCTCCAGATTACAACCCTCATATTTGATGCTCATCACTCTTTACAGTTGAGAATTACTTTTGATTAACCTATGAGAATGCTCGCGAATGGGTGGTAATATCGCTGATCCAATGAGAAAAGTAAACGATTTGTTAATGGCAATTCATTTTGTTCCTTAGCTGTAATAAGCATATTTGATGCACAAAGCAGTTCAGAATTATTTTTGTCAACTATGATAAACGCTCGAAAACGCTCGTGAATGGGTGGTAATATCGCGTCGCCGCATTCACTCAGATATTCCAAAACTTCTGGAAAATCCACTAGAATGAATGATACAACTCTCCAGATTAAAACCCTTATATTTGAGGCTCATCACTTTTCACAGTTGAGAATTACTTTTGATAAATGTGATTAACCTATAAGAATGCTCGCGAATGGGTGGTAATATTGCTGATCCAATGAGAAAAGTAAACGATTTGTTAATGGCAATTCATTTTGTTCCTTAGCTGTGATAAGCATATATAACCTTTTAGCAGTTGAGAATTAATTTTTATAATAAGAATGCTCGTGAATGGGTGTAATAATGCACCGCTGCATCCGCTCAGATATAGCAAAAATTCAAAAAAATATCCACTACTACTGAAAGATACAACTCTTCAGATCACAACTCTCATATTTGATGCTCATCACTCATCGCAATTGAGAATTATTTTTGATAAATGTGGTAAATCTATGAAGATGCTCGCGAATAGATGGTAATACTGTTGATCCAATAAGAAAAATAAACGATTTGTCAATGGGAATTCCTTTTTTTTTTCTTAGTTGTGATTAGTATATTTGATGCTTATAGCAATTGAGAATTATTTTTGATAACTATGATAAACGTACGAGAATGCTCGTGAATGGGTGGTAATATCGCGTCGTTGCATTCACTCAGTTATCACAAAACTTCTGGAAAATCCACTAGAACTGAAAGATACAACCATCCAGATTACAACCCTCATATTTGATGCTCATGACTCTTCACAGTAGAGAATTACTTTTAATAAATGTGATTAACCTAAGAGAATGCTCGCGAATGGGTGGTAATATCGCTGATCCAATGAGAAAAGTAAAGGATTTGTTAACGGTAATTCATTTTGTTCCTTAGCTCTGATAAGCATATTTAACGTTAAAGCAGTTGAGAATTACTTTTTATAATGAGAATGCTCGTGAATGGGTGTAATAATGCACCGCTGCATCCGCTCAGATATAGCGAACATTCAAAAAATCCACTACTACTGAAAGATACAACTCTTCAGATCACAACTCTCATATTTGATGCTCATCACTCATCGCAATTAAGAATTATTTTTGATAAATGTGGTAAATCTATGAAGATGGTCGCGAATAGATGGTAATACTGTTGATCCAATAAGAAAAATAAATGATTTGTCAATGGGAATTCCTTTTTTTTCTTAGTTGTGATTAGTAGTATATTTGATGCTTATAGCAGTTGAGAATTATTTTTGATAACTATGATAAACATACGAGAATGCTCGTGAATGGGTGGTAATATCGCGCCGCTGCATTCTCAAACATATAGCAACACTTCAGGAAAATCCATGAGTACTGACAGATACAACTTTATAGAGCACAACCCTCATATTTGATGCTCATCGTAATTAAGAAACAAAATAAATTGTGATGAGCATCTTTGATATTAATCACATTAGCAAAGTAAACTGTTTTATCATTTATTTTTGATAATTAACTGTGATGAATATTACACATTTCCATCGCAATTGGGAAATCATTTCTAGTGCTCATCAAGGTTGAGAAACAAATTAAATTATCATTGTATGTTTGAGAGTGATTTTCTTAACTGTGAGAAGTCTCAAGGATGCTTTTACAGTTTGGCTTTACGTCTTTGATAATAATTATAACTGAAAATGACAAAAAAAAACGAAATAAAATAGTTGGAGAACAAACTAGCATTAATAATGGTAACTCAGTTTATTTCCCAATCATTAAAAAATGAAACAAATTATGATTATAAAATCAACATTTTTTCTGATTGATTTCATTAAAATTTCACATCCATATGTAAAACAAAACAATACAAAAGGAATTAATACTCACTCCCACTGAGAAAAAAGGGTGACGATCATCCAAGGGTTGCAGGCAAAAGACAAATTGTTTTATGAAGCCAATAGAGCCAATTGTTCCGCAATTGCCCTCTAGGGGGATCGAATGTTAGCGACGGGGGTATGCCAAAGAAACAATGGAGAAATAACAACTTTTTTAAAATGTAATTAACATCTGCGACGTCCATATTGGGTGATAGAAGAGAGAACGAAAGATCGGTCAAAATTTAATCTCAACGAGCCACGTCATAAATATCCCGTTAGGAACACAACGCTCCGAATTTACATCGTTATTGCTTTCGGAATTTAGCGCTCCGGCGGAGTTACTTCTACGCAAATTTTCTTCAAAAAAAAACTCATTAGGGGATATAAAATGGGTGATGGATATTGCGCCAGCGATTGGAAATAGAAAAACTAGAATAAGTAATCTTGAAAGCGAGGCAGAATTAAAACTTTTTTTATAGATTTGTTAATCATTTTCAGTCAGTCACGGAACTGCAGCACCCCCAATTTCCACTTGATATTATCGATAACATTTAATGTGGCTAAGCATTACATTACACAGAGAAAGAAAATATTTAAGTTTTAAATAAATGGTGGATGCGCCAGGAAAACTCTTTAGGGGATATAAAATGGGTGATGGATATTGCGCCCGAGATTGGAAATAAAAAAACTTGGATAACTTATCTCAAAAGCCAGGCAGAATTAAAACTTTTTTATAGATTTCTTAATCATTCTCAGTCAGTGGCCATCATAGGCAACACCCACAATTTCCACTTGATATTATTGATAACATTTAATGTGGCTAAGCTTTACATTACACGGAGAAGGAAAATATTTAGGTTTTAAATAAATGGTGGATGCGCCAGGAAAACTCATTAGGGGATATAAAATGGGTGATGGATATTGCGCCCGAGATTGGAAATAAAAAAACTTGGATAACTTATCTCAAAAGCGAGGCAGAATTAAAATTTTTTTATAGATTTCTTAATCATTCTCAGTCAGTGGCCATCATAGGCAACACCCCCAATTTCCAATTGATATTATCGTGACATTTAATGTGGCTAAGCTTTACATTACACGGAGAAGGAAAATATTTAGGTTTTAAATAAATGGTGGATGCGCCAGGATTTCTCTGCGAATTTCGTATTTCGCTGAAAATATTCTGTTGACGAATCTGATTGCATAAAAATTATAATAAACGAGACTAACCAATATTAAATAAGTAATACTAGACAGTCAAATTAAATATAAAAGCTTAGGAGATCAAGTTGAATTTTAGGGGAATACCAGTTTGCCTTAATCATCAAAGCTTAGCTAGAGTTTAAGTCGTCAGTTTTATAAAAAGTGTCTATATGTCTATCATGGATATAAATGAATTAATTTGAATTAATAATATAGAATACACTAAAATTCAAAGAACCAAGTGCACCTGCTTTTATATTCTTTAAAAAAACTTGTCCCAAACTATGATTTAAGGCAGTTAGGAATCGGGCTCGACTGTAATGGTGTTCCATCGATTTTACATTAGGGTTTTCTTTGTACATTATACTTTATACAATCTAAAGTTGGATATGCACCCGGTCGGAGAATTATGTCCCTAAAAAACTCGGAAACTTCGGAGATGGAAAGCGAGAAAAAACAGATAATGGGAAATAAATTTGAAGGAGTTTGTGTTGTGATATTTTTCACATTATAATTAGTTAAAAAGGGGGGGCGCCTTCGCCTTAAACTCAATAAAAACTTGGCTTTTAAGCCGCCTCCCCCTCAGAAAGCAACAACCGCGTTATCCATCACGAGGACTACTTTAAAATTGACCGAATTAGAAACTTTCCAAGGAAGTTAATGGTAATGCGTATCCCATTAAGTTTATCAATTCACTTGATATACTTCGTATGTTGACGTGGCTTTGTTTAGAAGTTGACAGCTACATTGATTGATTGAAAATCGTTTCTCGTTGCGTGTATCTAAATTAATCCCAACTGTGTGCATCGCGGCGAACGGTTTTATTAAGAAATCACGAAGAAATCATGAATTAGAGATATTAAGCGACCGGCGTAAAAACTGGCCGTATTTGTAAGACGCATCTTAACCAGTTGATTGAGAAATACAATTTTAAAATTGCTCTTTGTGCCATGAATAAATTTCAGGCACCGTTCCAACACACCAAACCGGTTCTTATCTCGCATCTCTACAGAGAGTTTTACATTTTTTCTTGTTCAGAATTTTACCAAAACGTCTACTTATTTAATTCAATGCGTCCAACTCTTGCGTTTTATATTTGTATATTTATGGGTTGTGAAATTCATTCGACTCTTATTTAAAATTAAAATATGCGTTGGGTGCATTTTATCCTTACATATCAAATTTCGTCTTACTTCATTTGAATAAACGTATTCGGGGAAATTTACAGTGAAGTGGTGCCACTTTGACACGATGAGGATTGAACTACGTTTCGATTTTGTCAGATTGTTGATCACTGGTGTATTTATATATTTAGTAAAATGATTATTCGAAGCAAAAATAGAAACAGTTATGAACTGGTTAAAGCAATAATTTTCCAGTAATCCTGTAAACAGGTGAGCTCTGAGGTTAAATTACGAGTAAAAAAAGATCTTGTCTCTTCTCATACATAATGCATAAAATGTGACATACACGCTTGCATTTATTTATGTGGTTGCAATAATTATTATGCTAGACTATAATTACCTTGTGGTCAATACGTTTTCATTAAATTTTCAAACTTACGTCATGAGGAATCGTTAAATAATAAACGATTGATATAAAAAAATTAATATTTCAAGGTACAATTTTACTTGGTTGCTTATTACAACAAAATCAAATATTATTTTTCATTTCATTGAACCTTTCCGCGTAAACGCAACTTGTTACAAAATAATTTTTTCAAGTAATTGAATACTGGTAAACATATGGCCAAGAAGATGTAAAATAATACAGGTTCATATAATCGACATCAGAAAATAAAACTTGAAATTTTATCAAATTAATCCCCTGCGTTGAACTCTTGTTTCTAGGCTTCGAAGTGAGTACAAATTAAGCCCCCATCGAATATTAAAACGTCAAATTCTTAAGTTAGTCCCAAATACTAAGAATCTGAACGCATTTTTTACCTCGTCTGGAGAATTTGCTCTTTAAAATTGCCAAGCTAAAACGAGCTGCCATCGTCGTCGACGGTCCACCTATTTCATGGGAGGAGATAGCTCGTTAAATCTTCAACATTAATTGCCTGTCAGGGAGGATGTAAATTTGTAGGTTTGCTCAAGTAGATAACACGTAAAATTTTATCAAAACTACCCTTTGAGTTGTTATTGTTGTAAGTACAGATTACGAATTTTAAAACTTCAAGCCTTTAGGTTAGCCTCGAATAGTTAGAATTCGAACGCGTTTTTTACCCCATCTTGCTAATTCGCTCTATAAATTCCCAAACTGTGTAAACGAGTTGCCGTCGCCATCGACGGTCAACAGATCGTTCATTTGGAGGAGATAGCTTGCTAAATTTTCGAGATTACTGTCTCGCCAGAGAAGATGTAAAAAGTGCAGTTTCACTTGAGCAAATAAGACGTAGAATTTTATCAAAACTAGCGTTTGAGTTGAACTGTTGTTTCTACCCTCCGAAGTAAGTACATATTACGCAGCTATCCGGTTTTCAAACGTCACATCTTTAGGTTGAACTCGAAGAATGAGAATTCGAACGAGTTTTTTCTCACGTCTGGATAACTCACTCTATAAAATACCCAAACTGGGTAAAACGAGCTGATGCTACCGTCGACGGTCCACCGATCGTTCCTTCGGAAGAGATAGCTCGTTAAATTTTTGACAGTAATGGCCCCTTAGATATAATGTAAAATGTGCAGATTGACTCAAGAAAATAAAACGAAATATTTTCTCAAAACTAGATTTTGAATTGAGCTATTGTTTCCGCTTTTTGTTTTTTGCTACGGACTGGCGCTCGGTTATCATCAAGTATTGATATACAAATCTTATCCCCTGGAACCAAGAAAAATTAAAAACACAACAACACTACTCTAACGCATTTCGGTACTTCAGCTATCATCTTCAGAGAATTATCAGAGCTATAGTATCCCTGTGAAGATGATAGCATGGCTATCGAAATTTTTCAATCTTTCTTGATTTCAGTAGACAAGATTTTATATCAATTATTGTTTTTAGATTTTGGGTTGAACTATTGCTTTTACCTTCCGAAGTTACGAAAGTAAAGAAGTAGAGACTGCTTGATTTGGTATTGTATTGAAGAATTTGTAAGAAGTCAATCTTATATTAGCGGCGAGTTTGTGTGTTACATTTTCCAGTAGAAAAAAGTTGAGGTTCGAAGTTACGCATCTATAGGATAATGAAACGTCAAACTTTAAAGTTAGCTTCGAATTGTAAGAATTTAAAAGCGTTTTTTTAGCTCATCTGGTCACTTTGCCCCATTAAATTCTTAAACAGCGTAAAGCGACATGACGTCATCGTCGACCGTCCCCAAATTGTTCGTTCTAGGAAATAGCTCCTTAAATTTTCAGTATAAATGGTTCTCTAGAGAGATTTTAAAAAAGATCTCATTGATCCTGAAATTCCGACTGACCCTTAACTTTCCCATTGACCTTCAGTGACCCTCACTTCCACTGAACCTCAACTTTTTTCTACAGGAAAATGTAACACACAAACTCGCCGTTAATATAAGATTGACTTCTTACAAATTCTTCAATATAATACCAAGTCGAGCAGTCTTTACTTCTTCAATTAGCTCGTGCTCATCAAAGCACAATACAAATTGCTTTCGTAACGTACCCTCATCAAATTAGCTTACAAACTCATAATTGAACAAAGTGGTACCAAATTCAGCACGCCGCTTAGTTTATCATGAATTTTAGATCTTCCTAAAAGACAATAAAAACGGGCGAACGCTCGCCCACAAAAGTCCACTTTTAACCTAGTACTCTGCCATCTAAAGTTCATCAGATTAGCGCGACATCTGTTGTTATAATATGCGCGCACATCGCTCGATTGCCTCTAAAATTTTATCTCATATCCGCCGACCCACACGCCACTCTGATGCCACATGACTATACCAGTTAAACGTGATAAGCAACTTGAAAGAGACCGAAGAAGAAGAGAGCTTACGACTGATTGGTACGAAAGGTGAAGACGGAAGACTACAGTGGAATAGGCCACTTGATCATTAATAGCTAGTGAAAAATAGAAAATAAAGAAGTAGGGAAAAAAGAGAAAGTGGGAGGAGAGAAGACATGGAAGGCAACAGGCAGGAAGCAATTGGAAAAAACGGGAAGAAAGTGGAAGGAAAGCGAAGAAAAAGGACAGGAAGAAATTGAAACCGCAGATGGGGGAATAGGAAACAAGAGGAGTAAATAAAAGAGGTAAGAGAAGAAGAAATAATAGTATAAAAAGTGAGAAAGAAGCAGAGCACATCAGAAAAAGGGAGACAGGGGTAAAAGATAGGATATTAGAGAAGATATGATACTAGACTAAAAAGGAGAAGTTAAAAGAATGAAACGCAAGAAAGAGGAAGTGAAAGAAAGTAAAAAAGGGAAGAAAGGGGAAAAGAAGAAATTGAAACAGCAGAAGAGAGAAGAGGAAAGAAAAAAAATGAAGAAAAGAGGTAAGGGAAAAAGAGACAACAGTAAAGATGATACTAAATTAAAAAAGGAAATAAAAAAGAGATGGGGAAACAATGGAGAAGGTAAATGAAGAAATTGAAAGCGCCGATGAGAGAAGAGGAAACAAGAGGAGTAAAGAAAAGAGGCAAGAGAAGAAGAAATAATAGTAGAAAAGGTAAGAAAGAAGCAGAGCACATCAGAAAAAGGGGCACTGGGTAGAAGATAGGATATCAGAGAAGACATGATACTAGGCTAAAAAAGAGAAGTTAAAAGGATGAAAAGCAAGAAATAGGAAGTGGAAGAAAGTAAAAAGGGGAAGAAAGGGGAAAAGAAGAAATTGAAAGAGCAGAAGAAAGGGAGGAAAGAAAAAGATTGAAGAAAAAAGGTAAGGGAAAAGGAGACAAGAGTAAAGATGATACTAGATTAAAAAAGGAAATAAAAAAGAGATGGGGGAACAATGCAGAAAGTAAAAGAAGAAATTGAAAGCGCAGATGAGGGAAGAGGAAATAAGAGGAGTAAATAAAAGAGGTAAGAGAAGAACAAATAATAATAGTTGAAACACAGAACGTGTCCCCTGAAACCAAGAAAGATTAAAAAACACAACAGAGGTTGCTCTAACCCGTTTCGACAGCCAAGCTATCATCTTCAGAGAGAAGTAGTAGTAGTTTCTCTCTGAAGATGACAGCTTGGCTGTCGAAACGCGTTAGAGCAACCTCTATTGTGTTTTTTTATCTTTCTTGGTTTCAGGGGACAAGTTCTGTGTTTCAATTTTTGAAGATAACCAAGGACCAGTCCGTTCCATCAAAAATAATAATAGAAAAAGTGAGAAAGAAGCAGAGCAGATCAGAAAAGGGGAGACAGGGTAGAAGATAGAATATCAGAGAAGATATGATACTAGACTAAAAAAGAGAAGTTAAAAGAATGAAAACCAAGAAAGAGAAAGTGAAAGAAAGTAAAAAAGGGAAGAAAGGGAAAAAGAAGAAATTGAAATAGCAGAAGAGAGGAGAGGAAAGAAAAAGAGTGAAAAAAGGGACAAGGAGACAAGAGTAAAGATGATACTAGATTAAAAAAGGAAATAAAAAAGAGATGGGGGACCAATGGAGAAGGTAAAAGAAGAAATTGAAAGCGCCGATGAGAGAAGAGGAAACAAGAGGAGTAAATAAAAGAGGCAAGAGAAGAAGAAATAATAGTAGAAAAGGTAAGAAAGAAGCAGAGCACATCAGAAAAAGGGGCACTGAGTAGAAGATAGGATATCAGAGAAGACATGATACTAGGCTAAAAAAGAGAAGTTAAAAGGATGAAAAGCAAGAAATAGTAAGTGGAAGAAAGTAAAAAGGGGAAAAAAGGGGAAAAGAAGAAATTGAAGGAGCAGAAGAAAGGGAGGAAAGAAAAAGATTGAAGAAAAAAGGTAAGGGAAAAGGAGACAAGAGTAAAGATGATACTAAATTAAAAAAGGAAATAAAAAAAAGATGGGGGAACAATGGAGAAGGTAAAAGAAGAAATTGAAAGCACAGATGAGGGAAGAGGAAACAAGAGGAGTAAATAAAAGAGGTAAGAGAAGAAGTAATAGTAGAAAAGGTGACAAAGAAGCAGATCACATCAGAAAAAGGGAGGCAGTGTAGAAGATAGGATATCAGAGAAGATATGATACTCGATTAAAAAAAGAGAAGTTAAAAGGATGAGAAGCAAGAAAGAGGGCGTGATTGCAAGAAAGGGAAAAAGGGAAAAAGAAGAAATTTGAAAGAGCAGAAGAGAGGGAGGAAAGAAAAAGAGTTAAGAAAATAGGTAAAGAGAAAGGAGACAAGAGTGAAGATGCTACTAGATTAAAAAAGAAAATAAAGAAGAGATGGGGGAACAATGGAGAAAGTAAAAGAAGAAATTGAAAGCGCAGATGAGGGAAGGGAAAACAAGAGGAGTAAATAAAAGAGGCAAGAGAAGAAGAAATAATAATAGAAAAGCTGAGAAAAAAGCAGAGCACATCAGAAAACGGATGCCTGGGTAGAAGATGGGAGATCAGAGAAGATATGATACTAGACTAAAATGGAGAAGTTAAAAGGATGAGAAGCAAGGAAGAGGAAGCGATTTCAAGAAAATCAACAAAGTAAGAAAGGGAAAAAATGGGGAAAAGAAGAAATTTGAAAGAGCATACGAGAGAAGAGGAAAGAAAAAGAGTGAAGAAAATAGGTAAAGAAAAAGGAGACAAGAGTAAAGATGATACTAGATTAAAAAGAAAATAAAAAAGAGATGAGGCATCAAAACAGAAGGTAAAAGAAGAAATTGAAAGCGCAGATGAGGGAAGGGGAAACAAGAGGAGAAAGAGGCAAGAGAAGAAGAGATAACAATAGAAAAGGTGAGAAAGAAGCAGAGCACATCAGAAAAAGGGAGACTGGGTAGAAGATAGGAGATCAGAGAAGATATGATACTAGACTAAAAACGAGAAGTTAAAAGGATGAGAAGCAAGAAAGAGGAAGTGATTGCAAGAAAAAGGAACAAAGTAAAAAAGGCAAAAAAGGGGAAAGAAGAAATTTGAAACAGCCCAATAAGAGAAGAGGAAGAAGAAGAGTAAATGAAGGAGGTAAGGGAAAAAGACATAAGAGTAGAAAAAATGAGAAATAAGTATAGGACATCAGAAAAGGGAAGAAAGGGGGAGAAGGTAGACATGAAAGAAGATATATGAGACTAAAAAGGAGAAAATAAAAAAATGGAAGCCAAGAAAGAGGAAGTGATTGCAAGAAATTGGAAGAAAGTGGAAATAATGGAAGAAATGGGAAAAGAAGGAATTGAAATAGCAGAAAAAAGGAGAGGGAAAAAAAGAGTGAAGAAAACAGGTAAGGGAAGATGAGACAAGAGTAAAGAATATACCAGATTAAAAAAGAAAATAAAAAAGAGATGAGGAAACAGTATAGAAGTTAACAGAAGAAACCGAAAGAGCCAACGAGAGAAGAGAAAAGAAAAAGAGTATAGAAAGGAGGTAAAAAAAGAAGAAATAAGAGTAGAAAAGATGAGAAATAAGTATAGGACATCAGAAAAGGAAAGAAAGGGGGAGAAGGTAGACATGAAAGAAGATATATGTGACTAAAAAGGAGAAAATAAAAAAATAGAAGCCAAGGAAGAGGAAGTGATTGCAAGAAATTAGAAGAAAGCGGAAATAATGGAAGAAATGGAAAAAGAAGAAATTGAAATAGCAGAAGAGAGGAGAGGAAAGAAAAAAGAGTGAAGAAAAGAGGTAGGGGAAGAGTAGCCAAGAGTAAAGAATATACCAGATTAAAAAAGAAAATAAAAAAGAGATGAGGAAACAGTATAGAAGTTAACAGAAGAAACCGAAAGAGCCAACGAGAGAAGAGAAAAGAAAAAGAGTAAGGAAAGGAGGTAAAAAAAGAAGAAATAAGAGTAGAAAAGATGATAAATAAGTATAGGACATCAGAAAAGGGAAGAAAGGGGGAGAAGGTAGACATGAAAGAAGATATACGAGACTAAAAGGGAGAAAATAAAAGAATGGAAGCCAAGAAAGAGAAGTGATTGCAAGAAATTGGAAGAAAGTGGAAATAATGGAAGAAATGGGAAAAGAAGAAATTGAAATAGCAGAAGAGAGGAGAGGAAAGAAAAAAGAGTGAATAAAGAGGTAGGGGAAGAGTAGCCAAGAGTAAAGAATATACCAGATTAAAAAAGAAAATAAAAAAGAGATAAGGAAACAGTATAGAAGTTAACAGAAGAAACCGAAAGAGCCAATGAGAGAAGAGAAAAGAATAAGAGGAAAGAAAGGAGGTAAAAAAAGAAGAAATAAGAGTAGAAAAGATGAGAAATAAGTATAGGACATCAGAAAAAGGAAGAAAGGGGGAGAAGATAGACATGAGAGAAGATATGATACGAGACTAAAAAGGAGAAAATAAAAGAATGGAAGCCAAGAAAGAGGAAGTGATTGCAAGAAATGGGAAGAAAGTGGAAATAATGAAAGAAATGGGAAAAGAAGAAATTGAAATAGCAGAAGAGAGGAGAGGAAAGAAAAAAGAGTGTAGAAAAGAGGTAGGGGAAGAGTAGCCAAGAGTAAAGAATATACCAGATTAAAAAAGAAAATAAAAAAGAGATGAGGAAAAGTATAGAAGTTAACAGAAGAAACAGAAAGAGCCAATGAGAGAAGAGAAAAGAATAAGAGTAAAGAAAGGACTTAAAAAAAAGAAGAAATAAGAGTAAAAAAGATGAGAAATAAGTATAGGACATCAGAAAAGGGAAGAAAGGGGGAGAAGGTAGACATGAGAGAAGATATGATACGAGACTAAAAAGGAGAAAATAAAAGAATGGAAGCCAAGAAAGAGGAAGCGATTGCAAGAAATTGGAAGAAAGTGAAAATAATGGAAGAAATGGGAAAAGAACAAATTGAAATAGCAGAAGAGAGGAGAGGAAAGAAAAAAAGTGAAGAAAAGAGGTAGGGGAAGAGTAGCCAAGAGTAAAGTATATACCAGATTAAAAAAGAAAATGAAAAAGAAATGAGGAAACAGTATAGAAGTTAACAGAAGAAACCGAAAGTAAAGAAAAGAGATAAGGGAAAAGGAGACAAGAGTAAAGATGATACTAAATTAAAAAGAAAAGAAAACAGATGAGAGAACAAAAGAGAAGCTACGTGAACGGAAGAGAAGAAATTATATGAAATTAAACAAGATAATAAGAGATGAGACAGAATGAAATCAGATGAAAATATATAGAATAAGGTAAAAAGAGGGAGAAAAGATGAGAAAACTGGTAAGATTTTAAAATAGTTGCAAAGAGATAAGAAGAGTTGAAGAGAGCTTAGAAAGTTGAGTAGAGATACCAAGAGATTAGAAAAGCTGAGAATAGATGAGAAAAAAGAATAAGAAATTAGCAAAGATGAGAAGAGCTGAGGAGAAATAAAAATAAGTCAGAAAAGATAAAAAGAAAGAAGTAGAGGTGAGAAGAACTGAGAACAGCTAAAAATAGATGAGTTATGATGCTAAGAAAAAATGAGGAAAGATGAAAATAGTGATCAGAAGTGAGGACAGATGAACAGAGATAAAAAGAAATGAGGAGAGATTAGCAAAATTGATAAGAGCTAATGACAGATAAAAATACATGATAAGACATGGGGATAAGCTGGAAGAGACAAAAAAAGGTGTTAAGGTGTGAGAAGAGATTAAAAAAGCTGAAAAGGGATAAAAAGGAATAAAAAAGTTTAAGAATAAATGAGGACATATGACCAAAATTGAGAAGAGATGAGGGAAGATGAGAAGAGCTAGAAAGAGAGAAAAGAAGAGATAAAAGGGACAAAAAGGAATAAAATAGTTTAAGAATAAATGAGGACAGATGACCAAAATTGAGAAGAGATAAGGGAAGATGAGAAGAGCTGGAAAGAGAGAAAAGAAGAAATAATAAGAGAAGAAATGGAAAACAGTGAGAAGAAATAAAGAGCGATGTGATAAGAGACCTTTTGAAATGAGAAGAGACGCTATAATATGAGAAAAGAAGATATGACCTGAGCTAAAAAGAGACGCGAAAAGAACAGATAATAAGGGAAGAAATGGGAAGAGATAAGAAGAAATAATAAGGGGTGAGAAAATATGATAAGAGATGATATAAGATGAGAAGAAATGCTGCGATATAGGAAGAGAAGATGTGGCCTGAGTAGACATGTAAAGAAATGAGAAAACGGTAGAAAAGATGAGTAGGGATGAGATGAGAAGAAACGAGGAGGGATGCAAACTGAAAAGAAGAAATAAGAGAAGAAAAGAAGTCGTACAAAAAAAAGCAACAGCGAATTTTATTCTCTAATAGAAATTTTATTATTATTTTTTAATTTCTTTTATTAACTTTATCCTCAAAATCATAAATTTGTGGCGATTTTACATTTTTTCTGAAATTTCGCCTTACAATTTGAACAATTTGAATTTTTTTTGGTGAAACGGACTGGTCCTTGGTTATCTTCAAAAATTGAAATACAAAACTTGTCCCCTGAAATCAAAAAAGGTTAAAAAAACTCAACAAACGTTGCTCTAACGCAGTATCTCTCTGAAGATGACAGTTTAGCTGTCGAAACGCGTTAGAGCAATGTTTGTTTTGTTTTGTTTTTTAATCTTTCTTGGTTTCAGGGGACAAGTTCTGTATTTCAATTGTATACAATTCGAAACTAAGAATTTTTCTAAAATTTAGGACTTTTTCTCAAATTTCCAGTTTACGTAACATTTTGAATATTTTTTATTTCGAGTTTTGATCCAAAATGTTGGAAAAAATTGAAACCGAAATTTGTCCTTTTACACAAGCTTTGATCATTTTTTCAAATGTTGGCGTTTTTAAAAATCCTTACTTTTTGCAAGTTTTGGTTCTTCCTAAAATTTGGAATATTTCTCAATTTCGAATTTGAACATTTTTTTCGAATTTACATGTCAAAAAAAAATTCTACGAAACGCGAAATTTCAACAAAATTAGTCGAAATTTAAAAAGTCAAAATGTACAGGAAAATCCCAACTTTCTTCAGCAATTAAAGAGTTCTGGGCTCTCATATAAATATCCTTTGTAATTTAATTCAGAAAATATGGAACGAATATCCTTAGGCACACATTAGGCCTTATTTAATGATTTTTACTGCTGTACAAATATAAATTGTTTCGCCCCCTGAAGGCCGAAATTCCTACGTTGCACGGCGCTTAGGCAAGCCTGTAAATTATAGCTGATTAAGCCAACGAACTTACTCACAACCGCCCGCATAAGTCCTGAAAATTGAGCCAATCTACTTTTCAGATTTCTTTAAATTTGGAAACGTCGAGAACTAGTCGTAAATCATGTCGCTATCAGACGTCGTCATCGAAAAAAATTCGCCCACGCAACGGCTTGTATTTTGGTGACTTATCCTGACTCATAAATTTCAGTCGAGATGTATTTTAAGTTGACAAGATGGATGATTGCGGGCGAATTCCCATTCAAGTATTATTAAAAATTCTTTTTCTATTAGAACACCATAAATCTCGACGCGTTTAATTATGGAGCTACAGATTTAAAACCAACGAATTTAATTAATATACTTGATGATATTTCGCTCTAATGATTTCCCACTTTCACGCGCAGATTGGCTTCAGCCATGGTGAAAATGTAAAAATTAAGCCAGGTATAAAGTGTCGCTGATGTGGGATAAGATTACTTCTACCTTGTAACAGTCCGATAATTACGGTGGTCGACGAATAATTATAGTTGCGGCCAAGAGGGCACCCATAATTGGCGTCAGGTACACTCAGTTTCAGGTAAAAGCCGTACCGGTGCGACAGAGGTGCCCTAGGGTGCGTACAATTATCTTACGAGAGTCGAAAAGACCCTTCGACTATTGGTCGATTTCCCCCTCTAAAGATGGCCATAGCTTTCAGCACACTATTTCTCTAGTGTTCTCTAGAGTTATGGGGTCCGATTTCTCCCTCCAACATTTTATGCTGCGGCGGCATGGTTCAAACGATCGAATTTAGTTGATGGTAATCATAGTTGGTATATGGGCGCGAATTCTGTACCTCACCGATGTACATATTGCTAGTTCTAAGGAGTTTGTGATCTAGTTTTGGTTAGTGATTGTGATAAATGTATTAGCACCACTTTGAGGATTTATGTAAGTACTTGAATGAGTAAAAGTAGTATAATCACCTCCAAGCGAAGTAACTTCTAAAGAAGTCTTTAATCACGCGATGTGTATAGTCAAACGTCTTCTATTTAGATAGTAGACGTGGATAATCTGATGATGACCCTTGAAGAAACTCTAACGATGATCATGTCCATAAACATCAATTTTCTTATGACAGTCTTCTACTGCTCAATAGATTGGTGAAAATGATGAGCATCACACTTTTCCTGAAGCCTAAATCGGCTGTTATGTGCAGCATAGTTCCTCTATTTTGATTAAAGACATCAGATATCCTCTGTCTTGACAATGGACACTGAAAAAAATCCAATGATTAGTGATAATGAAACTAATAGCTAACCCTTGAAGAACTCTGATGGTGACCATCAGAAGAACGCAGATAATCAGAGTCTCTAATTAATAATATGGATCTCTAGTGGTAATTATCGAAATCACGTTTAACCTGATCCAAGAGGTAGAATTTCTCAAGTCATAGTCTTGTTATTCTGGCGATTGATAGTAAAGGAAATTTCATGATAAGCCATCAAGAAACTTTAGTAATAACCTCCAGAGGGGCTCTGATAACAAGAATCATGGTCTCCGGGATTTTTCTGCTGTTTCTTATCAGATATCCTTTGTTGGTCACCACCAGAGTAACCATGATGAGCATCAGACTTTTCGTGGTCTTCAATCGAGTTTCTCTATTCAAATCAGTTATCAAAAGAACTTTAGGTTATAACGAAACTGGTAATGCACGCCAGAAAAACCGTAATGAATCTATAAATTGTACCAATTTCGAGTTTGAAGTCCAAATTTTAAGAAAGAAAAGTACAATAACATTATGAAATTCATCTAGAAACGCTAAGCTCTTTGTCCAAATTTTAGCTTTGAATCTTGACTATCTAGAATTTTTTTGGAAACGTTTTCTCAAACTTTGAAGTTTGACTAATAACGAACTCCAAGAGAATTCTTCAGCACAATCAAGAGAATAATGACTGTCAAAAAAACGTTGGTGACCAACGTTCTTTCCAAGTTTGACTAATAGCGAGCTCTAGAAGAATTCTGATAATGTTAATCAAGACAATAATGACTATCAGAAGAATGTTGGTTCCCAACGTTCATTCCAAGTTTGACTAATAGCTGGCTCTAGAAGAGTTCTGATAATGTTAATCAAGACAATAATGACTATCAGAAGAATGTTGGTTCCCAACGTTCATTCCAAGTTTGACTAATAGCTAGCTCTAGAAGAATTCTGATAATGTCAATCAAGAGAATGATAACTATCAGAAGTACGTTGGTTACCAAAGTTCTTTCAACGTTTCTTCCAAGTTTTATTAATAGCTAACTCGAGAAGAATTCTGATACTACCAATCGAGAAAATGATGACTGTCAAAAAACCTTGTTGACCGGAGATAATTAATGACCATTTAAAGAATTTTGATGCTGGAAATGATAGTTTTTCTAATGCTTGGAACAACAGTCCTGTTGATGTTCACCATCACAGTTACATTGAGCATTTTTCTGAGCTCCAGAAATTCTCTAATGCTTAAATTAGATTTCCTCTATGCTGACAGTGGATATCAAAGGAAATTTATGATGAGTCATAAAGCTTTGGTCAAAAATAGTAGATCTTTCTAGAGATGTCGACGATTTCTCCAAATTCCAAGTTTGGTTTAATAACAGAGCTCCAAAAGAGTTCTGATAATGTAAATCAAGAGAATGATAACTATCAGATGAAGGTTGATGACTGGAGATGACCATCTGCAGAATTCTAATGACGGGAGTTTCTCTGGTGATGGGAATTAGAGTCTCTCTAATACTGGGAATAAAGTTCTTTTAGTTTTCATTGTTAGCATTACATTGAGCATTATCCCAAACATCAGAAATTCTCTGTTGCTTAAATTACAATTCCTCTATTCTGGCGATTGACATCAAAGGAAATTTCATGATAAACCATAAAGTTTTTGTGCAAAATTTTGACTTGAATCTTCAAAAGAAGATCTTTCCAAAAAGGTAAACGATTTCTCCAAATTCAAAGTTTGGTTTAATAACAGAGTACCAGAAGAATTCTGATAATGTAAATCAAAGAGTATGATAACTATCAGATGCTGATGGTCAGAGATAAATGATAAGCATCTGCAGAATTTTGCTGATGGGAATTACGAGTTGCTTTAATGCTGGAAAAAAAGTTCTTTTGGTGTTTATTGTTAAAGTTATATTGAGCATCATTCTGGGCGTTAGAAATCCTCTATAACTTAAATTACAAATCATTTATTCTGAGGATTGACATCAAAGGAAATTTCATGTTGAGTCTTAAATCTTTGGTCCGAAATTTTGACTTAAATCTTCAAATGTAGTTCTTTCTAGAATTGTCATCAATTTCTCAAAATTCCAAGTTTGCTTTAACAACAGAGCTCCAGAAGAGTTCTGATAATGTAAATAATGATAACTATCAGAAAAATGTTGATAACTGGAGACGACCATCTACTGTATTCTAGTGATGGGAATTAGAGTTTCTCTGATGATGAGAATTAGAGTCTATCTAAAACTGGGAATAAAGTTCTTTTAGTTTTCATTGTTAGCACTACATTGAGCATTATCCCAAACATCAGAAATTCTCTGTTGCTCAAATTACAATTCCTCTATTCTGGCGATTGACATCAAAGGAAAGTTCATGATAAACCATAAAGTTTTTGTGCGAAATTTTGACTTGAATCTTCAAAAGGAGATCTTTCCAAAAAGGTAAACGATTTCTCAAAATTCAAAATTTGGTTTAATAACAGAGTACCAGAAGAATTCTGATAATGTAAGTCAATGATAACTATCAGATGCTCATGGTCAGAGATGAATGATAAGCATCTGCAGAATTTTGCTGATGGGACTTAAGAGTTGCTTTAATGCTGGAAAAAAAGTTCTTTTGGTGTTCATTGTTAAAGTTATATTGAGCATCATTCTGGGCGTCAGAAATCCTCTATAACTTAAATTACAAATCATTTATTCTGAGGATTGACATCAAAGGAAATTTCATGTTGAGTCTTAAAGCTTTGGTCCGAAATTTTGACTCAAATCTTCGAACGTAGTTCTTTCCAAAATTGTCGACAATTTCTCAAAATTCAAGTTTGGTTTAACAACAGAGCTCCAGAACAGTTCTGATAATGTAAATCAAGAGAATGATAACTATCAGAATGTTGACAACTGGAGACGACCATCTGCAGAATTCTAGTGATGGGAATTAGGGTTTCTCTGGTGATGGGAATTAGAGTCCCTCTAATACTGGGAATAAAGTTCTTTTAGTTTTCATTGTTAGCACTACATTGAGCATTATCCCAAACATCAGAAATTCTCTGTTGCTCAAATTACAATTCCTCTATTCTGACGATTGACATCAAAGGAAATTTCATGATAAACCATAAAGTTTTTGTGCGAAATTTTGACTTAAATCTTTAAAAGGAGATCTTTCCAGAAAGGTAGACGATTTCTCCAAATTCAAAGTTTGGTTTAATAACAAAGTACCAGAAGAATTCTGATAATGTAAATCAAAGAGAATGATAACTATCAGATCTGATGGTTTAAATTAATGGCAATTTTATGATAAGCCTTCAAGCTTTCCTCTGAAATTTTAACTTAAATCTTGAAATGTAGATAACATTTTCTTAAAATTCCATGTTTGATTTAATAACAGAGCCTTTGAAGAATTCTGCTGATAATGCAACTCAAGAGACCGATGATTATCAGAAGGAATTTTTTGACCAAAGATAAATGACGAATCTGGCTTTTCTTTTAAATTAGGACTTTTTTTCTTGAAAATACTCCGTTTTCGAAAATTGGATGTTTCCAAAGCTTCTAAATTTTTGTCGAAATTTCAATATGTTTGCCAAGATTTGACTTGATTCTTCTCCGTTCCCATTTCCTCTTTCTTCTTCTACTTTTCCTTCACCGTCTACTTCTCTTTGTACTTCTCCTTCTAAGTCCCTTCTACTTCTCTTTGTCCTTCTCCTTCTAAGTCCCTTCCCCTTCTTCTCTCTTCCCTTCTCATTCTCTTTGAATTAATCAAGCTGGATGTTTTCTGCTTTGAGCATCAATTTTTTAAAACGAATATGAAGCAATATCTGCTCGCTGAGCCATCTTGATGCCTCAAGAAGCTATAATAATAATAGTAATCACCAAATGAACTTTGATGATGAGATTCATAGTCCCGAATACTTGACTCATCTGAGGAGTCATCAGCTATTCTCTGTTGGTCAACGTTCGAGTTTCTTTCGTAATCGTCATCATCATAGTACATAGTACAATATAACTAAGAGCTTCTCGATGAGCCTCAAATTTACTGCTGCCCTATTACCAGAGGTTCGTTTCAACTCCTCTTGCTTGGTAAGCGAATTCCACATTATTCGTGTCCACTATCAGAATACTGATGCCTTTTCTCCAACTAGATGTCTTTAGCAAGGAAATAAGAATAAGTTGCAACTAATTCTACTGGAATAGTGCGTTACATTTGTGTGTTTAAATGTTGGTTTGTGAGGCTAGTGGGATTTTTTTGAACTTTCGCTCGAATAAATACGCCAGCTGGCGCTAAATAATGGGGTAAATGCAACAACCCTCCCGATTCTAGCACGTAAGAGTGCGTGCTGGTTAAAATTTATTTATACCAGAAAATCTAACTTGATGGAAACAAACAACTTCGTTAATTAAATAGCTTCAGCGGTCGCCCGATAAAAACTCCCCTTTTATTTAAAAAAAAAACATTCCCGCAATCGAATTCCATCCGACAACTGATGGAATAAAAATGAGAGAGTGTGGGGGACGATTTTAAAGTTCGCCGCCGCCGAGTTTCATTAGTTGGACATATTCGAGAAAGCGCGTAAATCATGGTAATCTGTTTATCTTCCTTTATCTAAACTTTGCCATTTTGCAGCGCGTATATCTGGTCCCAGTAGACAGGGGCCCTTTCCTGACTTTTGGTCTCCATTTAAGCCTAAATGTCTTCCGCTTTAAGAGATGGCATTATGTGGTATTAGAGAGCTGGATAGTTTGGGCGCATCTTCCATATTTATAACGGAATGTCTACCTAATTCGGGATCTGCATTTGATATATTTTCGCTATCGATGTTGCAAAGAAATGTCGCCCTCATGTTTAAATTTTAACTAGTATTTTTGATGACGATTTACTAACATAACAACGATTTAACATCGACAACTTAAGGGCGATTGTTTTAACGTGGACGATTTTATGAATTGACATTGAATAACGTTGGTTCTACGGCAATTTAATAACGAATTAAAGTCGACTCAATTGTCATTTAACAACGATATAGATCATTTCTGGAAGATTTAATGTAGATCATCTACCGGTGATTTAAAAGCGACTGTTTTAACAGCCACTGATTTAATATTGATTTGATAAAGAGGATCTAGCCATTTAAATTTACATTAAATGAAGAACAATTTAATGACTATCTAAAGTCGATTGATTTAACAACGATTTAACGCAGGCAACTTCACAACGATATTTAACACGGAGGATTTAACATCGACGATTTAACGTCAACTGATTTAATATCGATTTAACTCAAACAATATAATATCGACCTGATGACGAAGTAACTAACGTCAATTAAAAGACAATTATATAGCAATCTAAAGTCGACTGATTTAACATAGATTTTGTGAGGAAATAAACGTGGATTTAATTACAAATTGACTTCGATTTAACGATAATTTAACGTCGACTATTTTATTTAAACAATAATTCGATGGTGATGTTATTTCTCTTCAAGGATATTTTAAATGTCTGCTGATTTAATGTGGTAGAATGTTTAACATTGCTATGGCTCTAACTTACCAACAAAAATTTAACAACGATTTTACTTTGGTTTATTAATGTAAATTTATAGTCTTTCTAACTAGCATTTAACGTCTGCTTATTTCACGAGTACCAAATATTTCTTGTACTGAATTACACGTCTATTAAAAGAACATGTAACGTAAATTTAATAACGAATTAAGGATTTAATTTTGATTGTAGAAGAGGTAACGTTGTTTTAAGGTAATTTAACGTTTATTTTAAATAATTCAACGATGGAAGGCAACTGATTTGACGACGATTCGGGAAAAATAATTTTACATAGATTTAGCCGCTTTTAATTTAACAACGATTAAATGACTATTTAACGTCAACTGATTTGATTTTACGTGCAAAATCTATTTAAAGACGATCAATATGAATTTAATGGACAAACGCCATCTATTTAACAACGATTTAATAAGAATTTAACGTTGACTCGCTTATTTTCGATTTGATGATGTAATAATGTTGTAGCTATGACAAATGACGTAAATTTAACAAGGAATTAGCTTAATTTAACGTCGATTCAATAAACAACGATTTAATATAGACGGTTGAACGACCATTTTTGTTTAAATTCAACGAAAGCTTGCCGACGATTTGACGGAAAACTTAATTTCGATTAAACGCCTGATTTGACGGCAATTTAACGTGCAAAATTTAATATAGATTTAATGACAGTTAACATGCATTTAATGACCAAGTAACATGCGTTTAATAACGATTTAACATTGATCCATTTTTATTTCGGATTTTATGACAAAATAACGTCGCTTAAGGACAAAATTATATTGATTAAATGTCGAAATTGCGCCGATTTAATGATGATTTACGTTTAATTCAACGTCGACTCATTTAACAGCAACTTAATATCGACTATTTAGCGACGGTTTCAGTGGCTTTAACAACAAAATAACATCGATTTAACAGCAGATTTAACTTCAATTAAATAACTACTTAACGCTGATTGATTTCACGACAATATAACATGCAAAATTTAATATCGATCTCATTAGCATGAATTTAATGTGACATTTAAGAAAGATTTAATAACGATTTAACGTGCAAATTTAATGTCAATTTAAGTAACGATCAACATAAATTTAATGACAAGATAATAACATCGATTCAACAACGATTTGACAACAATTTAAGGTGCAAAATTTAATATTGATATCATAACGGCTAACATACATTTAATGACAAATTAACATCGATTTAACAAATATGTAATAACGATTTAACATTGACCCTTTTATTTTTTAGTTATTGAAAAAATGGCCTCAACTTAATAAAGAAATAATGTTGATATAGTGACGATTTAGCTTCGATTTAACTACAAATTAACCACGATCTGTTTAATGACTGATTTAACCATAATTTAAAATGCAAAATATATCCATTGAATTGTTATTAACATGAATTAAATGTGATATTTGAGAAAGATTTAATAACAATTTAATGTCTATTTAGATGACGATCAACATAAATTTAATGACCAGTTAGCATGGATTTAACAATGATATAGTGACGTTTTAACATTGGCTTATTTATGTTTAATTTAATAACCAAATAGCATAGATATGTTAACGAAATAATGACTCCTTATATTTTTTTTAACTTGTAACCTAAATTTAATGACGATTTGTCTTAATTTAACGTCGACTGCTTTAACAACGATTTAATATAGAAGATTTACTGACGATTGAAAGTTGATTTAACAACAAACTAACAGGAATTTAACAGCAAATTTAATTTCAGTTTAATAACAACTTAATGTGGATTGATTTGATAACAATTTAACGTGCAAAATTTTCTATCGATTTCATTACGGTTAACATAGATTTAATGACAAATTAGCCACGATTTAGCAACGATGTAATAACGATTTAAAATTGACTCTTCTATTTTTAATTTAATAAAGAAATTACGTCCACTAAATGACGAAATAACGTTGATGTAATGACAATTTAGCTCCGATTTAACTACAAATTAACGTCCATTTAACGACTCCCTTAGCTTTGATTTCATGCTGTTTAATATCCCCTGATTTGCCCCTAATTTAAAGTAGAAAATTTAATATGGATTTAATTATAATTAATATAAATTAAACGTCACATTTAAGAAAGATTTAACGTGCAAATGTAATGTCGATATACATAACGATCAACATGAACTGAATTACAAGTTAACAGTTATTTAATAATGATTTAACCTGGACTCATTTATTTTCAATTTAATGACTAAATAGCATCGACTTGATATTGAAGTAACGATGACTTGTGATGACCATTTGTCTTTTTTTACTTGTAATCTAAATTTAATGGCAATTAAATTATATTCAATTTAATGACGAAACAGCATCGATTAACAAAGTAAGGATTACTTATGATGACCAATTTTTTTAACTTGTAATCAAAGTTTAATGACGTTTTAATATTGACTCATTTATTTTCAAATTAATAACGAAATAGCATCGATTTGATAACGAAGTAACGATGACTTATGATGACCATTTATTTTTTCTTTAACTTGTATTCTAAATTTAATGGTGATTTAATGTTGAACCACTTGTTTTCAATTTAATGACGAAACAGCATCGATTAAAGAAGTAACGATTACTTATGATGACCAATTTTTTTAACTTGCAATCTAAGTATAATGACGTTTTGACATTGACTCATTTATTTCCAATTTAATAATGATATAGCATCGATTTGAGAATGAAGTAACGATGACTTATGATGACCATTTATTTTTTCTTTAACTTGTAATCTAAATTTAATGGCGATTTAACGTTTACCTATTTGTTTTCAATTTAATGACGAAACAGCATCGGTTAACGAATTAACGATGACTTATGATGACCATATTTTTAACTTGAAATCTAAGTTTAATGACGTGTTAACATTGACTCATTTATTTTCAATTTAATGACGAAATAGCATCGATTTGATAACGAAACAGCGATGACTTATGATGACCATTTATTTTTTCCCTAACTTGTAATCTAAATTGAATTGTGATTTAATGTTGACCCATTTGTTTTCATTTTAAGGAAGAAACAGCATCGATTAACGAATTAACGATGACTTATGATGACCATTTTTTTTAACTTGTAATCTAAGTTTAATGACGTTTTAACATTGACTTATTTATTGTCAATTTAATGACAAAATGGCATCGATTTGATAACGAAGTAGCAATGACTTATGATGACCATTTATTTTTTCTTTAACTTGCAATCTAAATTTAATGGCGATTTAATGTTGACCCATTTGTTTTCAATTCAAGGACGAAGCAGCATCGATTAACGAATTAACGATGACTTATGATGACCATTTTTTTAAGTTGTAATATCCTTTTAATGACGTTTTAACATTGACTCATTTATTTTCAATTTAGTGACAAAATAGCATCGACTTGATAACGAAGTAACGATGAGTTATAATGGACCATTTATTTTTTCTTTAACTTGTAATCTAAATTTAATGACGATTTAATGTTAAACCATTTGTTTTCAGTTTAATGACGAAACAGCACGATTAACGAAGCAACGATTACTTATGATGACCAATTTTTTTAATTTGTAATCTAAGTTTAATGACAATTTAACATCGACTCATTTATTTTCAATTTAATAATGATATAGGATCGATTTGAGAACTAAGTAACGATGACTTGTGGTGACCATTTCTCGTTTCTTTAATTTGTATTCTAAATTTAATGGCGGTTTAATATTGACCCATTTATTTTCAATTTAATGACGTAATAGCATGACTTGTGATGACCATTTATTTTTTCTTTAACTTGTAATCTAACTTTAATGTCGATTTAACGTTTACCCATTTGTTTTTAATTTACTGACGAAACAGCATCGACTAACGAAGTAATGATGACCAAATTTTTTATCTTGTAACCTAAGTTTAATGAAGTTTTAACATTAACTTATTTATTTTTAATTTAATGACGAAATAGCATCGATTTGATAACGAGGTAACGATGACTTATCATGACCATTTACCTTTTTTTTACTTGTAATCTAAATTTAATGGCAATTTAACATTGGCCCATTTATTACCAATTTTATGACGAAACATTACCGATTAACGAAGTAACGATTACTTATGATGACCATTTTTTTTAACTTGTAATCTAAGTTAAATGACGTTTTAACATTGACTCATCTATTTTCAATTCAATAATGATATAGCATGGATTTGAGAACGAAGTAACGATGACTTGTGATGACAATTTATTTTTGCTTTAACTTTTAATCTAAATTTAATGGCGATTTAACATTTACCCATTTATTTTCAATTTAATGACGTAACAGCATCGATTAACTAGGTAACGATGACTTATGATGACCATTTTTTTAACTTGAAATCTAAGTTTAATGACGTGTTAACATTGACTCACTTATTTTCAATTTAATGTCGAAATAGCATCGATTTGATAACAAAGTAACGATGACTTATGATGACCATTTATCTTTTCTTTAACTTGCAATCTAAATTTAATGGCGATTTAACATTGACCCATTTATTTTCAATTTAATGACGTAATAGCATCGATTAACTAGGTAACGATGACTTATGATGACCATTTTTTTAACTTGAAATCTAAGTTTAATGACGTGTTAACATTGACTCACTTATTTTCAATTTAATGACGAAATAGCATCGATTTTGTAACGAAGTAACGGTGACTTATGATGACCATTTATCTTTTCTTTAACTTGCAATCTAAATTTAATGGCGATTTAACATTGACCCATTTATTTTCAATTTAATGACGTAACAGCATCGATTAACGAAGTAACGATGTCTTATGATGACCATTTTTTAACTTGTAACCTAAATTTAATGACTATTTATCTTTATTTAACGGCGACTGATTTAACAGGGATTTGATATAGGAGATTTAATCACGATTGAAAATTGATTTGACAATAAGTTAGCGGGGATTTAACAACAGATTTAACTTCGTTTTAATGACAATTTAACGGTGACCAATTTAACAAAAGCGTATTAAATTTAAAATCGATTTAATTATTTTTTAGGGGGAATTTGATGACAAAATAATATGAATTAAACAGAGATTTAATCACAGTTTAACGTTAATTCATTTTAGGTTGATTTAATGACGTAGTAACGTTGATATAATGGCGATCTAGCTTCGATTTAAAGCCAAATGACTTAATGACCATTTAATACATATAAAATATTTAACAGTGATGGGAACGTAGGCTGAGTGAATGTTGAATTAACATCGATATAACAATGATTTAATTTCGATCTAAGACGATGTAAGGTAAATTGTTTTAACGCCAAATTAATGTTAATTTAACTGCAGTTTAACTAAATTTACAACAATTTAGATTTAGCATCAGTTTAATGACGAATTAACATCGATTTAGTGACTATTTTTGATTTTATGTCAACTTAATGTCAAATTCACACCAATTAATATTTCATTCAATTTCATTGTAACAACAATCTAACATTGATTGATTTAACAACGACTTAACGACGATCTAACGTAACAAAATTTTGTCAAATTGTTACTAACAAATAATAACAATTCAAGACAGCTGTGAAACATTATTAACAGTTCCACACCATCTTGGAATTGTTAACAAATAACAACAATTCCAAAATATTGTGGAACTCTTACAAAAATTTCCAAATAGTTTGGAGCTCTTATGAAAATTTCAAAATATTTTGGAATTGTTGTTATTCGGTAAAAATAATTCCACAGTTTTGTGGAATTGTTATTTTTTGTTAAAAAAATTTTTCTATTTGGTAAAAACAATTCCACAATTTTGTGGAATTGTTATTATTTGTTAAAATCAATTCGACAATATTGTGCACTTGTTTTTAAGAACTCCAAACTCAGGATTCCATAAAATTGAAACACGTTAATAAGAGTTTCAAAATATTTTGGAATTATTAGTTTGGAGTTCTTAAAACAATTCCACAATAATATCGAATTGTTTTTACCCAATAGAAACAATTCCATAAAATTATGAAATTGTTACTAACAAATACTAACAATTCCACAAAATTGTGGAGCATTAGTAGCATTTTCTAATTGTTAGAAAATAATAATAGAAATTCTATCATATTGTGGAATTGTTTTTAAGAACTCCAAACTGAGAATTCCATAAAATTGAAACACGTTAATAAGAGTTTCAAAATATTTTGGAATTATTAGTTTGGAGTTCTTAAAACAATTCCACAATATTGTCGAATTGATTTTAACAAGTAATAACAATTCCACAGAATTGTGGAATTGTTTTTACGCAATAGAAACAATTCCATAAAATTATGAAATTGTTACTAACAAATAATAACAATTCCACAAAATTGTGGAGCATTAGTAGCATTTTCGAATTGTTAGAAAATAATAATAGAAATTCTATAATATTGTGGAATTGTTGTTAGCATGTAAGAACAATTCCACAATCTTGTAGAATTGTTACTAACATATGATAACAATTCCACAAAATTGTGAAACTCTAGTAAGAGGTCCAATTTTTTTTTAATTTCATTTAGTTGTATTTTAATGTTAATATAGTTTATGAATTGTAAACATTCAATAATCCCTAGATGTAATACCAAAAATATAAATTATTCGCTCAAATTAACATTAGAAGCCCACAGACACGGCCGTCACGGTCGTAGAGTCGGCTGTGCCACAGAACTCAGTTTGATCGCAGATTTGAAATTCCTCAACATATCTACTGAGACATACGTTCCGAAGATCGACCGAGAAACTCGAAACAAATTTATCGTAATTTTATGCTCGATACCAAGTGATTCCAAGTTTTCTAAAGTGTCGCAACGGGTATTTGCCCCAATTTTTTTTTTGATTTACTACAAATTTTAAGTAAGAAATTGGACGATAAATCACGCGAAAACTTTTTAAGTAAATTACATTATAAAGTTCGCGAATAACATTGGTTAGGCTCCGTCGCCCGGACGCAGATTTATTATACATAAGAGAGGTCCGTGGATGCGCTTATGGTTCCGAGAACATAAAATATTCAAGCTGAAATGTACCACGCCGCGACGCCATTACCGGGGAATTTGTCAACAATTTAAAATGAGTTACAGGGGCCTGAAACCGGCAGTCGTCCCATCTTTGCAGCATAATTCGGATTAAAGTTGTTGCTGACCTTTGGATAATTGATATTTTTAAGCGCAGTATTTAGTTCAAGTGGTTTTTTTTTCGTATTTTTTTTTTAGTTTATCCCAGTTATTATGACAAAGTTGCTTGATTTTTGAAGAGTTATCTTTAATTTGGAATCTTCAAGTGTAGGAAGTGAATGTACAGTACCTGAATAGGTAGAGCTAGTGGCATGCAGTAGCTTAGTTGGGAGCGCAACCGCCGGAAATCGGAAGGTCCAAGATTCGATTCTCGGTGGCGCCAAAGCATTTTTAATTCCACTGACTACAAACGCTAACTGAAATAAATAGACGCGCCCGAATGTAAATCACAAATCCTGAAATTTAATCGACTCGTACGTTGACAGAAACTGACTCGAACTCGCCTCTGACGACTTTCAATTTTAAAAGAATTTAAAAAAAAGTATCAGCATTTAAATAAGTGAGTATATTCAGAATCTACTTGCTTGGGATTCGAACTCGCGTTAATGGTTTACTGGTAATCTACTCTAACACGAATTCAAGCTAGAAACCAAACTTATTCAAATTAACTTACAATGGGGGCACCAGATAACATCAAAATGATTCTAAAAGTATAACCAGACACCATGGATGATGATTTTGATGTCTAGAAGCTTAGTTTGTTCGAAGCTAGTGAAAGTACTTTGACAGGCAACAAATCAAACTTAACAAGATTCTCTTTTTAATTAGTACCACTTATAGTGCCAAGTCTTCACTATCGAAAGCAGGAAAACTAAAAAAACTTAAGTGGGAACTGTTTAAAGTGTAAACGGTTCCTTAATTTGGTTCAGCGCTTACAAGGCAATAAAGCAGATGACTATCAAGCGTAATTTATCATCTGAATCCCGCATTTCTGCCTCTATTTTCATTTTCTCTTGATTGCCACAATTACGAATTAAAACTTAGCCCCAATTTTAATCCCCAATCCATTCATCTATCCTTTTCATCTTTACACGTCAAATAATCCTTGAGGAAATGGTAAACGGTTTCTCTTTCGTTTACAGTTCGGTGGCAACCATATAAATAAATACGACAACTAATCTCCTGTAAACGCTACTTTGGTGGCTATTGAAAAGCCCGGACGTTTTTCACGTAATAAGAAAAGAAAGAAAACTAATTTCTTCGGACGTCATTTCTATTAAATATCATAAATCTTGGGGAAGCCATGATATATGTGGAGGCCATTCGGAAAAGGGCAGCGGCCTAGTCAACTCGAGAATAACCCACAGTTTTACACATACACCCGTCGGTGACGGCCTAAGGCCGATCACACACGTTCGGATTTATCGTCAGGTAACTCATCTGATATATCATCGCGTAGAAGTCTTCAATAAGTCAAATGTCAACTGGATAAAGAGCTAGGTTCATCACAGAAGAACGAGGGCATCAGAAAGAGACTGGCTCAACTCACTGCCTCATAATATAGCAACGTCACTACTTCTTGAAATCCACTGCTTCCTTATAAATTCGAAATTTTTTGGGAGCTCAAGTTTTTTCCATAGCTCAAGTTTCTTCACCTAATTTGACCTTTTCTCTCAAGTTGAGTGCACATTTCCCAACTATTCAAAATTTAAACTTTTTTAAAATTTCGAAATATTTCGTAAATTCGATAAAAATTCTCAAATGTTTTGCAAATTTTGATTTTTTTTAATTTCAAATATAAAATTTCGACCTTTTCATTGCGAAAATTTCTTCTTTTGCAAAAATTTGACTTCTTTTGAAAATTTGAAAGATTTTGAAAAGTTTTGCCTTGTCAACAAATATCGACTTTATTGAAAATTTTAACCTTTTCTTAAATCTGCACTTTTTTGAAATTTTCGAATTTTTACTTAATTCCCACTTTGTTGAAAATTGGGGCCTTTTTCAAATGTTCGAATTTTTCAAAATTTTAGTCATTTTCCACAATTTAAAATGTTTGGAAAATTTAAAAATGTTGACCATTTTTTTTTTAATTTTAACTATTTTCAAAATTTTACAATTTTTGCAAACTGTCGATCCTTTATTTGAAAATTGTGATTTTTTTTAAGTCAGACATTTCTTAAAACCTTTTATTGAAATTTTCTACTAATATTTCTCAAAATTTCAACTCCATTCTCAATTTTTTCAAACTTCTACAAATCTTCGACTTGTTTTTCAAAATTTCAACTCTTTTTGAAAACTTGACTTTTTTTTGAAAAGTTCGAACGTTTTGTAAACTTTACTTATACATTTTTTTAAACGTTTCCAATTAAATCTTTGACTTAAAAGAAAAGATTCTTTTTAAACTTGGACTATTGAAAATTTCGACTTTATTGAAAATTGTAACCTTTTCTTAAATCTGCACTTTTTTGAAATTTTCGAATTTTTATTTAAGTCCCACTTTGTTGAAAATTCCGTCCTTTTTCAAATGTTCGAATTTTTCAAAATTTTAGTCATTTTCCACAATTTAAAATGTTTGGAAAACTTAAAAATTTTGACCTTTTTTTTTATTTTAACTATTTTCAAAATTTTAAAATTTTTTGGACACTGTCGATCCTTTATTTGAAAATTGTGATTTTTTTTAAGTCAGACATTTCTTAAAACCTTTTATTGAAATTTTCTACTAATATTTCTCAAAATTTCAACTCCATTCTCAATTTTTTCAAACTTCTACAAATCTTCGACTTGTTTTTCAAAATTTCAACTCTTTTTGAAAACTTGACTTTTTTTTTGAAAAGTTCGAACGTTTTGTAAACTTTACTTATATATTTTTTTAAACATTTCCAATTAAATCTTCGACTTAAAAGAAAAGATTCTTTTTAAACTTGGACTATTGAAAATTTCGACTTTTTCAAAATTTTACCTTTTCAAAATTTCAACTTTTTTGATAATTGCGAATTTTTCGATAATTTTGAGTTTTCTCCAATATTCGAAAAATTCAGCTTCTTTGAAAATGTAATTGAAAACTCTGCAATTTGTTTTAAATGCCAATATTTTTCCAAAAATTCGTCTTTTATTCACATTCCCAAAATTATTAAAAATGTCGACCATTTGAAAAATTGAAAATATTTTTCGAAATTCTAAATTTATTTGGAAAATTTGATTTTATATGAAAATTTGGTTTTCTACGAAAATTTGGTTTTCTACGAAAATTTGATTTTCTCTGAAAATTTCAAATTTTTTTAAGATTTGACTTTTTTTTAAGAATTCGACTTTCCTGATAACTTTAGCTTTATTTTTTTAAAAGTGGTAATATTTTTCTTTTTCAACTTACATTTATTGAGAAAAATTTCCAAATAAGATTCGAGTTAAAAAAATTAGTAAGAAAACTTTCTATTTTTGAAATTGTGCAAAGTTTTGAAACAAATTCTTAAAAAAACCTTGAATTTTATGTACAAATAAATTGCCAAAATTTGAATTTTAATCACCAAAAAATGGCTTCGAGCTGGAATATTTGATTTTTGAAATTTCTCTGGAACTTCAAAATTACTAGTAAAAAATTAAATTATAACACTAATTTGTTAATGAATTTTTTTCAACATTTTGACTAATTTTAATTTCGAAATTTTGGGACTCTCCCAGAAATGTTCACTCTTTTTCTCAAATATTTCAATAATTCCCACTTCAAAAGTCGAAATTATAAGCATATTTTTAATAATTAATTTATACCATTTTTTTTTTTTTTTGGTGGAATGGACTGGTCCTTGGTTATCTTCAGAATTGTCCCCTGAAACCAAGAAAGATTAAAAAAACACAACAAAGGTTGCTCTAACGCGTTTCAACAGCTAAGCTATCATCTTCAGAGAGATACAGTATCTCTCTGAAGATGATAGCTTGGCTGTCGAAAGGCGTTAGAGCAACCTTTGTTGTTTTAGTGCAACGGACTGCTCCTTGGTTATCTTCAAAAATTGAAGTACTTAACTTGTCCCCTGAAACCAAGAAAGATTAAAAAACAGAACAAATGTTACTCTAACACGTTTCGACAGCCAAACTATCATCTTCAGAGAGTATCTCTCTCTTTGTTGTGTTTTTTAATCTTTCTTGGTTTCAGGGGACAAGTAGATTATTTCAAATTTTATTTGTTTAATTCCGAAAATGTTATTTTCTTTTTGTGAAAAATGTTATTTTCTTTTTGTGAAAAATGTTGTTTACTAATAAGCAATTTGAACTTTTTTTAAAAATATGATCAGCTTTCTCTTGAAATTTTAAGTTTAATTTTTAGATTTCGATCTTTTTTTTATCGAAATTTGAATTTGAAATTCGAACTTGAGAATTTCGAGAATAAATTTAACATTTCTAGAAAAATTGGAAATTCCGATTCCGAATTTTCTTTGGTCCTACAGTAGTAGTATTTTTTTAGAGAAATATCAAATTATAAAAAAGGTTGAAATTTACAAGGTTCATGTTTTCTTGAAATTTCAATATTTTTCCCAAAGTTTCCTTATTTTTATGCAGATTTGAAGATTATTTTACTTAAACTTATACTCAATAATTTTCAATTTCTTATCAAAATTACCTGAACTTTAAAATATTAAAATTTCGATTTCAATAATTTTCAATTTCTTATCAAAATTACCTGAACTTTAAAATATTAAAATTTCGATTTTAATAATTTTCAATTTCTTATCAAAATTACTTGAACTTTAAAATGTTAAAATTTCGTTAAAAAACTTTTAAATTTCCGAAAGAAATTAAAGACAAATCAAAATTTCTACAAGAAAATATATTTTAAAGACAAAATCTCCAGGAAAAGTCGAATTTTCAAAAATAACTCTTTGCATAAAATGCTTAGAGAAAAACACAAATTGCATAGGAAAAAAAGCAAAATTTGTTAGAGAAAAAATTGAAATTTGAAAAAAAATTGAAATATATTTACAGAAAAGTCGAAATTTTTTATTTTTCCCAAAATGTTGAACTCTCTATAGAGCTTTCAGGGTTTTTTCCAAATATTTTTTTTCACAACTACAAAATGAACTTTAAATTGTCAAAGTGTCGTGAAAAAACTTAACATTTTTAAAGCAAATTAGAGGAATACAAAGAAAAATCTGGAGAAGTTGGAATTTCTTGAAGAAATCTTAACAACACTTTCAGGCAAAATGGAAATTTCGAGAAAATTTCCTTGCATAAAATATTTACGAAAAATGGAACCTGCAAATAGTCAAAATTTCCTAAAAAAAATCGAATTGTCTGAATTTTCAGTTTCTTATCAAAATTACAAAATAAAATGAACTTTAAAACATTAAAATTTCATTAAACCACTTTTAAGTTTCCAAAACAAGTTAGAGTTAAATCAAAATTTCTACAATTTCTACAAATAAAGACACAATCTCGAAGAAAAGTCGAATTTTCAAAAATAAATCTGTGTATAAAATGTTTAGAGAAAAACACAAATTGCATAGGAAAAAAAGCAATATTTCTTAGAGGCAGAATCGAAATTTGAAAAACCTTTAGAAAAAAGTCGAAATTTTTGGTTTTTCCTAAAATGCTGAAATTTTTAGAGAACCTTTTGGGTTTTTTCCAGACGTTTTTTGTCAAAGCTACCAAATAAAATGAACTTTGAATTGTCAAAGTGTCGTGAAAAAACTTGACGTTTTTAAACCAAGTTAGAGGAACACAAAGAAAAATCTGGAGAATTTGGAATTTCTAGAAGAAATTTTAACAATAACACCTTCAGGAAAAATGGAAATTTCGAAAAAAAAATTTTTTTATAAAATATTTAGCAAAAATGGAAGCTTTGCAGAAAAAATCACAATTACAAAATAAAATGAATTTTAAAACATTAAAATTTCGTTAAACCACTTTTAAATTTCCAAAACAAGTTGGAGAGAAATCAAAATTTCTGCAAGAAAAAATATTTTAATGACACAATCTCCAGGAAGAGACGAATTTTCAAAAACAATTCTTTGTATAAAATGTTTAGAGAAAAACACCAATTGCATAAAAAAAGTGGTTTAACGAAAAGTTAATGTTTTAAAGTTAATTTTATTTTGTAATTTTGATAAGAAGCTGAAAATTCAGATAATTCGATTTTTTTAGGAAATTTTGATTTTTTCAGTTTCCACTTTTCCTAAATATTTCATGCAAAGACATTTTCTCGAAATTTCCAGTTTACCTAAAAGTGTTGTTCTTAAAATTTCTTCAAAAAATTCAAACTTCTCCAGATTTTTCTTTGCGTTCCTCTGATTTGCTTTAAAAATGTCAACTTTTTTCACGACCTTATGACAATTTCTGTAAAAAAAATTTAATGACCCAATATCCAAGAAAAGTCGAATTTTCAAAAGAAATTCTTTGTATAAAATGTTTAGAGAAAAACACAAATTGCTTAGGAAAAAAAAGCGAAATTTCTTAGAGAAAAAAATCGAAATTTGAAAAAAAAATTGAAATATCTTTACAAAAGACTCGAAATTTTTGGTTTTTCCCAAAATGTTGAAATTTCTATAGGGCTTTCAGGTTTATTTCCAAACTACACAATAAAATGAACTTTAAATTGTCAATGTGCCGTGAAAAAACTTGACATTTTTAAAGCAAATTAGAGGAACACAAAGAAAAATTTGGGGATGTTGGAATTTCTAGAAGAAATTTCAAGAACAACACTTTCAGGTAAAATGGAAATTTCGAGACAATTTCTATGCATCAAATATTTAGTAAAAATGGAAACTTTACAAAAAACAAATATTTCCTAAAAAAAATCGAATTATCAGAATTTTCAGTTTCTTATCAAAATTACAAGATAAAATGAACTTTAAAACATTAAAATTTCGTTAAAGCACTTTTAAATTTCGAAAACAGATTAGAGAGAAATCAAAATTTCTACAAGAAAAAATATTTTAATGACACAATCTCCAGGAAAAGTCGAATTTCCCAAAAAAAATTCTTTGTATAAAATATTTAGAAAAAAACACAAATTGCATAAGAAAAAAAAGCAAAATTTCTAAAAAAAAATCGAAATTTGAAAAAAATTGAAATATCTTTACAAATAGAGTCGAAATTTTTAGTTTCCTCCAAAATGTTGAAATTTTCATAGAGCTTTCAGGGTTTTTTCCAGACGTTTTTTGTCAAAACTACAAAATAAAATGAACTTTAAATTGCCAAAGTGTTGTGGAAAAACTTGGCATTTTTAAAGTAAATTAGACGAACACAAAAAAAAATCTGGGAAGTTGGAATTTCTAGAAAAAATTTTAAGGACAACACTTTCAGGAAAAATGAAAATTTCGAGAAAATTTATTTTTATAATGAAAATTTCGTGAAAATTTCCTTTTATATTGAAAATTTCGCGAAAATTTCTTTTTATAAAATATTTAGGAAAAATGTAAACTTTTCAAAAAATCAGAATTTCCTAAAAAACTCGAATTATCTGAATTTTCAGTTTCTAATTAAAATTATAAAATAAAATGAACTTTAAAATATTACAATTTCGTAAAACCACTTATAAATTTCCAAAACAAATTAGAGAGAAATCAAAATTTCTACAAGAAAAAATATTTTAATGACACAATCTCCAGAAAAATTCGAATTTTCAAAAAAAAATTCTCTATATAAAATGTTTAAAGAAAAACACAAATTGTATAAGAAAAAAAGCAAAATTTCTTAGAGAAAAAATCAAAATTTGAAAAAGAAATTGAAATATCTTTACAAATAGAGTCGAAATTTTTGGTTTTCTCCAAAATGTTGAAATTTTTATAGAGCTTTCAGGGTTTTTTTCAGACGTTTTTTGTCAAAACTACAAAATAAAATGAACTTTAAATTGCCAAAGTGCTGTGAAAAAACTTGACATTTTTAAAACAAAGAAAAAAAGTTGAAATTTCTAGAAGAAATTTTGAGAACAACACTTTCAGAAAAATGGAAATATCGAGACAATTTCTTTTTATAAAATATTTAGGAAAAATGGAAACTTTCCAGAAAAAATCAAAATTTCCTAAAAAAAAATCGAAATATCTGAAAAAAACTCAACATTTTTATACAAGATGAGATTTGAGGTAAGAATTCGAAGGTATGGTATTAACCTATTTTTTAGAGAAATAGTAAAATTCGGTATGAGTTGAATTTATATTTTTTCTTGAAATTGTAATTATATTCTCAAAATGTTGACATTTTCAAAGAAATTTCAAGTTTTTCTTAACATTTTAATTTCTGTTCAAAATATTGATTTCTTCCACAACTTTTATACAAAAATTAGTTTTTGAAAATGTGATTTTGATCATAAATTAAAAATAAAATAGGTTTTTAAACGTCGTTAACTTCGCGAAAGAGACCTAAAATTTCTATTAAAAGAAATCAGGGAAAATTTAAAATTTCTACAAAAAATTGTGTAATGAAAAGTGTTCAAAAAATTTTGAAAAAATAATTCGTACGCGAAATTGGGGGTGCTTCAGTTCCACAATGCCTATACGCCAGCCGCCACTGGTCATTTCATAAGATTCGTATTCCCCTAGTACCTTCTAATAAGTAATTTTTTTTTTGGTGGAACGGACTGGTCCTTGATTATCTTCAAAAATTGAAATACAAAACTCTTCTAAAGAAAAATAAATTACATCCCATCGCTTGGTACATAAAACAAAATCAAAGAAATTTGTTGAGGGCGCTGTAAATTGGACCACGGTGCAAAAAAAACGTTGCAAACTTAATAAAAATTGTTGCAGAAAAAATGGTGTATGCGCCAGAATTTCTAGAAAATTTTCTACTTCTTCGTATTTATTACTAGTTCATCTAAAAATTGAACTACAAATCTTGTCCCCTGAAACCAAGAAAGATTGAAAAACACAAAAAAGGTTGCTCTAACGGGTTTCGACAGCCAAGCTATCATCTTCGGAGAGATACTCTCTCTGAAAATGAAGTGTTTTTTAATTTTTATTGGTTTCAGGGGACAAATATTGTATTTCAGTTTAGTAAACATTTACTAAAGCTGTCCAAACACCTTATAGGAACTAATTTAATTGCATCGTCTCTTAAAATGTATTTATATCGTCAATGATGTGCTTAACAATCTAATGATCATTTCGTATAACAGAACAATATAAACAGCGAATGAATTAGTGACGGTCAGATCTTTGAGTTGACAGTGCAATATTTAACCAGTTTGTGCGGAAAAAAGATAACATTCGCGCGGATTTAAACAATACTCGTCTTTAAATATGCAATAAAAAACACCATAAAAGAGATAAAATGCATTTAAAGCCTTTTAACACAGAATAAATGCTAATTGGTCGAGATTTTTTCGCCGATACGGTCCGCTGTGTTTACAAGAGATAAAATTAAACTTATGATTTATTAGGTTGAGCCCTTATGCGCGACTGAGAGACAAATAGCCATGGAAGGTCCATACTGTCCCTCCGCTTAATTGCCTCGTAATTAATGGACATTTATAATTGCGGGCCGCAAAGAATTCATATATTACGCCGGGGGGGTGTTCGGTTCAGTTAATAAAATGTATCAGTTGGCTTTGACAGAAAACCCACTTGAACTCCCTATTTATAAATTCAGCAAGAGCGACGACTGAAGAAATGTAAATAACTAGTTTCCCATTCCCAGCACGAGACGTATAAATCTGAATATTTAACAATTTTTCAATTGACGACACACATGAAAATTGGGTAGATCTCGAAAGTAATTGCGCTTTGGAAAAGAGGAAGTTTGCAGCGGATTTTCACTAACCTATATATGCACCAGAGTCCATAAAATTCTACAGCAAATAATACGCCGACTGTATGATAAATCGTTGCATTATAGTGGCACAATAGATAGCTTTTAGTGGCGTGCTGGATTTACGATCATTTTGAATTGTGCACGGCATGGAAATTGTGATAATTATTGCGAATACTTTTGTTTATTTATTCGCGAATCGTACGCCACATGCGGTAGGTCAACAGGCAACAAGGAATTCTTATTAAATATATATCGCCTAGGTGGCCTCGTGTGGAAAATACTAAGCAGAAGTGCATGATTTGTTTATTTTGCAATCGCGATGCCACGGGCGGGCGAGGAAACGCAGGAAGACCAACAGAATGGACTGTTAGCAAGAATTGCGTCAATCTCAGTGGAAAATTTTGAGACTCACTTTTGAACGACATAAATTAAATTATCCATAATCAGGGCCAAACTCTGACTGTTCAAATTAAGATATCCAGGGCCCGACGCACATTTGCGGAGCCCCAGGGTCAAGGGACCGTCGTGTGTGAACTTTTTTAAATATGAAAGTACAAGCTATAAAATGATATGAAATTATTACTCTTAGTTGAATAACTAGAAATCTAAATTCAAAATTTTTTTCCATATTTTGAGATTTTTTTCAAATTTCAAGTTTACCTTTAAATTTTGGAAAAATCTAAAAATATCGATATACTTAGGAAACTTTTTTAAAAAGATCCTTAAAAATTCGATTTATTTTACAAAACTTCGACTATAGTCTTTAAATGACAAGAAAACAGCTAAAATTAAAAAAACAATCGAGTTTTTCTTGAAATTTTGTCACCTTCCAAAAATTTCTACTTTTTTTATAACCTAGATTTAAAATTGAAAACCAAAATTGGAAACTTTAGGTTTTATTTCAGATTTTAATTTATTACGATACTTCGACCTAAATCTTACGGTACTTTGACTTTCAAAGGAAAGCCTAAAAGCTAAAAATACGTTTTTGATCTACTTATTGTTCAAAATTTTTATCTTGAAAGAACAAACCAAATTTCGAGTTTTTCTCGAAATTTAAATATAATTATATAATTTGAACCATTCAATAATTAAACATTTTTACATATTGCTTTTCTATATCGGTCAAAGGTAGGCAAATGCGGTTCTTCTTTAAATTTTAATGTTTTTTTTTTCAATTCAGAATATACAATTCCTGTGAAAAGTTCAAGCTAAAAATTAAATAAAATCCCAAAGTGTATAAGAAATTTTTCGAAATTATAAAATTAAAATGTTTTCCGAAAAAGTGTAGAACGTTTTACGGACAAAATTTCGTACTTAAACTCGCCATTTTGCTGAAATTATTTAAAATTTAGATTAAATTTAAATTACTAGATATAAAACTGACAAATATTCAAAAAAATTTGTTGATATTTAAAAAAAGTCATCAATCACGTCTCATCAATCAAGTCCCAATTTTGCAAACAGAAGAAGAAAAAAATAAAGACGTCGTTTGAGGAAAATTAAGAAAACTATATACAAAACTTGCGTGCTAACGCATACGCCAAATTTTGAGATAAAATTGATATTTATGAAAAAGAAGAAACCTAAAAGAAAGCTTGATCGTTTTTTCATACATGCCACGATTTTTCCAGATATTTTCGTTTTTTATCAACTTTCTGAGTTTACATTTTACAACTCCTATTATTTTTGAGACTAAACTAGAAATTTTGAAAAAGAATGGAAATTTGAAAAATGTGTTTAAAAATTTTGAGAGAAAAGATGGACAAATCGGGATCAGATAAACAAGCAAACAGTTTTACTTGAACAAGTCATAAATTCAAGCTTACAATCGAAATTTCAGAAGAAACCTGAAAATCAAATTTTGGCTCCATAAGGCAAAATTTGGAAAGGTTGAAAAAACAGAAAATTCAAAAACTTCAACAAACTCAAATTTTTGAAAAAAAGTAAGTCTAAGGTAGCTTTTTAAAAAATTTAAAAATGATGAAACCAAAAAAATTTTAAAAAGGTTTCAAACTTAAAATAACCGAAATGTTAAATTTTTTTTAGAAATTTAGAGCAAAAGTCGAAATTTCGAAAATAAGATATAACTTTCAAAAAAAGTCCTCATTTTGAGAAGCAGTCGAAAACGTGAAGAATGGTTGAAATATTTGAGAAAAGTGAAAAGTATGAAAAAGAATAAAAAAATTTAAATCGTCTTTTTGAAAAAATATAAAATTGCAAAAAGTTGGAATTTCTGATAAAATGAAAATTATGAAAAAGAACAAAATTTTGAAAGTCAACTTTTTTAAAAATTTGAAAAAAAACTTGCCAAGAAAAAATTTCAAATTTTGGAGAGAAATATGACATTTTGAAGAAAAAATCGAAATTAAAAAAAAATTAAATTAAGTCAATACAACAAGACAAAATCCTTAAAAAAATAAAGATACATAATTTTAAACAATTTTAGGAAGACCAAAAGTTTGCAAAAAAGTAGAATTTTTAAAAGTTAAAATCCTTAAGTAAAGTGAAAACTGAGGGAACAAATAGAATTTTTGAAAATCGATCGAAACTAAAAAAAGGAAATTTTTACAATACAGGATATACTTCTTCCGGGATTGGACCGTGTCAAAGAACTACTAAAAGTGTTTTGAACACTTTTAGTAGTTCTTAACTGAGAGAACAAATAGAATTTTTGAAAATCGATCGAAATTAAAAAAAAAGAAATTTTTACAATACAGGATATACTTCTTCCGGGATTGGACCGTAAAAGTGTTTTGAACACTTTTAGTAGTTCTTTGACACAGTCCAATCCCGGAAGAAAGTATATCCTGTACTGACTCCTGGCCCGTGGAAGCCTTCGTCGAGTTCTGACGGATTAAAAATTTTTCAAAAAAAGAAATTTTTACAATACAGGATATACTTCTTCCGGGATTGGACCGTAAAAGTGTTTTGAACACTTTTAGTAGTTCTTTGACACAGTCCAATCCCGGAAGAAGTATATCCTGTACTGACTCTGGCCGTGGAAGCCTTCGTCGAGTTCTTACGATAAAATCAAAAATTTCAGAACAGAAGAAATTCCTCCAAAAAATACACCATGAAAATAAAAATTTTGGAAAAAATTTGAAATATTCAAGAAAACTAAAAATCCTAAAAGAAGTCAAAATTTTCGAACTTTACGAAAAAAAAAATAGAAATTGGAACAAAAAGTAAAAATCTTTGTTAATTTTATTTAAAGAGTAGATTCTTGGAAAAAGTCAAAATTATAAAAAAAGTAGAAAGGAATTGTGAGCAGAAACTTTGACAAAAGTGTACAAAAAAAAATCATAAGCAAAAATTTTCAATAACGTCGAAATTTTGCATAGTTTTTCAATAGTTAAAATTTTTGAAAGTTGAAATCGAAGATCAAAATTTTTATAATAATCTTTGTTTATTTTATTTAAAGAGTAGATTTTTGGAAAAAGTCAAAATTATAAAAAAAGTAGAAAGGAATTGTGAGCAGAAGTTTTGACAAAAGTGTACAAAAAAAAATCATAAGCAAAAATTTTCAATAACGTCGAAATTTTGCATAGTTTTTCAAAAGTTAAAATTTTTGAAAGTTGAAATCGAAGATCAAAATTTTTATAATAATCTTTATTTATTTTATTTAAAGAGTAGATTTTTGGAAAAAGTCAAAATTATAAAAAAAGTAGAAAGGAATTGTGAGCAGAAGTTTTGACAAAAGTGTACAAAAAAAATCATAAGCAAAAATTTTCAATAACGTCGAAATTTTGCAGTTTTTCAAAAGCTAAAATTTTTGAAAGTTGAAATCGAAAATCAAAATTTTTATAATAATCTTTATTTATTTTATTTAAAGAGTAGATTTTTGGAAAAAGTCAAAATTATAAAAAAAGTAGAAAGGAATTGTGAGCAGAAGTTTTGACAAAAGTGTACAAAAAAAAATCATAAGCAAAAATTTTCAATAACGTCGAAATTTTGCAGGTTTTCAAAAATTAAAATTTTTGAAAGTTGAAATCGAAGATCAAAATTTTTGTAATAATCTTTATTTATTTTATTTAAAGAGTAGATTTTTGGAAAAAGTCAAAATTATAAAAAAAGTAGAAAGGAATTTTGAGCAGTTTCTCAAAAATTAAAATTTTTGAAAGTTGATATCGAAGATCAAAATTTTTATAATAATCTTAAATATAAGAAAAAATTCAAGATTTCGGCTTTTTTCTCGAAAAATAGGCATTTATGAAGGTTTTGACTCTTCTCTAAATATTAATCTTATAGAAGTTTTGATTTGTTGTCCCACGTTTACCTAAGAATGTCGATTGCTCTCTAATTTCGTTTTTAATCGCAAAATTTTGAAATTTCCCTAAACAATTTTTTATTTTTTTTTTCCTAAAATTTCAATTTTTTTTCTCGAAACTTTTTTCAAGAAAATTCGACATTCATCCCAAAATACCATCCTTGCTCAAGATTTTGGTTTTTCCCTCGATAGGATCAAAGTTCTTGACTCTTTCTCCAAATATTTATCTTATTTTGTAAATGTTCTCAACATTTCTACGTTTGCCTAAAAATGTCGATTTTTTCGCCAGTTTTGATCCCCTTTAATTTCGACTTGAAACGGAAAATTTGGTTTGAAAAAAAGAAGAAAATTTTCATTTTTTCACACAATTTCGTTTTCTTCTAATTTCGACTTCCCCATATTTTGACTTAAATAACAAAATTTTGTTCATTTTCCAAACAAAAAAAAAACCAAATCTCCATTTTTTCCCCAGAATTTCGATTTCCTCTAATCTGAGCTGTTATAACAAAATTTTGACTATTTTTTGAAAAAAAAAGAAGAAATTTTTATGCTTAAACTTGACATATTGATACAAAATAGTTTTAATTGTAATTGTTATAATGTTTCAATATGAAATCTTTTTTTTAATTAGAATTTATGTTTGAATTTAGATAAAGTTAAATGAACATTTTTAAATATTTAATTCGATAAATCCCAGAAAATTTCAAGACATTATTTTTGTTGAAAATTAATGTTTCAATATCGAATCTTTTTTTTTAATTAGAATTTATGTTTGAATTTAGATCAAGTTAAATGAAAATTTTTAAATGTTTTATACGATAAATCCCAGAAAATTTCAAGACATTATTTTTGTTGAAAATTAAAGTTGTTTCGAATCAAATATTTTTAGAAAAAATATGAGACTTTTACAAAAATTTTAACTGTTAACTTAAAATTTGTTTTTTATATATAAAATTACAAATATAAGTTTTAAGATGAATAATTTAATTTTTTTTCTTACATCACGTTGATTGTATTTTTAAACTAAATCATAAATTAAGTTTAAATTTTAAAATATTTGAGTAATTCTAAAAAATTTGAAGACATTTCTTTTTCTTGAAAAGCAAATTTCTGTTCAAACAATTTTTTTTAGTAAAATATCATTTTTTGATAGAAATTTCAACTTTTATCTTCAAATTTCTTTTTTATATATAAAATTACTTTAAATTTAGAGCTAAAAATTTCAATTTATTTTCCCATATATGTTAATACCTTATTTTTTAAACTAGGTCCCTAAGCTAAGTGTAAATTTTAAAATATTTGAAAATAAAAATAAAATTTGCAATTTCGATTTGAAATTTCCAGAAAATCGAACTGTTTATTTTCAAAACTGTGCATCTTTTCCTCAACATTTAGGCTTTAAACTTTCTATTCAAGTTATAGATTTTTATTAACAGCAGAATTTATATGAAATTTTAGGGAAAAGACGGATATTTTCCCCCAATTTTCATAAAAAGTTTTGCTTGAAATTTTTATTTGTTTCCTAGAATTGAGTAACCCTTAAAAATATTATTTCTATGGATTTTAACTACATCTTTAAATTCTTCATGGTAGACCCTTATTGACCGGAAATATTAGGTTTTTTTCAATTTATTTAACATTTCTTCGGCCCAGTTTGGAAATATTTAAATTTTTCTGGTTTGTTGACAATTTTCTAAACAGTTTTTGAAATGCGACTACGTGATATTTAAATTTATTGAAAACGTCACTTCATGACAGTTCACAAATTAAGAGGTTAGTTTATTTTACATAGAATAGGAGTAATTATTATTATTTTTCGTTTTTATATTTAAAAAAAAAATTATTTTTAAGTATTTCTTCCTCATTGTCCCTTTCCATGTTATGCACTGCTGACGAGCTCAAATGAGAGCGAAACATCAATGTCCAGTGCTACAACCTTTTTATGTATTTTTTTATATTTTCCTAATTTATCAAAAAAACAAAATTTTTATTTTTTTTTCATATCTAATTTTTTGGTCTCCTATTATTCCTATTCTATGTAAAATAAACTAACCTCTTAATTTGTGAACTGTCATGAAGTGACGTTTTCAATAAATTTAAATATCACGTAGTCGCATTTCAAAAACTGTTTAGAAAATTGTCAACAAACCAGAAAAATTTAAATATTTCCATACTGGACCGAAGAAATGTTAAATAAATTGAAAAAAAAATACATCTTTAAATTCTGATTTTTCTTAATAAATACACTAGAAGGTTCAATTTTTACTCGAAATTTCGTAATTTCTTGAAAATTGTTTCGAAAAAATTCTTAGTAAAAATTTCGACCCCTTTCTATACAGAAAGTCTGTCGTTACAGAATTTTATTTTATTTTTTTCGAAATTTCTTTTTTTCAAGATCTTTAACTTTATTTAAGTGATATAGGAGAGATATATCGACATATTTTTTCAAAAATATTTGTTACTGAAATGTGGAATTGGATCCAAAATTTTGGTTTCTGTTAACGAAATTTTTCTTCCAATTTCCATGTTTCTTGAAATTGCCACAGAAATCGAAAATTTGAAATTTAAATTCTGTTATCTTCTCCTCAATATATAGACCAAAAATTTAAAAACAAAACTTTTAAATTCTAATTTCATCTTGAAATGTTAAGTCAAGAAATGTTAAGCTTAGGAGGTATTTTAGTCTTTGAATTTTGATGGAACCTTGGTCCTTGGTTATCTTCAAAATTTGAAATACAGATCTTGTCCCCTGAAACCAAGAAAGATTAAAAAAGTATATCTCTGAAGATAATAGCTTGGCTGTCGAAAAGCCGTAGAGTAACCTTTGTTGTGTTTTTTAATCTTTCTTGGTTTCAGGGGATAACATTTGTATTTCAGTCTTTGAATTTTGACTCTACTCTAATTTTTATAAAAAAATATTTTAAAAATTCTTACGAAAGTTTCATATTTTTATTTGAAGAATTTATTCTGAAGTAAAAGATACTTACTGTTGAACTGCTTTAACAAAATTTTAACTGAAGCTTTATTCCTTTCCATTTTTTAAAAAATTATCAGTTATTGCCTAAAAATTTTAATCATAAACGTTTTGTTTTTTTCAATTTATTTAACATTTCTTCGGCTCAGTTTGGAAATATTTAAATTTTTATGGTTTGTTGTTTCTTGTGGATCGGGCTTCAAATATTTAAATTTTTACCACAGTAAATATTTAACACAGTAAATTGATGATGTTAAAATTTCTTTATTTTCCTTTTTTATATTTTAAAAAATTTTTATTTTTAAGTATTTCTTCCTCATTGTTCCTCTTCCATGTTATGCACTGCTGACGAGCTCAAATCAGAGCGAAACATCGATGTCCAGTTCTACAACCTTTTTTATGTATTTTTTATATTTTCCTAATTTATCAAAAAAACAACATTTTTATTTTTTCCACATCTAATTTTTGGTCTCCTATTTTTCATTATTCCTATTCTATGTACAATAAACTAACCTCTTAATTTGTAAACTGTCATGAAGTGACGTTTTCAATAAATTTAAATATCACGTAGTCGCATTTTAAAAACTGTTTAGAAAATTGTCAACAAACCAAAAAAATTTAAATATTTCCAAACTGGGCCAAAGAAATGTTAAATAAATTAAAAAAAACATAATATTTCCGGTCAATAAGGGTCTACCATGAAGAACATAAACGTTTTTTAAAGATAATTTATTTTAATTTTAATTTTAAATCGAGATTTAAAAATTATTGAAAATTCGGGCACAACATTTCGACTTTAGTTTTACAAAATGTAAGCTAAAGATTTGTCATTATTTTATAAGTTGATGCCTAGTTTGTAAGAGATTTCCAAACCACTTAAAATATTCTGTTTTTGGACATTCCAAATTCTTCTTGAAATAGCGATAGTTGTAGTTAAAAAACTTCCAAATTTTTGGAAAATTTTTGTCGTATTAGTTAAATATGAATTTAACACTTTAACTACGGAAATATTTCCACAAAATTCTTCATGGAAACGCAAAAATAAATGATGAAAAAGTAACCGTAAATGTTCTTTTAATAGGAACGTGGTTAGATATGATTTTATGACAGAATCGTCAAGAAGTGACACCCGATCCTGGTTTAATTTGTTAAATTGCTTATTGACGAACCTCGACTCTCTTACAAAAGAGTGGCTGAGCCGCGTCATCTATTGATCACAGCCGTACTTAAAGGGTTAAAGATTATAGACTTTTAAAGTCGAAATAGGAAATTTCGAAAATTTTCAAAAGAAATTCACTTTTATAACATTAGATGATATAACGAGTAGGTACTAAAGATGAAAATTCTAAATTTTATGACATTATATGATTTAAAACATCAGATAATGAAATGAACAAATTTTAAATTTTATGAAAGGGTTCTTTCCATGGCGAAAATTCAATCGGTGGCCCCCTTAATTTTTATTTAAATCTGTCTCGAGATTTATTCGAAACGAATTTTTACGTTAAACCTCGTGAAATTTCCATCCTTCATAATGTATGTCGCGCTGAAAACTTGAACGATTAAGGTTAAATTTTAACATTTACCCTCCCTAACGCCTTTATCATCCTCAGTTCCGGATAGTTTGCTATCTAGTCTACCGCCATTAAGGGCGTTAATATCGAATCTTTCAGTGACTGAAAAACCACTAATTTTGAATAAACTAAGCAAGGTGGGCCTTTCAAATTTTACCACATGATTACCCAGTCCCAAAAACGAATTAATCAACGATTTGATTTCTGAAAGACGTTGACGTAAAGTGGTGGATGCGCCTCTGTAAAAGACGCATGTTCTTTGCAACGCTGAGAGCGCTCATTTTTAATCCGGCGCATCCACCATTTCCACTTGGATGATCCCTTTATGATAATGATGTGTTATTAATCTGCATATTTAAAATTTTTGATTAAACTATAAAGTGTTAGGTTTTTGATACCGAATATTTGGTTAAATGCTTGTTCGTGTAGGCGCTACATTTAAAAGAAAATCGAAATACCGCATGCTTTCGATGTCACGTTTCTGTGAAATTACCGTTAAATTGCAAACTGGTAGAAATGGTAACCTGGCGCATCCACCATTTTGTTGCAACGTATTTTTAAGCTGCCTAATTTTTTTCTAGCCTTCAAATATCAACTGCTGCACAATACTGCGTTTAACGACGCACTTGACAAGGTCTCTTAAGGAAAGAAATTATTATTATTTTTATTATAAGAAATTTTATTGTCTGCATTGTTCAGAAGTTCAATTTCAATCAAATAATTTTATTGAAATTGATTGAACTTCTGATCAATGCAGACGTGGTTTCCTTCGAGCTACGTTAGGATCAGTTTGTGAAATTCGTGCTTCAGCTGATTGCTCAAACTGCTCTAAAAGAAATGACCCGAAATCCCACTCCGTTAATTAAAAAAGAGTCAAAGAGAGATAATGGACCTTGTTACAAACTGATTAATTTGGTGGAGGTCGGGCCTCCTTTAAGACGCGATAAATAATAGACAAATGGTTGCGTCCATGCCGAGCTTTATCTGAAAGCAGCTGGCAAGCTGTCAGCCGCCTAGATTAGGGTCATGCAGGCTTATGGAGTGTCGGATGAAAGAGAGGGCGAGAGGGGTACCCGAGAGAACGTCAGCCTTTAGCGTATAGAACAAACAGCGGATTCGTCTCGCACTTAGGACAGGAACGAGGCTCAACCCTAATCCATTATGGCAGAGCGGGCTTAGCTTTCAAAATTTAGAGTCCGGAGCAGACTTTTAAATCGGTCCGGATAAGGCTCCTTCGAGTGCCGAGCCAAATTTAAATGGTGGCGTACGTTTCACTTAGAAATCGCCCCGGTTTTAAATAAGCGAAAGAATGACGCGTCGATTTCGTCCTCTTGCCGCCGTTCCACATATTTCTGAAAATAAACCCGAGTCCGTCGCTATTTCCTTCGACCGAAAAAGCAGTCTATTGTTTAGCGGCAATAAAACCGACAAAAAAATTCTTTGTTGTTTTTATTATTCTTCGGTCGCAGTTCTTTGCGGCTCTCTCGGTCTGACCTCGTCTAAAGCGTTTGAAGGCCAACAAAAACTATTTCCCCGGCAATAAGTCTTCCAGCCGGACGGGATTCCTGTACGCTTTGAGGTGTGCAACGTCCCGTGGTGCGATGCACTCTAAATTGCCCTTTTTAAAGAAAAAAAAACCATCGCAAGATCTTCCTGAAAATAACGGTTTCTGACCTATTTGTCGAATAGGTGGTTATTTACGACGTGCTTGTTTACCACCTATAATAATAAATTGTCTGCACTTGCTCAACATAATTTATACACAAGATGTAACGTTTCAGCTTCTTTAAACTTACATTTTTATTGTCTTCCCTTTTATCAAAGGGTTATTGGTTATGACTAATTTGCTAAAATTTGCAATAATTCATTCTGAAGTAAAATGTTGGTTATATCAATCTGAGGGTTTTTGCCTGAACGGATTCTTCAGAATCTAGTTTCTTAAAAGAAACGTTGCCCCAAACAAACGATACATTTTTTACCCTTAACATTTTCGTATTATTTTTTGAAGTGAGTGTTGAGTATTTTGGATAGAGGGTAAAAATATGGTTCACGTGGCCATCACGCCTCACTATCACGCCTTACCAACATGTCCTAATATTAAAAGTAATTCTACTGCTAACATTATATCATATTAAAGTTCCCTTTTATATGATACAAGCATCCAAACCAACCAAACAGTTTCACAGAATTTATTTTCAAATATTTCCAATATTCTGACTTGTTTACTAATGTATTGATTTGTGGTAAGGTGATTTTGTTGCTTGAGCATTCGAATTACACTATATGTTTCCTAGTTTTAAGTTTTCACTTCTGTCGGCAGTCTCCAAGGCTAACTATTTTTCATAATCAAAATCAATAACTAGGTCTGATAGAGAATGCTTTATAGTTTTCAAAACCTTACCCCCACTTTCTGTGCGATCACTGTATCCCGAGTTATTGATCACCAAATTCAAAAATAGATTTTTGTTTTAAATAACCATAACTCACCGAAATATTATTGTAGAGGGTTCAAAGCTCGGTCAAATTAAAGAGGAATCAATTACCTAGAAAAATCTTGTGATGGCATCACTGGAAAAAAAATTTAAGCCTTTTGAAACAAAAGCAAAATATTTTTACTAATTTCAGTCGATGATTTTCTTATGATTACTGAAAATTTGTCGCTGTTAAAAAATCCTGGACTGAAAATTTGAAAACTAGAAACATGGGGTTTTAAAATCCTTTTTTTTATTTTTTTAGGGGAGGTGAGGGGATTTTTTCCCGAGCTATAGCCTTTTAAAAATCATCCAAAATTTGTTTCTTTTTATATCCCCTAATTTCTGCGACTAGTACTACAAATTGAAATGGATTACAAATTTCTAAACAAAATCATGAAATGGTATTAAAATTGGTTTTGAAAATGAAATATGTATATTCGAAGAGTTTTTAAAAAAGTATTAAATTATAAAAGGAACTAAACAACAGAAAAAATGTTAAATTCATTTTGTTTTCAGTATCACTCTGAAGGTGATAGCTTGGCTATCGAAACACGTTAAAGCAACTTCTGTTGTATTTTTTAATCTTTCTTGGCTTCATGGAACAAGATTTGTATATCAATTTTTGATAACCAAGGACAAGTCTGTTCCATAAAAAAAAAAACCGAATTGAAATCGAGCTTATTTCATACATCAATGAAGGAATGGGAAAGAGCACATCACGTTTATGACTTGCTAACTAAACAATGACTTGCTATCTCTGTAGGATCCTTCCAATCGCAGGACTTCTCCTACTTTCCCAACTTCGAACACCTCCTTCTGAATTAATTCAAACGCTTTCACGCGAGAACATCGCAGTTTTCTACCATTTGTACACTTCAGCGGGCTTCTGAAAGCGATGCTTTGACTATTCGCCGCCAGAGCCACCGATTTCGCTACCGTTGCGCCATCCTTGGGCCCCGGAGCCAACTAAAAACTCCGGATGTTCGTAACGGACGAAAAATCGATACGAAACGCGCGCCGAAGTCTCGCTTTCGGTTGCGTCTCGAACTAAATTGGGGTGTGCAACCCGGCCACGTTGGATTTACTACCCTTAGATAGGTGGCGCCTTGGATAGGATAAACTTGAAGTTTACTTGATGGGGAATTCTCAGGTTGTTGCTTTTCATTGAGTGTGTTACGGTCCTGTGGTGATGAATTTTGGAACTTTGAACTTTGGAACTTTGAACTTTCGAACTTCGAGAAAAAGGATTGAACATATTTCTGTAAAATGTTGTTTCATCTCAATTCATAATTTGATTACTCTTTCATAAAATAAGCAGGGTCGGATTTACACTTAATAAGGCCCTAAGCTATTCGAGACATGGGACCCTTTAGTAGTCGAAATATTATATGTCAGTTTGATGGAACGGACTGGTCCTTGGTTATCTTCAAAAATTGAAACACAGAACTTGTCCCCTGAAACCTGAATGATGAGAGCTTGGCTGTCGAAACGCGTTAGAGCAACCTTTGTTGTGTTTTTTAATTTTTCTTGGTTTCAGGGGACAAGTTCTGTGTTTTAATTATATGTCAGTGCTAAATATAATTTTTTAGGGGCCTTCGAAGAAGTGGGGGCCCCAAGCTTCTGTATCTTATATGTAAATCCTGCCCTGAATGTAAGAAACATTGGTACCATTTAGTATTTTAAATATACTAGGCACAGAAATTAAGGGGTGTGAAAAAAGCCAACAATGGTCATAGAGAAACATAAAAAAGTCGATTAAGCCCCAAGTTTCAGATTTTGGGTTCAATTTTTTAAATCTTGGCAGTTTTTGTGTAATCATAAGATACCCATAGGATTATTTTTCTTCGTTTTTTTGCTTGCGTTTAAAGGTTCATGGGCTTCAATCTTTTTTTTTTTTCAAATATCTTATCGTAAAGTTTTTTGGACAACTTAATTCTTTTTAACCTGACTGGTTTTCGAGCCTTCTACCATGGGGTATCGTCGTTCAAAACAAATAGGTCATTATTAACTTTGGCAACCAATAACTGGGGAAATAATGATCGTACAGAAAAAGTAAGTAGAGTTTTGAAAACTGTAAGGTATTTTCTACTACAAAGTATTCTCTACCAACAGTAAGTATTGGTTATTGATAAAATTTTTTTAGTAGGAGAAAATTGATCAAAGAAGAAGTAAAAAATTGATACATTTTCGAAAATAATAAATATACTTTTGAAGAATATTGACTAAAACTTCTTAACCCCCAAAGAATCCAAAAGAAATCTTAAAAATCTGAAAACCCTGTAGTATATTTTTATTGTCCTCAGAATGATTGAATTTGTCGTTCTTGCCAAAAACCAATATAAGAATGAATTTTTGAAGTAAACAATTTTTTAGTTTAAAGTTTTCACTTCTGTCAGCAGCTTCCAAGACTGCACAATTTTTTTTTATTTCTTATTTATTTTATTACGTTGAAAGTGTTTTTTTTTTCACAATAATCCACAATTTTTTATTCAAAAAACCTTATGGCCATGTGAGGTCATCAAATGATGAATTTTTCTTGTGTAACTCAGACAATAACTAGTTTAGCATTCCAGAAAAAAAAACAAAAAAAACGAACAAGAATTCGGATAAATTAGACAAGTTGGCAACAGGCGAACCATATTAAGTTTGTAATAAATGGAATTTAATACGGTAAAAGGGTAGAAACGTTTTATAATTCATTAAATGTCCCCCAGGACGTATTAAATGCTTCACAGTTCAATTGAACAGATCTATATTTCATTTCCAATTTTTTAATGAAAATTTACATTGCGGAGATTCCAACGATCTCTATCGGTAAATAACAGGATTTAAAACTTTATAAATCAGCGCTAAAGCGGAATTTTCATAGACCGTTAGTAGAAAGCATTCGAGTAAGACATAATTAGAAGAATACTTAAACTTTCCTTGTGTCCACTCTTATCCATAACTAACCAAAAGTGAATGTGTCAAAGACAATGATGAAAGATTTTCCCTGATGGTTCTTGTTCTTCCGGAATAGAGCCAGAGAACCAGTGGCGGTGAAAAAAGAAAATATTATTGACCAGCTTTCGTTTTTCATTGAAATTTTGACCACCAAATGATTATTAAGGTGGATCGATTGTGTCCAAATACAGATTAAGATGGCGTTGTGCTGTTTAGTTTCAAATCAAGATTCTGATTAATTTCGAGGGTCTCTAGCATAACCATTCGATAAGGTACAGTTGGCAGCTTCCTAGGCAACTGTCGCATACCATACCAAACGATATTTTTCGACAACCCCCCCTCCTAAAATGAAATCGGCTCCCGGGCCTTCTTGCCCCGTATATACCTGTCTGATTTGCCTTATGGATCCGCCACTAACCTTTGAGTACAAATTTTGACCACCAAGAATATCTACGAGTTGTAAAACGAATTGATTCTTCTTGCACCCCTAAATACTTGCCTGGTGTGCCTTATGGATAACCTGACACTGATGAGAATTAATTTTTCGAAAATGTGACCACCAAGAACATCTACGAATTTCAAAATGAATCGATTTTAACTGGGTACACAAATAATAATAACAGGATAATATTTTTTGCCTAAAACAAAGTTTCAGACGAAGGTTTTGTTTAATTCTTCGGTTATCTGGTCAAACGACGATGCACAACTTAGAAAATTGGGTATCACATGAAGACAAAATTATAGTGGAAGAAGAAAATATTACTGATGAACTTTCGTTTTTCATTGAAATTTTGACCACCAAAAAGTGGATTGATGGTACCCGAATACCACCAAATGATTACTCAGATGGATCGATTGTGTCCAAATATGTAAGATTATGATGCCGATGTGCTATTCAATATCAAATGAAGCTTCCGATTAGTTTCAAGAGTCTCTAGCAAAACCATTCAATAAGTTGAAGCTGAGAAAAATGTTCCATATGAAGGCAAGTTTATAGTGGAAAAACAAAATATTAGTGATGAGCTTTCGTTTTACATTGTAAATTTCACCACCAAAAGACCAATTGATGGTACCCGAATACGTTGAATTACCAAAGCGATATCATATTCAGATTCAAACGAAGCCTCTGGTTGGTTTCAAGGGTCTCTAGCAAACCAAACAATTCGATAAGGTACATCTTGGAAAAATGTTCCACATGAAGGCAAAATTTTAGTGGAAAAAAAAGATGCTACTGATTGACTTCCGTTTCTCATTGAAATTTTGACCACCAAAAAGTGGATTAATGGTACCCGAATACCACCAAGCGATTATGCAGATGGATCGATTGTGTCCAAATAGTAAAATTATGATGGCGATCTGCTATTCAATATCAAATGAAGCTTCCAATTAGTTTCAAGAGTCTCTAGCAAAACCATTCAATAAGTTGAAGCTGAGAAAAATGTTCCATATGAAGGCAAATTTATAGTGGAAAAAGAAAATATTACTGATGAGCTTTCGTTTTCCATTGTAATTTTCACCACCAAAAGATGAATTGATGGTGCCCGAATACGTAGAATTACGAAGACGATATGCTTAAAGAGACAAACGAAGCCTCTGGTTGCTTTCAAGGATCTCTAGAATAACAAGCAATTCGATAAGATACATTTTGGAAAAATGTTCCACATGAAGGTAAAATTTTAGTGGAAAAAAAAGATGCTACTGATTAACTTCCCTTTTTCATTGAAATTTTGACCACCAAAAAGTGGATTAATGGTACCCGAATACCACCAAGCGATTATGCATATGGATCGATTGTGTACAAATAGTAAGATTATGATGGCGATCTGCTATTCAATATCAAATGAAGCTTCCAATTAGTTTCACGAGTCTCTAGCAAAACCATTCAATAAGTTGAAGCTGAGAGAAATGTTCCACATGAAGGCAAATTTATAGTGGAAAAAGAAAATATTACTGATGAGCTTTCGTTTTTCATTGTAATTTTCACCACCAAAAGATATATTGATGGTGCCCGAATACGTAGAATTACGAAGACGATATGATAAAAGAGACAAACGAAGCCTCTGCTTGCTTTCAAGGATCTCTAGCATATCAAACAATTTGATAAGGTACATCTTGGAAAAATGTTCCACATGAAGGCAACATTTTAGTGGAAAAAAAAGGTGCTACTCATCAACTTCCGTTTTTCATTGAAATTTTGACCACCAAAAAGTGGATTGATGGTACCCGAATACCACCAAGCGATTATGCAGATGGATCGATTGTGTCCAAATAGTAAGATTATGATGGCGATGTGCTATAGAATTCCAAATGAAGCTTCCGATTAGTTTCAAGAGTCTCTAGCAAAACTCTTTGGTTTTGGTTCTTCTAGAATGAAGGCTTTGGTTTTGGATCTTCTAGAATAAAGGCAAAAGCTTTGAGGAAACATGATTCTAAAACTTTTTCGGAATCACAGGTGAAGAAATCTAAAGATTCCCCATCTATAAGTTATCAAAGATAATGATGAAATCTTTTCAACTTCCTGATGGTTCTTGTTTTTTGAGAGTAAACTCAGAGAAGTTTAAAGGGATATGTCTGCGAAATTTTTACCTTATCAAAAGTGTAGATACAGAATTGTTGAAGACGCTTTCCTTGACAAATATAGCGATGAAGAATTTTGCATCTTTTGGGGGCAAGTCTGCTTTTGAATCGTCGAAAATAAAGCCAAAAATTTTAAGGGAACCTGATTCTGAAGTGTTTACCTTTTCAGAAGCAGAGGTGAAAAACTGGAAGAACCATTTGTTTCCAAAGATGATGATGAAAATTTTGCAACTTCGTGATGGTTCTTGTTCTTTTGGAATAAAGCAAAGAACTTTGAAGGACCATGACTGCGAAATTTTCACTTTCTCAGCAGTGAAGGTATAGGATTGTTAAAGACACCTGGTCCTTTCTTTGATAAATATATTGTTGAAGAATCTGGCACCTTCCTAAAGCATCTCTCTAGTTCTAGATTCTAAATCTACCAAAATAATGCCAAAAATTTTTAAGGAACGTGATTTGGAAATGTTTACCTTTTCAGAAGTAGAAGTAAAGAATTATAAAGCTGTACGAGTTATTTCGTTTCAAAAATCTAAAGCTCTACAACTTTCTGATGGTTCTTGTTGTTCCAGAATAAAACCAGAGAACTGTCAAAAAGCATGGCTGCAAAATTCTTATTTTGTTATCTCTCAGTTATGGGATTATTGAAGACACCTGAGTCTTTCATCAACAAATATCCTGATGAAGGATTTTGCGTCTTCTTGGAGCATCTCTTTGGCTTTGGATTGTTCAAAATAAAAGCAGTAGCTTTGAAGGAACGTGATTTGAAAATGTTTGCCTTTTCAGAAGCAAAAGTGAGTGAAGAATTATAAAGGTGTATGATTTATTCCTTTCCAAAAATGGTGATGAAAGATTTGGAACTTTTCGATGGTTTTTGTTGTTCCAGAAAAAAGCCAGAGAACTTTCAATAAACATGACTGCAAAATTTTTATTTTGTCCTCTCTCAGTTATGGGATTGTTGAAGACACCTGATTCATTAACAAATATCCTGATGAAGGAATTTGCACATTTTTGGAGCATCTCTTTGGCTTTGGATTTTTCAAAATAATAGCAAAAGCTTTGAATGAACGTGACTTGAAAATCTTTACCTTTTTAGAAGCAGAAGTGAAGAATTATAAATCAGTACGATTTATTTCTTTCCAAAAATGATGAAAGATTTGCTACTTTCTGATGGTTCTTCTTGTTCCAGAATAAAACCAGAGAACTTTCAATAAACATGGCTGCAAAATGCTTATTTTCTCCTCTCTCAGTTATGGGATTGTTGAGACACCTAATCCATTCATTAACAAATATCCTGCTGAAGGACTTTGCGTCTTCCAGGAGAATCTCTTTGGCTTCGGATTTTTCAAAATAATACCAAAAGCTTTGAAGGAACGTGCTTTGAAAATCTTTATCTTTTTAGAAACAGAAGTGAAGAATTATAAAACTGTACGATTTATGTCTTTCCAAAAATGATGATGAAAGCTTTGCAACTTTCTTACGGTTCTTGTTGTTCCAGAATAAAACCATAGAACTTTCAATAAATATGACTGCAAAATTCATATTCTCTTATCTCTGTTATGGGATTGTTGAAGGCACCTGATCTTTTCCTTAACAAATATATTGATGAAGGACTTTGCATCTTCTTGGAGCATCTATTTGGTTTTGGATGTTCCAAAATAATAGCAAAAGCTTCGAAGGAGCGTGTTTACCTTTTCAGAAGCAGACGTGAAGGATTATAAAGCTGTACGATTTATTTCTTTCCAAAGATGATGATGAAAGGTTTGCAACGTCCTGATGGTTCTTGTTCTTCCAGAATAAAATCAGAGAACTTTCCATAAACATGGCTGCAAAATTCTTATTTTCTTATCTCTCAGTTATGGGATTGGGGAAGACACCTGATCTCTTCATTAATAAATATACTGACGAAGGATTTTGCATCATCTTGGGGCATCTCTTTGGTATTGGATTATCTAAAATAATAGTAAAAGCTTTGACGAAGATGATTTAAAAATCTTTACCTTTTCAGAAGCAGAAGTAAAGAATTATAAAGTTGTACGATTTATTCCTTTCCTAAAATGATGATGAAAGGTTGCAACGTTCTGATGGTTCTTGTTGTTCCAGAATAAAATCAGAAAACTTTCAATAAACATGGCTGCAAAATTCTTATTTTCTTATCTCTCAGTTATGAGATTGTGGAAGGCACCTGCCCTTTTCATCAACAAATATACTGATGAAGGAATTTGCATCTTCTTGGAGCATCTCTTTGGTTTTTGATTTTCCAAAAAAATACCAAAAACTTCGAACGAACATGATTTTGAAATGTTTACCTTTTCAGAAGCAGAAGTGAAGGATTATAAAGCCGTATGATTTATTTGTTTCCAAAGATGATGATGAAACCTTTGCAACTTTCTGATGGCTATTGTTCTTCCAGAATAAAGTCAGAGAACTTTCAATAAAGATGGCGGCAAAATTTTTATGTTCTCATCTCTGTTATGGGATTGTTGAAGACATCTGATTCTTTCATTAACAAATTTACTGATGAAGGGGTTTTCATCTTCTTAAATCATCTCTTTGGTCATGGATTTTCAAAAATAACGCCAAAAACTTTGAAGGAACGTGATTTTCATATGTTTACCTTTTGAGAAGCAGAAGTGAAGAGCTATAAAGATATATGATCTATTTTTTTAAAAGATGATGAAAACTTTGCAACTTCTTGATGATTCTTGTTCTTCCAGGATAAAGAACTGTCAGTAAATGTGGCTGCAAAGTTCTTATTTTCCAGGCTTTCAGTTAAGGGATTGTTGAAGACATCTTTCGTTAAAAAATATAAGGAATTTTTCATCTTCTTGGCGCATCTCCTTGGTTTTGGATCTTCAAAAATAAAAGCAAAAGCTTTGAAGGAACGTGATTTTGAAATGTCTACATTTTCGGAACCAGAATTGAAGAATTGTAAAGACAGATGATCGTTACATTTTCAGAGTTATTGAACGATTTTATAACTTGTCAGTTTTGGTTCTTCATGAAATAGGGTCAAAGCACTTTTTATTTTATAGAAGTAGAAGGGAAAGTCTGGAAACAAATCTTCTTCCGCAGTTAATTACCAAAAAATTTGGTAGTTTAATGATATTTTTATAGAAATAGAAGAAATATGATGCCCATGATGTAGAGATTTGATTTGATGATACCTAATCTTGTTCAAACAGAAATTAATAAGACAAAGATAAACAATAAACTGTAGAAATTAACTAGTTCCAGTTTTTTGCTTCAAAGTCTAATACAAGACGGTTAAAGACCGTAAATCAAATAAGTAGTCCACTGGAAATATTCCACAATGCTTGCCGTACCATTAAACATTATCTGTTCAATAAATGAAGACAGAACGGGCTCATGCTGTGAGAAACAAGAAACAGTTACAAACTGGGCGACTCAATAAAATGAACACCAATTACTCCAATAACCGGAATTAGATCAAAAATAAAACCAGTGGACAATAATCAATTATCACAGCAATAAAAGACGAGCAAGATGAGCTTAATTCGATTCAAACTGACGATTAAGCCGCTTTACGATCTTTTAAGTGGCCATCATGCCAGAGAGTGAATCCGAGATCCCCGATCGACGCTCGCCCGCTAGTTTGGCGTTCCCTCTAGCGGGCGGCGCGATCTTTGGGCAGGAGATTGTCCAACACATGCGCCCCACCGTCGAGTTGTTTACGACCTCGTAAAACCGATTCATCGAGTGTTATGTGCATTAAACAGATCGTAAAAGTCAACGACGATATCATAATCATCCTTGGCGATGTCAATTTGAAAATCTAATCAGATGTTTTAATTTCTTTCTCGAGTTATTTCGTTACTTTGTTAATTGATCTATTGAAGATTTGATGTTTGCATTTTTACATGATTTTGAAGGCGAGTAATTGTCAGGGATCATGCCCAAGCTTTGGACACCTTTAGAATTAGTTAGGATCAAAACTAATCTTAGAAATGTTAAGTTTGTTCATTTAATCACGAGCTGAATGGTTGGCAAATCCAATTGATACTCTTAAGAGTTTGCTTTCTACATCATTGATAGATTTTCATAAGAGTGCAATGTTTCAAAAAATATTTCAATCGAACACGAAGTTTTCGATGGTCAAATACATTATAACATGTATAGAGTATGGGACAGTTGACACAGTCGTTCTAGTTAACATGTTAAGCAATAATTAGACATCCGTAAGGACAGACATTGTTGATTATAATGGACATTACTTCACGATTTGGTAGTTCAACAGGGATCTTAGGTAGGTTATTGCACAATTGATAACACTACGTCCACATACAGTTGTTTTGATATCTTTTCTTAGTTCATAAGGGCACAATTGCTTAGCTTGTACGAAATAGTTTACTGTGTGATCATCTCCATGCACTACACACGTTTAGAGGGTTGCATTATTGCAATCTAGGTCGCATTCTATTTACATTTCCATAGAGTTAAACTAGGTTTGAAGATAATTTAACTTATTTTACTTTCTGTAATCAAATGATGTTAGGAAAAATAAAGGACCAATTCTAAAAAATAAACTTTATTTAACTTTTCAATCGTTCCACTATAGTGAAGCGATTTCGTCTCAACTCCCATCCAAGCGTTTCAAATCTGATGCACTAGAGAAGTAAAAATCGGATTCCTCTTCAAATGGGGGGACAGGCAGTCGAGCCATATGCAAATCAAACGGCGATGGGTATCTTTTATTTGCGCCCGAGCAGGACATGTTCTCGGCTATTCTTTCTTGCTCCCATATCATCTGCGAATTCTTGATAAGGCCGACAGCACAATGGCGAGCGCGGTGTTCCGACGACACCCCATGCTTACCTATCTGGTCCACGCCATCGCAAAACTTCAATCCTCCGGAGTTCGATCCACCGTCTTCCTTTTTGTTGCCAACCCGACTTAGACGAAGCTTCGATTATTAATTAAAATATGCTGACCGAAATTCTTCGACGGTAAAAACTAGGATCGATTTGTTCGGAAATTAAAGCGATTTCGCCACAGAGGAATCTTCCATCATTGTCTTCTGGTACGAACTTTGTGGTTCAGCGAAGGATGGCTTGAGTTGATTTCGAAGTACACCTCGAGGGCAAGGCATCAAAAAGCGTTGTTATTATAATAATAATCACATGCGCGAGTGGCTGGTCGACTATAAATCATTTTGCGATACGCCCGCTCTGCCGGTCATCCAGTTGACTGATTTATCGATCGAAAATGTTCCCTTCCAAGCCGGTCGTTTTTTTGTTAGCAATTGGCCCTTTCTATTATGCTCTACCTCGAATGATTACAGAAACAGGCCAGCAATTATATTAATTGGAATTGTCCGTCTCTTTGTCCGACATCAGGAAGACGAACGAAATAATTGCGGTGCAATTACCGAACACTCCTTGATACCTAATTGCTCCTAATTCTTATGTATATGGCGCCCTTTGTAAAAAATGACGGTTCACTGGGTTATACTAACCCTCTTTGGTGTGTTATTGATGTTTCGTCACATTATTTAGGAAATCCCATCATTGAGACATTTCTCATAAACGGCAAAAGCCAGAAGCATATAATTCCGGTTGTTAGATCATTGAACTTTGATTTTGAGATTGCGCTATTTTTTTATTTTTTCGTATTCCTATTTTGGTTTTCGTCAGAGTTGTTAATTAGTTACAGCTTAGTTAGTTATTACATTGTTTAACTTGATTTATTTTTAGAATTCCGCCAGATAAACCGATTAGAGAAATCTAAATTTAAGACTCAATTATAATTTTATAGACATTTTAATTGTATGGACTATCATACAGTCAAATATAAACAACCTAAGCATACGGATTCCACTACAAATAAATAATAAGCCAGCAAATGGCATCCCAATCGTCCCAGTCTTGATCTCGCGGCGGTATTATTATGATAATAAACGAGTAAGGTGTTTCGTTTCGATATCTCGAATCTTTCGGTGTCTATTCAAGTGTCCGTTAAGTGTTGACAAAGGGGGGGACAGATGACACCACCGACTAGAATCTGCGAAGCGTAAGACATCAACAATATCTCTGGATGTGACCGATGCAGAGTTCGAATGGAATTTATTGCTACTTCTTCTCGATTTCATTGCTTTTCTTATCTGGTCAATCCTTCACATACACCACCATTAAGGGAAATTCGTCGCAAACGTATCCGCATTTTAATCTGGTGAGTTAATCGCGTGCAGATCATGGGCATTCTGTCGTTTGTTCATAAGATCTAAGAGATTAAACCAGAAGGATACGAATTGACCTTAGATGGCGAAAGACATTTACTTTGGCGCTAGTAAACGAAACTTTCAAAATCCAAGGACACGCCACTATTTGGCATTCTGGGGAATACCCGAGGATACTTCAATAGAGAGAGTGTAGCCAAGTAATGCAAGAAACTGTGAATCCGAAAATGCAAGTTATAATCTCGAGAATTCTAAATAATAAAATAAAAAATAATAAACCAAACTAAATAATAAATAATTTTTCGACCTCGATTGTCTATCAGTAGGGAGCTCTTCCCTTCACAACTTAGAATGTTTTTGGATTCACTCGTCTTTGGATTCCTACATCTTTTGGTTTATTTGGCTTTAAATTGCCCTGTCTCTTTTTTGCATTATTTTGGTTTTGGCAGCATTTTTTGTCTTTGGAGTTCTTCTACTTTCTACTTGCTCTCTGGAGTTGTTCCTGGATTTGTTCGCCTTTGGATCCTTGTTTGAATTCTTTCAACTTCTCTTTAGATTATTTAATTTCTCCGTGATTCCCTTGGTTTTAGGATTCCTTCTTCTTTAAATTGCTTCAGCTTTTGGTCTTCGGTTTAAATCTAATCATGGGTTGCTTTTCTTTGCATAAAATTTAAGTAATTGCCACAACAGATATTGGTGGAGATTTCCTTTGGAGTCCAGTGTCACTTAGTTTCTTTGGCTTTAGATCATTCATTGTTTTCAGCTTTTTTTTAGCATTTCGTTGTCTCTTTTTGTCTTTGGATCCCCCCATATGTCCCTTTTCGTCTTTGGATACCCCCATATGTCCCTTTTCATCTACGGATGCCTCTGTATTTGGATTAGTTCATATTTAGATTCTTTCTTCTTCAGATACTGTCGTGTTTTCTTTGAATTCATCATCTTTTCTATGAGTTTATTTGTTTTTGGATTCCTTCTTTTTTAGTTTTTTTTTATTTAATCTATCGAGTAAATCTGGGACAAATCATAAGCATTCTGTCGTCGCATTTTGCAGATTTAAGTTATTTTGGGAGGACCTTTTTTAACCTAAATCCACTCGCAAAGGCAAACCTATTATGCATTTAGAGCACTATCAGTACGATACGGAAATAAAGATAGATGGCAATGAATAAATCGTTAGACCAAGGTTACACTAATAATAAGACAGGGTAGATTAAAATGAGTCAAGGTCAAGGTCATGCAATATGTTTAAGGTCATGTAAGAAGAATTGTCAAAGTCGCCTTTAATCAACGTCATATAGACACGAATTCACGTGATTCCAAAGTCACGTGAATTCAAGGTCACGTAGACTCAAAGTAAGTGACCTTGGACTCAAAGTAAACACGTATTTTATAAAAACATCACATTGTCCTTAAGACTTTGATAATATTCGTTGATCTAACTAAATGCCTAAAACTCAAAAGACCGATTTTTCTTTCGAAAATTAAAATTTTGACTTTTACTTCGAAGCTTCTTCACTTTCTAAATCTCCAAACAAAGACAAGGTTACGGTAGTCTAGTCTAACATCACGTTAGATGATGCAAGGCCAAGCTCATATATACGTTCAAGTTAACGCGAGGGCAAAGATGAAAGTCGCCTGGAGTAAAAGTTAAAAACTCACTTCAATTCAAGGTCACGTAAGTTCAAGGTCACGTGAGTTCAAGGTCACATGAGTTCAAGATGACACAGTCCTAAGATCACATGAGTTCAAAGCCACGTGATCTCACGCTTATGTGGGTTAAAGGTTTTGTAGTGAAGATCACGTGAACTCAAGGTAACATGAGTTTCAGAGCATGTAAGTTCAAGATCACGTAAGCTCAAAGTTATGTGAATTTACGGTCACGTTCCGTCAAGCGTGAGGTCGTTGTTACGTTAGCTCAAAGTCATCTCACTTTCTGATTACGTTAGATCAACGTCTCTTGTGTTCAAGGTCACGTGAGCTCAAGGCCACCTGGTCTCACAGTCATATAGGTTACCTGGATAAGGCCACTGACTGGATATAGTGATCCGACTTTCAGGATTACGTTAGATCCACGTTTCATGTGTTCAAGGTCACGTGAGATCAAGGCCACCTGGTCTCACATTCCTATAGGTTACCTGGGTAAGGTCACTGACTGGGTAAAGTCATCTGACTCTCAGGATTACGTTAGATTAACGTCTCGTGTGTTCAAATTCACGTGAGCTCAAGGCCACCTGGTTTCACAGTCATATAGGTTGCCTGGGTAAGGCCACTGACTGGGTAAAGTCATCTGACTTTCAGGACTACGTTAGATTAACGTCTCGTGTGTTCAAGGTCACGTGAGCTCAAGGCCACCTGGTCTCATAGTCATATAGGTTACCTGAGTAAGGCCACTGACTGGCTATAGTGATCTGACCTTCAGAATTACGTTACATCTACGTCTCGTGTGTTCAAGGTCACCTGGTCTCTGATCTCTGATCTCTCTCTGATCTCTAACTGTGGTCTCACAGTCATAAAGGTTCCTGGGTAAGGTCACTGACTGGGTAAAATCATCTGACACTCAGGATTACGTTAGATCAACGTCTCGTGTGTTCAAGGTCACGCGAGTTCAAGGCTACCTGGTCCCACCTTACCAGGGTAAGGTCACTGACTGGGTAAAGTTATCTGACTTTCAGGATTACGTTAAATCAACGTCTCGTGTGTTCAAGGTCACGTGAACTCAAGGCTACCTAGTCTCACAGTCATACTGGTTCCTGGGTAAGGTCATTGACTGGGTAAAGTCATCTGACTTTCAGGGTTACGTTAGATCAACGTCTCGTGTGTTCAAGGTCACGTGAGCTCACGGCCACGTGGTCTCAAAGTCATATAGGTTACCTGGGTAAAGTCACGTGAGCTCAAAATCACGTGATCTCACAGTCATGTGGGTCTAGGTTTACGTGGTTAAGATCACGTGAGCTCAAGATCACATGAGTTTGAGGTTATGTAAGTTCTAAATCATGAAGGTTCAAGATCATGTAAGCTCAGAGGCATGTGAGCTCAAGATCACGTCCGGTCAAGCATAAGATCAGAAACACGCGAGCTCAAACTCGTCTGACTCAAGATTACGTTAGCTTTAAGTCGTGTGTGTTTAAATTCACGTTAGTACGAAGTGACATGCGATCAAGGTCGAAAAAAGTCAAGGTCACTCAAGTTCAACGTTATGCAAGCTCAAGGTCATGTAAGTTCAACGTTATACTATCTCAAGGTCATGTGAGTTTAACCAACTTGATTTCAAGGTAATGCAAGATCAAGTGGTAAATCAAGGTCACATGATATCAAGGTCATGTCATCTCAAGGTCGTGATCTGAAGGTCGCGCGATGTCAAGGTCGCGCGATCTCAAGGTCGCGCGATGTCAAGGTCGCATGATCTCAGGGTTATGTGATCACAAGGTCGCGTGTCTTCAAGGTCGCGCGATCTCAAGGTCCCGCAATCGTAAGGTCGCATGATCTCAGGGTCGTGTGATCACAAGGTGGCATGATCTCAGGGTCGTGTGATCACAAGATCGCGTGCCTCCAAGGTCGAGCGATCTCAAGGTCGCGCGATTTCAAGGTCAAGCGATCTCAAGGTCTGACCTCAGGCTCGTGTGATCACAAGGTCGCATGATCTCAGGGTCGTGTGATTACAAGGTCGCGTGCATCCAAGGTCGCGTAATCTCAAATTCATATGAACTCAATGTCACGTGAACTCAAGGTCACATGAACCCAATATCACGTGAACTCAGAGTCGTGTAAAAGCAAGGTAGCGTGAGGCAAAAGGTTCTCTTAAATTTAAGTTTTATCTCAAAATTCCGACAGAAATTTATGTTCTGTTGATATTTCTGCTTGATCTTAAATTCTCATTTTTTTTGGGTTCTTTTTTTTAAATGAAAACCTTTGACAGCAGTCATTGGGTAGCTTTTTTTTTGGTGGGTGCGACGGACTGGTCCTTGGTTATCTTCAAAAATTGTCCCCTGAAACCAAGCAAGATTAAAAAACACAAGAAAGGTTGCTCTAACGCGTTTCGTCTTCTATCATCTTCAGAGAGATACTGATTCTGATAGTTTAGCTATCGAAACGCGTTAGAGCAGCCTTTGTTGTGTTTTTTAATCTTTCTTGGTTTCAGGGAACAAGATTTGTATTTTAATTACTGGGTTGCTCTTCAAGTTTTTTTGTTCTTATTTATATTCTTCGTCTTTTGCAAATTTTTTTCTTTCTTGTTTAAATTCCTTTTTTTATTTCTTCGTTTTTTCTTTGCATGTTTTGTCTTGCTTTGATGTCTCAATGTCACATGAACTCAAGGCCACATGAACTAAGTGTTACGTGAATTCAAGGTCATGTAAAAACAAGGATAGCGTGAAGCAAAATGTTCTCTTAAATTTAAGTTTTATCTCAAAATTCCGAGCGAAAATAATGTTCTGTTGACATTTTTGCTTGATCTTAAATTCTCATTTTTTAGCTTCCCTTTACCTGAAAGCGTTTAACAGCAGTCATTGGGTAGCTCTTCAGATGTTTTTGTTCTTATTTTTATTCTTCTTCTTTTGCTAATTATCTTGTTTCCTGTTTATGTTCCTTTTTTTAATTTCTTCGTTTTTTCTTTGTATGTTTCGTTTTGATTTGATGTCTTCGTCTTTGGATTTCTTTGTTTTTGAAAGACTTGGTCCTTACTTTGGATTTTTCATCTTCCTTTGGATTCTTTGATATTTCGTTTTTTTGTCTTTTTTTGGGTTCATCATATTTTTTTTTTATTTTTTTACCTTTGGAATTCTTTGTTTTTTATTCTTTCGTTTTTTGTTTAGATCCTCCACATTTTTGTGTCTTCTTCTTCTTCTTCTTCTTCTTCTTCTTCTTCTTCTTCTTCTTCTTCTTCTTCTCCTTCTTCTTCTTCTTCTTCTTCTTCTTCTTCTTCTTCTTCTTCTTCTTCTTCTTCTTCTTCTTCTTCTTCTTCTTCTTCTTCTTCTTCTTCTTCTTCTTCTTCTTCTTTTTAGAAATAAAGTGGTTACAATTCACCAAGTGTTAATAATTCGAACTGATAACGCGCAACAATATGGATTTTTTAGCATTGGGGTCTTGCCTTTACTGGTTTCTTCGTTTCTGGATTCTTTATTCTTTTCTTTGTCTTTGCTGTCTTTTTCTGCTTTAGATGTTGCTGTCTTTGTATTACTACGATATTTGGTTCCCTCGTTTTTGTATGTACCCGTCTTAGGATTATTGCTCCCTGCGTTTAAATTTTTCCTTGATCAACTTCACTTTGATTTTTTTTCTCTTTGGATTTTCTCGTCCTTGCTTATTCCTTTCTTTTAGGGATTCTTGAATTCCTTCGATTTCCTCGTCTTTAAAGACCTTTATCTTCATATTTTTCTCTTCTTTGTAAGACATACTCATCGTCGAGTTTTCTTTTCTTTAGATACCTTTTGCTTCCATTTTCCTTTGGTCCTTTGTCTTTGGATTTCCTTATCCTCTTTGTCGATTTTGCAATCTTTATTGGACTTCTACGTTTGTAAAATCCCTTGGCTTTGGATTCTTTTGCCTTCCCTTAGGACTTTTTGCATTTTCTTTGGATTTGAGTTTTTGGATTCACCTTATTTTCTTTAGATATTTTACTCTTTGAGCTTTTGCGTCTGTTTTCTTTATTTTTTAATTCTTTCTATTTTTGCACTCTTGGTTTTTGCTTTGGATATCTTCATTTTTGGATATTCTTAACTTTGTGCTACCACGTCCTTCGGTTTCTTCGTCTTTGTATTCCATGTTTCTTTGAAAGTTTTCTTTACATTTTTAATTTTTTGAATCTCTTTGTTTTTAAATTTCTGCATATAGATTATCCCGCCTTTGCTTTGGATTTTTTTTTGTGTTTTGCTTGTGTTTCTCTACCTTTGGATTCCTCCATTTTTAAATTCTTTCATATTTTCCCAAATTCTTATTATTTTATTCGAATTCTTTGATTTTACTTTGGACTTTGGTGTCTATGGATTCGTTTCTTTGTGCACTCCTTTGACGTTTTATTGCAGTTTTGGTTTTTCTTTCAGATCTTCTCTCTTCGGATTTTTTCTTCTTTAGACTTCTGCATCTGTGAATATTTCTTTTTTTTCGTTAGATATATTCGTCTTTGGACAGATGTATACGTATATTCGTCCTTGGACGGATGTATACGTATATTCGTCCTTGGACGAATATGTCTAAAGCCCTAAAGAAAACCCTAAGGAATTCTGAATGGGAAAAGTCATAACTTTATCTAGTTGCGATAAGTGCAACACTTAAGTTTGAACCAAAGTGGAACTACGTAATTCCGTAAAAAAAGCATTCACTGGGGACGATTTGTACATCGCCCCGTTTTGTTCGAAGCAGCGGTTAGAGCGTACAATTTTCGAATACAAAAAAAAATCGCCCGAAATAAAAATGTATTTCCGACAAAAGCCGGCGGCCATTTCATGAATTATGACATCGTAATTCAACGAAAGAAAAGAACGGTTGGCAGGCCCGGTAGGTGGTTGTTTCGCGACCAGCCATCGGGCGTCCGGACGCGACTTTGCGAGCGCGCCGCGGTGCGTTCAAATGCACGAAAATTAATGCGTCAGTGAGCGCGGGAAAGTAATTTTCGCTCGGCGACCGTTCATCGACTGGATGACGCCGGGAAAACCTCTAGAACTAAAACGGATTATCACCAAGAATTAATTATGGAAAATGGTATTAATTTCAAATAGAATAATTAAGAAAAATGTTTTTTACAGATTTATATGAAAAATGAATTACAGATATTGTAATACAAAATTTTTAAACTTTGACATTGTAAGTTTTTTTAACTGAATTTTATTGTTTATATATAGTTTGAATATTGAAACACAGAACTTGTCCCCTGAAACCAAGAAAAATTAAAAAACACAACAAAGGTTGCTCTAACGCGTTTCGACAGCCAAGCTGTCATCTTCAGTTTCTCTCTGAAGATGACAACTTGGCTGTCGAAACGCGTTAGAGCAACCTTTGTTGTGTTTTTTAATTTTTCTTGGTTTCAGGGGACAAGTTCTGTGTTTCAATTTTTGAAGATAACCAAAGACCAGTCCGTTGCATCAAAAATATATATAGTTTATGAATCGTGAGTATTGAACAATTGCAGGCAATAAGAATTAAAAACATTTGATGCAGATTACTCCAAATTTTATTATTTTATTTGATAATCACGAAATTGATTAAATCAGATCTTTTGAACATTAATAAATTTATGTTAATTACGCTTAATACCTTGACTGAACACGGTCTGCTACTAGCTGTAATTACTATTATAATAACGCCTTTATTAAAGCTTTATTTCCTCGGTCTATAAAAAAAATTAACCAATTTACACGATCAGCATATAAAAGTTTATAATTATGTCTTCAAATTGATCGTTATCTTCGTACCTTATTTATACGCTAATTATAAAATAAAACACTTGGGCTATAATTTTCATTAAAGTCTCTCCTTATAAACAAATCGAAAGATTCGGTATAATCTTGAAATCTTTAAAAAATCTATTAGGATATTATAATTGTCTAGAAATGCTTATATTTTTTCTAAGCTAACAGAGGTATAAAGTTGTAAAATTATTATTATTTTTTTAAGCAATGCAAGCTCTAGAATACCCTATTTCCTCTCTATTTAAAAAAAATACATTAATTTTATTTCCGCAAAATTTTGCCCAAATTTTTAATTCGTTCGTTCGACATAATAATTGGAAAAGGCCTAACAATTTTAGCCAACATTATTTTAAGAACTTTCAGACTAAGTACGAGACGAGGGAGTGTCAGAAAGGGCAATCAACTGTATCAACAATTTTCTTCATTTTATTCAATTTTTCATTAAGCATTTTAATTGAATTAATTTCGTTGGTTGGAAGCCTAAACCATAATGCTATTAAACTTTATCATTTTAAAAATTGAAGGTAATTTCAGAATAAGTATTTAGCCAGGGAAATACTAGGAAGGACATTAGGTAAATCACGTCTACAATGTCGTTGCTTAATTTTGTTTAATGCGTTCATTCTTCGCTCTAATCGATTTGTTACCAATTATTATATTATATTGCTTCACATCCAGTCACTTCATTGAGATTTCGTTTTGACTAACTTAAAATTCAAGGCAACCAATTGCAACAAAAGAAAAAATTAATTCGTAAGAAATCAAGCCACAATAAATAATAATCTCCAAACAACAAACAATCTTCTATTATATTCAAATGTCAAATTTGTTTTTATAATTAATATAATTAAATTCCAACTAATTTACATTAAAGAACTAAAAATAATTTACGACCACGTTCAGAATATATAAATAAGTTGTCTCTCTTCCAGTTCTGCCCTCGTGCAGTCGATGCTTCAACTAGAAATTTGCGTGATCCTTCCATAGAGGGCGCAAGCTGGAAGGGTGCGTTTATTTCAGCTTTCGTCCTTTATCCTACTTTAATTCTACTAACAGAAAGACTTGAAAGTTTTACGTTTGCTACTTTTGCTTGAAGATCCAATAGATTCTATAAAATGTCGTTATCAGTAATTAAGTTGATCAGTAATACCAATGTGGACTTAATATCTACTGGGTCTTATTGTAAAATTGAGCAATTACAGGACTTATTTGCGTGAATCTTCAATTTTATTATTATTGTAATTGAGGTAAATATTTATCCTTAATGGTTATTATAATATAATAATTATTATAATTATGTATTTCTGCAACCATCCTCAAAGTGTATTTCTATCATATCCTGTTTAACTTCAAGTCTTGAAGTTCCGTCGGATTTTTAAAACTTAACTTGAATTCAGAGGTGGCAAAACGATCGCCAGCAAATTCTCTAATTATGTTGTGTGTTTTCTTATAGTTAAAATTTTAACAAAAAAATAAGACATTTTTAACTGAAACTGATACCCAAAATAAGTAAACATTTAGAAAAAACACTTACAATGAAAAAACTTAATAATTTAAAGTTTGATTTGAAATTTATACGTTTTTCAAAATTTAAATAGCCAATCTTTTTAGGTAACATTTTGATTTTCTAATTTTGCATTCAAACCATCGATTTGTGTCTAAAATTTTTAAATAAATAAAGCCAACGTTTTGTAGCTAACGCAGAAATTCCCATTTCCAGATTACCTTTCAAATTTTTATTATTTGTCTTCAAATCCTAACTTTAAATTGAACTTCAAGTTGAATGTTCAGGAGGAAAAATCGAAGTCTCAAGATTTAAATAACAATTTTAGAAAAAAGTCGAGTTTCTCTGGAATTTTTTGAAATCTGGAGGGCGAACTTCAGTTGATAATTCTGATTTAAATTTTGGAGTTTAAGGTTGAATTTCTTAATTTTAACATAGTCGTTTAAAAACTCCTTTCTTTAAAAAATAAAACTTTAAGAAAAGTGTGAAATTCACTATAAAATCTGAAAAGGAAATTGTTAAGTTTAAACAGTAAATTTTGAAAAAAAAACAAAAAAGAATAAAAAATGTTTAAATAGTTTGAAAAATTATAAATTTCTAGTTTGAGGGGGAAAAATTGTCTGTTTCAATCGCTCTACATCTCTGATTTAAGCTTCGTTGTATGGTAACTTTTCTGAGAATTTTTTCTAACTTAGGTGATCACTTCAGAGAGCTAAGTGATCGGTTGAAAGCACTAAAATATCGTTTTTTTTAATAAGCTCGCTATTTTTGTTTTGCTTTATCTCTGACTTGAAATCTCGTTTGAAATCCTTTGAGAACTTATTCTAACTTAAGGGTTCACCTTAGAGCGCTAGAAATTCTTCATACAAACAAGTTTACTATTTCGATTGCACCCCATTTGTGACTTGAAGCACCACCCGATTCGCTAAGAACTTTTTCTAACTTTAGTGATCACTTTAGAGAGCTAAATGATCACTTTAAAGTTTTTTCCTTCAAAAGTAAGCTCTCTCTTTCTGTTGTGTTTGATATCTGCATTGAAAAGCCTTCTAAATCCTTTGAGAACTTATTCTAACTGAAGTGATCTCTTAGAGTTCTAGAAAATCACTGATTTCTCTCACAAACAAGTTTGTTATTTATATTGCACCCCATCTGCGACTTGCAGCACTATCCGACTTGCTAAAAACTTTTTCTAACTTTAGTGATCACTTTAGAGAACTAGGTGATCAGTTTAAAGTTTTTTTCTTTCAAAAGTAAGCTCGCTATTTCTGTTTTGCTTGATACCTGACTTGAAAAGCCTTCTAAATCTATTGAGAGCTTCTTCTAACTTAAATTATCACCTTAGAGCGCTAGAAAATCACTGATTCCTCTGACAAACAAATTCGCTATTTCTATTGCACCCCATATGTGACTTGAAGCACCATCCGATTTGCTAAGAACTTTTTCTAACTTAAGTGATCATTTCAGAGAGCTAAGTGATCATTTAAAAGTTTTTTTTCTCTCAAAAATAAGCTCGCATTTTCTGTTATGCTTGATATCTGACTTGAAATGCCTTCTAGAACCTTTGAGAACTTATTCTAACTGAAGTGATCTCCTTAGAGCGCTAGAAAATCACTAATTCCTCTCATAAACAAGTTCGCTATTTCTATTGCACCCTATCTATGACTTGAAGCACTATCCGACTTGCTAAGAACTTTTTCTAACTTAAGTAATCACTTTAGAGAACTAAGTGATCAGTTTAAAGTTTTTTTCTTTCAAAAATAAGCTCGCTATTTCTGTTTTGCTTGATACCTGACTTGAAAAGCCTTCTAAAACCTTTGAGAGCTTCTTCTAACCTAAGTGATCACCTTAGAGCGCTAGAAAATCACTGATTCCTCTGACAAACAAGTTCGCTATTTCTATTGCACCCCATCTATGACTTGAAGCACCATCCGATTTGTTAAGAACTTTTTCTAACTTAAGTGATCATTTCAGAGAGCTGAGTGATCATTTTAAAGTTTTTTTTCTCTCAAAAATAAGCTCGCATCTTTCTGTTGTGCTTGATATCTGACTTGAAAAGACTTCAAGATCCTTTGAGAACTTATTCTAACTGAAGTGATCATCTTAGAGCGCTAGAAAATCACTGATTCCTCTGACAAATAAGTTCGCTATTTCTATTGCAACCCATCTGTGACTTGAAGTACCATTGGCCTTGCTAAAAACTGTTTCGAACTTAAGTGATCACTTCAGAAAGCTAAGTGATCAGTTCAAAGATTTTTTTCTTTCAAAAGTAAGCTCGCAATTTCTGTTTTGCTTGATATCTGACTTAAAAAACCTTCTAACTTTTTTGAGAGCCTCTTCCAACTTAAGTGATCACCTTAGAGCGCTAGAAAATCACCGATTCTTCTGACAAACAAATTCACTATTTCTATTGTATCCCATCTGTGACTTGAAGCACCATCCGACTTGTTAAGAATTTTTTCTAATTTAAGTGATCATTTTAGAGAGCTAAGTGATCATTTAGAAGTTTTTTTTCTCAAAAATAAGCTCTCTTTTTCTGTTGTGCTTGATATCTGATTTGAAAATCCTTCTAGATCCTTTGAGAACTTATTCTAACTGAAGTGATCACCTTAGAGTGCTAGAAAATCACTGATTCCTCTCACAAACAAGTTCGTTATTTCTATTGCACCCCATCTGCGACTTGAAGCACCATTCGACTTGCTAAAAACTTTTTCTAACTTAAGTGATCACTTCAGAAAGCTAAGTGATCAGTTTCAAAAAGCCTTCTAAATCCTTTAAGAGCTTCTTCTAACTTAAGTGATCATTTTAGAACGCTAGAAGATCAGTAGTTCTTCTCACAAACAAGTTTACTATTTGTATTGTACCCCATCCATGACTTGAAGTACCATTGGGTTTTCTAAGAACTATTTCCAACTTAAATGTTCCCTTCAGAGAGGTAAATGATGAGTTGATAACCTTTTTCATTACTTGAAGCACCATTAAATTTTTTAAGAACTATTTCCAACTTAAGTGATCACTTCAGAGAGGTAAGTGATCAGTTGATAGCTTTTTCTCTTTTAAAAATAAGCTCGCTATCTCTGTTGTGATTAAAATCTGACTTGAAAAACCTTTTAAATCCTTTGAGATCTGCTTCTAACTCAAGTGATCACTTAAGAGAGCTACAACATCGATGGTTCTTCTCGCAAACAAATCCGCTATTTCTATTCCACCCTATTCATGATTTAAAGCACCGTTGGATTTTCTAAGAACTTTTTCTAACCTTAGTGATCACTTCAAAGCATCAGGTGATCAAAGCATTAAAATAACTCGTGTATTCTCATAAATCGCTATTATTGTTGCCCTCCATATCTGATTTAAATATCTAAATCTTCTGAGAACTTATTATAACTTAGTGATCATGTCAAAGTTCTGGTGGATATAATTAATCTCAAAAAGTAGTTCGTTATTTCTATCATAGTTGTCTTACAATTCCCTTGGATTCGTGAATGCTCTGAGCACTTTTTATAAATTGAGTGATCACTTAAGAGAGATAAGAGTTCTTCACATCTCCAAATGATTAGTTTAAAGAGCTTCTTTCTCTCACACAAGCTTATTGTTTCTATTGGCTTCAAGCTCCAACTTGCAGGTCAAGATGTCTAAATCTTTGAGAACTTATTCTAACTCTAGTGATCATGTCAAAGTTCTGGTGGATCTAATTAATCTCAAAAAGTAGTTCGTTATTTCTATCATAGTTGTGCTAAAATTCCCTTGAATTCGTGAATGCTCTGAGCACTTTTTATAAATTTAGTGATCACTTCAGAGAGATAAAACTAGGTTCGTTATTTCAGCTACGCTTGATATCTGACTAAAATATCTTCTAAATCTTTTGACATTTTCTTCTAACTTGGGTGATCACTTAAGAGCGCTACAAGGTCTTTGGTTCTTTCCGCAAACAAGTTCGCTGTTTCTATTGCACTCCATTTATAAATTGAAGCAGCACTGCGATTCTAAGAATTTTTTCTTATCTTAGTGATCACTTCAGAGCATCAGGTGATCTATTGAAAGCGCTAAAATAACTTATATATTCTCATAAACAACTATTTCTGTTGCGCTTCATATCTGGGTTAAATTTATAAATCTTGTGAAAAATTCTTATAACTGTAGTGATCACGTCAAAGTTCTAGTGAATCTAGTTCATCTCAAAAAAAGTTCCTTATTTCAATTGTGGTTGTCTTGAATTTTCTTTGTCTGAGCGCTTTTTCTAACTTAAGTGATCACTTCTTAGAGACAAGTGATCTTCACATCACAGGTGTAAATGTTCAGCTTAAAGCACTTTGTTTCTCTCACAATCAAGTTCGTTATTACTTTTGTATTCTATCTCTGAGAAGTCTGCATTTTTAAATCTCTTGAGAACTTCTCTTAACTTAAGTGATCAGTTTCAAAGCGTTTAAAATCGTTTATTCCTCTCGAAAAAAAGTTTTTATTTTTATTGTACTCCATCTATTACTTGATGCCCCGCTGTATTAGCAAATTTTCTGCAAATTTTTTCTAACTTAAGTGATCACTTCAAAACGTCTAGTGATCACTTCAAAGCGCTAAGTGATCACTTCAAATCATCAAAACATTGTTTCTCTCATGCGCTATTCTTGTTGTCCTCCATCGTGACATAACATTTCATTACATTTATAAATCCTTTGTGAATTTTTTCTAACTTTAATGATCACTTCCGAGCGTTAGAATATCATTTGTCCCTCTTACAAACAAGTTCGCTATTTCTGTCACACTTCATTTCAAACTTGAAGCTCCGTTGGATTTGTAAATTTTTTGGGAACTTACTCTACTTTAGTGATCAAGTCAGTTCTGGTTTGTTCATTTTAAAAAGAAGTTCCTTATATCTACCATATTTGTCTTGAAATTCTTTTGGGTTCGTGAATGCTTTGACCACTTTTTATAACTTTACTTATCACTTCAGAGAGATCACATGAGAGCTCCAAATGATCAGGCTAAGGCGCCAATATAAGTTTGCTTTTCTCCCAAAAGTTCGGTGTTTCTGTTGTGCTCAAACTATAACTTGCAAATCAACATTTCCAGAGAGAAAAAAAGAGAGAGAGAGAGAGAGAGAGAGAGAGAAAGAGAGAGAGAGAGAGAGAGAGAGAGAGAGAGAGAGAGGGAGAGAGAGAGAGAGAGATTCTGAGAACTTCTAACTTTGGTGATCATTTCAAGGCGTTTAAGAAACGTTTATTTCTCTTGCAAGCAAGTTCTCTACTTTTATTGGACTCCATCCATCTATGATATGATGCTCCTTTAGATTTTGGTGGAACGGAATAGTCCTTGGTTATTTTCAAAAATGAAAATACAAATTAGAGATATTTCTTTGAAGTGATAGCTTGGCTATCGAAACAAGTTAGAGCAACCTTTGTTGTATTTTTTAATCTTTCTTGGTTTCAGGGGACAATATTATTTGTATTTCGATCCTTTAGATTAGTGAATTTTCTGAGAACTTTTTCTAATTTAGATGATCACTTCAGAATGCTAAGTGATCACTTCAAAGTGTTAAAACAATGCTTGTGTCTGTCACAAATGTTGTTCTCCATCACGACATGAAATTTCACCGCATATCTAGATCTTCTGAGAACGTCCTTCTTACTTAAGTGATCAGTCAGAGCGCTAGAAGATCATTTATGCTTCTTACGAACAACTTTGTTATTTCTATGGCATCCCATTTTTGACTAGAAGCTTCCTTGAATTTGTGAATTTTCTGAGAACCGTTTCTAACTTTGGTGATCATTTTAAAGCTCTAGGTGATCAATTTACTTTGATACTTGAATTATCTTACCTATGAAATTTTACCTGTGAACGATGCCAGAGAATTTTACATATAATTTTTACAATGAACTTTACCATGAATTTTACTTGTGAATCTTGAATTATCTTACCTTGAAATATTTTACTGCGAACGATGCCAGAGAATTACATATAAATTTTTACCAATGAACTTACTTACGAATTCCACCGATAAATTTTATTATGATATTTGAATATTACTTTGAAATACGTAATTTTACAAGCTCTTACTATGAACTTTACGATGAATTATAATTTTAACCTGAAACTGTTTAATCTCATTTACTACCTTTTTCATTGATTTTTACCTGTGAACTATGGCAGAATTCAATGAATTACTTCTGAAACTTTGAAATTTTTTACCATGAATTTTACCTGTGAACGATGCCAGAGAATTTTACATATAAATTTTTACCAATGAACTTTACCCATGAATTTTACTTGTGAATACTTTGAGATTATCTTTACCTATGAAATATTTTAGCCTGCGAACGATGCCAGAGAATTTTACATATAAATTTTTAGCCAATGAACTTTACTTACGAATTCCACCGATAAATTTTATTTATGAATATTTTGAAACTATTTTACCTGTGAACAAGGACAGTAATTTTTACAAATGCTCTTTACCTATGAACTTTACCGATGAACTCTATGAATTTTCAACCTGAAACTTTTTAACTTCTCATTTTTTTAACTATCACTTTTTTTTCATATGAATTTTTACCTGTGAACTATGGCAGTAAGTTTCACGAATGAAATTTAATTCTAAATACTTTAAAATTATCTTTACCTATGAAAAATTTTACCTGTGAACGATGCCAGAGAATTGTACATATAAATTTTTAACAGTGAACTTTACCCATGAATTTTACTTGTGAAAACTTTGAGATTATCTTTACCTATGAAATATTTTACCTGCGAACGATGCCAGAGAATTTGACATATACATTTTTACCAATGAACTTTACTTACGAATTCCACCGATAAATTTTATTTACGAATATTTTGAAATTATTTTGCCTGTTAACAATGACAGTAAATTTTACAAAAGCTCTTTACCTATGAACTTTACCGATGAACTCTATGAATTTTCAACCTGAAACTTTTTAACTTCTCATTTTTTCAACTATCACTTTTTTTTCATATGATTTTTTACCTGTGAACTATGGCAGTAAATTTCACGAATGAAATTTACTTCTGATTACTTTGAAATTATCTTTACCTATGAAATATTTTACTTGTGAACGATGCCAGAGAATTTTACATATAAATTTTTAACAATGAACTTTACCCATAAATTTTACTTGTGAATACTTTGGGATTATCTTTGCCTATGAAATATTTTACCTTTGAACGATGCCAGAGAATTTCACATTTACATTTTTGCCAATGAATTTTACTTACGAATTGCACTGATACATTTTATTTATAAATATATTGAAACTAATTTACATGTGAACAATGACAGTAAACTTTACGAATACACTTTACCTATGAACTTTACCGACGAGCTCTATGAATTTTTAACTTGAAACTTTTTAACTTCTTATTTTTTTAACTATGACTTTTTTTCATGTGATTTTTTATCTGTGAAATATTTGGTGAATTTTAAGTTTGAACTTTATCTATGAAGTTTACCGATGAACTTTTCTAGTGAATTTCACTGTGAAGCATTTTTAACCTTAAAATTTTTTTAAGTGTTGTTATTTATCTATGAAATTTTTTCCTTCAAACTTTACCTATGAACTTTACCGATGAAGTTTACTTGTAAACTTTACCGATGAATATATGAATTTTCACCTTAAAACATTTGTACAGATGAAATTTCTTCCCTTGAACAATATCTGTGAACTTTAGTGGTAAACGTTACCGGTAAACTTTACCGGTAATCAAACCGGCAATCATTACCGGTGAACTTTACCGGTAATCAAACCGGCAATCATTACCGGTAAACTTTACCGGTAAACATTACCAGTAAACGTTACCGGTAAATTTACCGGTAAACGTTACCAGTAAACGTTACCGGTAAATTTACCGGTAAACATTACCGGTAAACGTTACCGGTAAACGTTACCGGTAAACTTTACCGGTAAACGTTACTGGTAAACTTTACCGGTAAACGTTACCGGTAAACGTTACCGGTAAACTTTACCGGTGAACTCTACCCAATAATGTTCACTTTAAAGCTTCTTTATCTATAACTTATTTAACAATTTCTATTTCTTACACATGAAATTTTTTACCTATGAACTATGTCAGTGAGCTTTAGGAACTTTACCAATGAATTTAATTATGAAATTTCACTTTGAAAGTTTTTTATCTATGATTTTTTTTTAAATAGCGATTCGGTAAATATGAAATTTTCACATCAATAAGAGTTTCCCTAAGTGTTGTACGTGTATCCCCAGAAGTATAAGAGTTTGGTGGAGGTACGCGCTACACCAGGCGGCTTTACATAACCCAAAAATTAAAATTTCTCTAGTTTTCGTTTAAGCCAAGGAGGGGATATTATGTCAGTCGAGTTTATTATTCCGAGTTGGGCGTCTGAGAAGTATGCATGATTTCATCCAGAGCTCGTGTTAACCGGACCGTCAAAGACGCCTTTTGTGTTTTAAAAATTCGAACGAAAAAATCTCATTCGAATTCCGTTTTGCCAATTAACTGTATTTTCCAAGAAAACGGGACGTAATGTCGATTAATAATTCAGATAATTAATTAAGAATAAATCAATACGAATAAAACCGTAATTATAATTCCATGACTATTCTGAATTCTCTAATTATTAAATCAACTGAAAAAACTTGGAAATTAAGAATAAAATTCACATTACAATAAACAGTAATTAAATGGATAATTCATAGTGTCTGCGGAACGTGTTATTTCTGCTTTTAAGGTATGCTGGCGTCACCTGGATTTTGTCTGGGTAGATTTCAAATATGGGAAGATAATTTGGGTTACTATGAAAATTTTTGTTGGCTCCATTGACTGATAATAGAAAATAAATAACCAGCAAAATTATCAGAATTATAATTTTAAATAAGAGGTTAATCTGATGTAGTTACCTAAAACATAAGGACACAAAATTTTGAAAAATAAACAGGGAGGCGCTACAGCTAGAATCAATCGTGAAAACAACGCACTGCATACAATCTCTTTAAAAAAATCAAGTAAAACTCTTAGTAAAAGGCTACTCACAGTATTCACTGGTTTATTTACCAACATCCAAGTACGGATTTTTTGATTATGATTGCTGAATTTTTTTCAGGAGCTTTCTAAATATATATTTATCTTTTAGTAAAATCATCATCTCAACATTTCGACTTTTTCAAAAAAATTTGCGTTAAACCCAAGATTGTTTTGTAGGAGCTATTTCTGCTAATTTATATTTGGTCTCCTTTCAACTCTTTTGTCGAAATTTCGACCTTATTTTTGAGATTTGAAGCCATTTTCAGATTTTTTTTTTGTAAAAGAGTTCGAATTATCCAGACTTGAACTTAAAATTTTGGTTTTTTTCTCTAAATTCAGTGTATACTCTTTCAACTTTTACTTTTTTAATTTTTGATTACTTTACCTATAAACTTCATCTATAAATATTCGTCTTAAAACTTTTATGCTTATGAAACTTTTTACCTGTGAACTATGTCAGTAAATGGCATTTATGACTTTTACTAATAAACCTTTTGAACTTTAAACTTGAAACATTTTTTGGTTATGGAATTTGTAAATGTCGATTTTTTTTATTTGATTTTTTTACCTCTGAACCATGACAGTCAATTTAACGTAAATTTTACCAATGGACTTTTGTGAACTGTGCCAATGAATGTTAAGTTTTAATTTTACCAATGAACTTTACTTATGGATTGCACCGATAACATTAACTGGTGAATACCTACCTCATTTACCTCTAAACTATGTCACTAAATTTCACGAATGAACTTTACTTATGGATTGCACTCATGAATTTTACTTGTAATTTCTTTAAAACTATTTTTACCTATGAAATATTTTACCGGTGGACTGTTCCAGTGAATGGTAGGTGTGAATTTTACCAATGAACTTTAATTATGAATTGCCCCGATAAATTTTACTTATGAATGAATACCTTGAAACCCATTTACCTGTGAACTATGTCAGTAAAATTTCACAAATGAATTTTAGTTATGAATTGCACCCATGAATTTTACTTATAATTTCTTTGAAAAATTTTTTTAAAAATGAAATATTTTACCTGTGAACTGTGCCAGTGAATGTTACGTGTCAATTTTACCGATGAACTTGACTTATGAATTGCACCGATAAATTTTACTTATGAATACCTTGAAACTCATTTACCTGTGAACTATGCCAATAAATTTCACGAATGAATTTTACTTATGGATTGCACCCATGAATTTTACTTATAATTTCTTTGAAACCATTTTTAAGGATGAAATATTTTACCTGTGAACTGTGCTAGTGAATGTTACATTTCAATTTTACCAATGAACTTTATTTATGAATTGCACCGATAAATTTTACTTATGAATGCCTTGAAACTCATTTACCCGTGAACTAGGTCAGTAAATTTTACGAATGAATTTTACTTATGGATTGCATCCATGAATTTTACCTATAATTTCTTTAAACTTTTTTTTAAGTGTGAGATATTTTACCTGTGAACTGTGTCGGTGAATGTTACGTTTCAATTTTACCAATGAACTTTACTTATGAATTGCACTGATAAATTTTATTAATGAATACCTTGAAACATATTTACGTGTGAACTATGTCAGTAAATTTCACGAATGAATTTTACTTATGGATTGCTCTAATGAGTTTTACTTATAATTTCTTTGAATCTATTTTTAAGTATGAAATATTTTATCTGTGAGCTGTGCCAGTGAATGTTGCGTTTCAAGTTTACCAATGAACTTTACTTATTACTTGCACCAATAAAATTTTACTTATGAACAAATTGAAACACATTTACCTGTGAACTATTCAGTAAATTTCACGAATGAACTTTACTTATGGATTGCATCCATGAATTTTACTTATAATTTCATTGAAACCATTTTTAAGTATGAAATATTTTACCTGTGAACTGTGCCAGTGAATGTTACGTTTCAATTTTACCAATGAACTTTACTTATGAATTGCACCGATAAATTTTACTTAGGAACAAATTGAAACACATTTACCTGTGAACTATTTAGTAAATTTCACGAATGAACTTTACTTATGGATTGCACCCATGAATTTTACTTATAATTTCATTGAAACCATTTTTAAGTATGAAATATTTTACCTGTGAACTGTGCCAGTGAATGTTACGTTTCAATTTTACCAATGAACTTTACTTATGAATTGCACCGATAAATTTTACTTAGGAATACCTTGAAACACATTTACCTGTGAACTATGTCAGTAAATTTTACGAATGAATTTTACTTATGGATTGCACCCATGAATTTTACTTATAATTTCTTTGAAACCATTTTTAAGTATGAAATATTTTACCTGTGAACTGTGCCAGTAAATGTTACGTTTCAATTTTACCAATGAACTTTACTTATGAATTGCACCGATAAATTTTACTTATGAACAAATTGAAACACATTTACCTGTGAACTATTCAGTAAATTTCACGAATGAACTTTACTTATGGATTGCATCCATAAATTTTACTTAGAATTTCATTGCAACCATTTTTAAGTATGAAATATTTTACCTGTGAACTGTGTCAGTGAATGTTACGTTTCAACTTTACCAATGAACTTTACTTATGAATTGCACCGATAAATTTTACTTAGGAACAAATTGAAACACATTTACCTGTGAACTATTCAGTAAATTTCACGAATGAACTTTACTTATGGATTGCACCCATGAATTTACTTAGAATTTCATTGAAACCATTTTTAAGTATGAAATATTTTACCTGTGAACTGTGCCAGTTAATGTTACGTTTGAATTTTACCAATGAACTTTACTTATGAATTGCACCGATAAATTTTACTTAGGAACAAATTGAAACACATTTACCTGTGAACTATTCAGTAAATTTCACAAATGAACTTTACTTATGGATTGCACCCATGAATTTTACTTATAATTTCATTGAAACCATTTTTAAGTATGAAATATTTTACCTGTGAACTGTGCCAGTGAATGTTACGTTTCAATTTTACCAATGAATTTTACTTATGAATTACACCGATAAATTTTACTTAGGAATACCTTAAAACACATTTACCTGTGAACTATGTCAGTAAATTTCACGAATGAATTTTACTTATGGATTGCACCCATGAATTTTACTTATAATTTCTTTGAAACCATTTTTAAGTATGAAATATTTTACCTCTGAACTGTGCCAGTGAATGTTACGTTCCAATTTTACCAATGAACTTTACTTATGAATTGGAGCGATAAATTTTACTTATGAATACCTTGAAACTGATTTATCTGTGAACTATCTCCGTAAATTTCACGAATGAACTTTAGTTATGGATTGCACCCATAAATTTTACTTATAATTTGTTGGAAAATATTTTTACGTATGAAATATTTTACCTGTGAACTGTGTCAGTGAATGTTACGTGTCAATTTTACCAATGAAGTTTACTTATGAATTGGACCGATAAATTTTATTTATGAATACTTTAAAACGATTTTACCTGTGAACTATGTTAGTAAACTTTACGAATGAACTTCATCTATGAACTTTACCGATAAACTTTATGAATTTTCAACTTGAAACTTTTTTACGTCTTATATTTTTAACTATCGATTTCTTACATATGATTTTTTTCTTGTATACTATGTCGGATAATTTTACGTTTGAACTTTATCAATGAAATTTACCGATGAACTTTCCCAGTGAATTTCACTGTCAAACATTCTTAGATTTAAATTTTTTAAGTGTCGATATTTACTTATGAAATTTTTTCCCGTAAACTTTACCTATAAACTTTACCGATGAACTTTGTTTGTAAACGTTACCGATGAATGAATGAATTTTCACCTTAAAACGTTTCTACCAATGAAATTTCTCCCTGTAAACAATCTGTGAACTTTAGCGATTAACTTCGTCGGTAAACATTACCGTTGTACTTCACCGGTAAAGTTCACCAGTAAAGTTTGCCGGTAAGCGTTACCGGTAAACTTTACCTGTTAGCGTTACCTGTAAACGTTACCGGTGAACTTTACTGGTGAAGTTTACCGGTGAACTTTACCGGTGAACTTTACTGGTGAACTTTACCGGTGAACTGTACCTAACAATTTTCACTTTAAAGCTTTTTTTATCTATAATTTTTTTAACAATTCAAGTTTACTTGCTTTAAAGTGAAAATTGTTAGGTAAAGTTCACCCGTAAAGTTTACCGGTAAAGTTCATCGGTAAAGTTCACCGGTAAACTTCACCGGTAAAGTTCACCGGTAAACTTTACCGCTAATCATTACCTGAAAACGTTACCAGTAAACTTTACTGGTGAACTTTACCGGTGAAGTTTATCGGTGAACTTTACCGATGAACTTTACCGGTAAACTTTACGGGTGAACTTTACCTAACAATTTTCACTTTAAAGCATTTTTATCTATAACTTTTTTTAACAATTCGAGTTTACTTGTAAATGTCGATGAATATAGATTTAACCTTAAAACATTCTACAGAGAAATTTTTCCGTAACATATCTTGAATTTACGGTAAAACTTCACCGGTAAACTTACTACAGGTGAACACTTTACATTTCACTTAATTTTCTAATTTACAATTCGATTACTGTAAACTTTACCGAGTAAAATTTACCTTAAAACATTTCTACGTGAAATATATGAACTTTTACTCGGTGAACTTTACGGTAACTTTACGGGTGAACTTTACCTAACAATTTTCACTTTAAAGCATTTTTATCTATAACTTTTTTTAACAATTCGAGTTTACTTGTTAAATGTGCCGATGAATATACGACTTTTAACCTTAAAACATTTCTACAGAAGAAATTTCTTCCCGTGAACAATATCTCTGAATTTTAGCGGTAAAATTTACCGATAATCATTACGTGTACACGTTACCGGTAAACTTTACCGGTGAACTTTACTGGTGAACTTTGCCGGTGAACTGTACCTAACAATTTTCACTTTAAAACTTTTTTATCTATAATTTTTTTAACAATTCGAGTTTACTTGTAAACTTTACCGAGGAATATATGAATTTTCACCTTAAAACATTTCTACAGATGAAATTACTTCCCATGAACAATATCTTTTAACTTTAGCGGTAAACTTTACCGGTAAACTTTACGGGTGAACTTTACCTAACAATTTTCACTTTAAAGCATTTTTATCTATAACTTTTTTTAACAATTCGAGTTTACTTGTTAAATGTGCCGATGAATATACGACTTTTAACCTTAAAACATTTCTACAGAAGAAATTTCTTCCCGTGAACAATATCTCTGAATTTTAGCGGTAAAATTTACCGATAATCATTACCTGTAAACGTTACCGGTAAACTTTACCGGTGAACTTTACTGGTGAACTTTGCCGGTGAACTGTACCTAACAATTATCACTTTGAAACTTTTTTTTATCTATAATTTTTTTTAACAATTCGAGTTTACTTGTAAACTTTACCGATGAATATATGAATTTTCACTTTAAAACATTTCTACAGATGAAATTTCTTCCCATGAACAATATCTGTGAACTTTAGCGGTAAACCTCACAGGTAAACTTTACCGCTAATCATTACCTGAAAACGTTACCAGTAAACTTTAGTGGTGAACTTTACCGGTGAAGTTTACCAGTGAACTTTACCGATGAACTTTACCGGTGAACTTTACCGGTGAACTTTACCGGTGAACTTTACCGGTGAACTTTACCTAACAATTTTCACTTTAAAGCATTTTTATCTATAACTTTTCTTTAACAATTCGAGTTTACTTGTTAAATGTGCCGATGAATATACGACTTTTAACCTTAAAACGTTTCTACAGAAGAAATTTCTTCCCGTGAACAATATCTCTGAATTTTAGCGGTAAAATTTACCGGTAATCATTACCTGTAAACGTTACCGGTAAACTTTACTGGTGAACTTTACCGGTGAACTGTACCGGTGAACTTTACCGATGAACTTTACCTAACGATTTTCACTTTTTTTATCTATAATTTCGATGAAGTTTTTTACCTATGAATTATATCGGGGAACTTTTCCTATGAACTTTACAATGAATTTAATTATGAAATTTCACCTTGAAAGTTTTTTATATATGAAATTATTTTTAAATAGCGATTCTGTACATATGAAATTTTCACATAAATCAGTGTGGCACGTGTATCCCCAGTGATACGAGAAGAGTTTGGTGAGGGTACGCGTTGCACCGGACGGCTTTAGATAACTCAAAAATTAAAATTTAATTATTTGCATAAACGTAATAAAACGGATTTAATTAGCTCGCACAGCTTTAAAGAGTTTGTGCAAGTTACAAAATGATGTTTTGTTCAAATTCGTTCATACGTTCAGCAGTCTTCCTCATTTACATATTAGTTACGATGCTATTTTTAACAATGAGTCCCAACGTCACGAAAAAAGATGCAAATGGTATACAATTGTCAAAAGTTTGGGAAACACCGCTCTACATTAACGTCGAACAGAATAAAGCAAAACAGTTTAGTCAATTTTCTTGATTATGAACCGATTTTCGGCTTCGAAACTTTTCTGGGGACTAAATTACACGCCGCCGAATAAGCTCAATTTTCGCAGACCGTAATTTTCCGGTATAGGCGGGTATTGCGTGCCAAAGGGCAGTTAGTCGCCTTACTTGTGCCGGTCGTGTCCTGGTAAGAGACACCCTGTGGTACCGGAATTACCCTGGAGTTGATTATCAAATAAACCTCGTGTTTTGTGTTCGATACGCCAGATATCCCTTATCTTCCCGTTGTAATTATCTCGCCGCTATTTTTATTTAAAAAAATAAAAAATGTTGCGTTGAAAGTAAATTCGTTTCTATCGCAGGAACTGAACCGCCGCCAGGTTTTCGAGCCCCCATTATTGCTGGATGAGAAATGGCTTCTACGCGAACTTGCTTCTGTTTGTGTTTGTCCTCATCCTGGGCTAATGTCGCTCCTGAATGGAATGCGTTTCGCTATCTTTGTCTTTCCCTGGGGGCGCTCTCGCTTGTCAGCTTTCCCCTAGAGATCAACAGCCATCGACAAACGGCGGTTCTCTCGTCAGAAGTCGGATTTCATTCCATGACCATCGCAGCTGTTTTGCTCGTCATATATCAGTTCGGAAACTGAAATCTAACCACCAAAAATTCGATATATTAGAGTGAGGTTCGTTCGTTTTTAGCGTTTATTCTAGAACTTTTAACACTCAAAATTTTGAAAATTGATTAGTAAAATTCGAGTTGCTTTTTGAAGTGTCGATTTTTTTCTGAATTTCGAGTTCTTTTCTCAGAATTTCTTTCGAAATGTAGAGTTTATTTATGAAATTTAGAGTTTAAGTTTGTTTGTGTTAATTAACGATGTAATTAATTCAGACACGTCGAGTGTAAATTTTTTATGAGGTGCCCCAAGTGCTATCGTTTAGGAAATACGAAATTTTTGGCAGTTTTTTTTTCATTTTTTCTTTGAAATTTTAAGCACTGAAAAGCCCAAACGATAATCGTAGATCCATTTTTTCTGAGATAGGTTTCTGTACGTATTTGTTGTTGCGTTAAAATCTGGGAAGAAAAGAATCGTTAAAGTAATAGAGAAGAAGATTGAGCGATTATCATAGAAAAGAGTGACCAAAACTGGGGGGAATTACCAAATTCAGAAGCGACGGATTTCGCGGCGAAAGTATTTCTGCATTGCGAACATTTGTTCACGTAACTAATGTAGTTTTCACGAGAGCCTACCTTTTAAAATAAATCAACCGGAGTTCTCGGCGAGTCGATTTATATATCATCGGACAAAATCAATTACTGATACAATACAGAGACAGTAACGCCGAACGGACTGCATCCACACACCATAAATTAAGTATTTCAATAAATTTCCCGCGTTTTCGCCACGGATTAGCGTAATTTATTTTGACGTTCGATGGCTGTAAGTTTCTACTTAGCCATAGGTAGCATTCGCCAGAGCATATTAGTTTTTACCCACTTTATGTCGCCCTTTAAACATTTGTTTGCTAATAGGATCACTAGAATTGATAATAAGTTAATTTTACGTATTTTTGCACTCGGAATTTTAACAGTTCAATTGAATTTCATTTAGTGAAACAGTCGAACGTACTGCTACCTTGATACAAGTGACAGTTGAACGTGCTACCTTGTTACAAGTGACGTTTGTAACCTTGCTTACATCGTACATTATGGTTTGTTAGTTCAAAGTTAACAGTCCAAAGGTAATAGTTTAAAAAACTATTTTATGTTTGTTAATTTGTGTTTTGAAACGCCCTGATCAAAAACGAAATGTTGGAATCGATAGTGTGCGTGCCGGCCCAAATTATTTGATCATTGGTACGTCTATCAACAAAATAAAATGATTTGTCAGTGAATAAAATATGATTTGAAAAATGTCTGCTGCCATTCGTTTTTCTCTCATAGATTCACAAATCTCAAAACGTCGGAAAATCTGTCTTTTGAATATGGAAACATTTGTTTTTTTTTGTTTCCAAATATTCCGCATTATGTTTTTTTCAATTTATTTAATATTTCTTCGGCCCAGTTTGGAAATATTTAAATTTTTATGGTTTGTTGACAGTTTTCTAAACAGTTTTTGAAATGCGACTACGTGATATTTAAATTTATTGAAAACATCACTTCATGACAAAAGAGAAGGAAATTTTCCAAATAAAGATGTTTCTACAGGAAAAACATCTTAAAGAAAAGAAATCTATTCCAAAATTAACATTCCTTTGAAAAGGGAATTAAATATAAATTTCTTCCAATAGAGAAATTTTTCTGAAGCTTTCAAAAGAGAAATGACTTCCAAAAGAGAAATGTCTTCCAGAAGAAAACTTTCTGCCAAAAGACAAAAGTCTTTCAGAAAAGGAATCTCTCCCAAAGTCAAGTTTCTTCCAAAAGAGAAGGAAATCTTTCAATTAAAAATATTTCTACAAGAAAAATCTCTTCCAGAAAAGAAATCTGTTCTTAAAGTCTTGTTTCTTCCAAAAGAGAATTAAATATAAATTTCTTGAAATAGAGAAATCTTTCAGTTGGTTTCAGAAGAGAAATGTCTTACGGAAGAAAATTTTCTGCCAAAATAAAAAAATCTTTCAGAAAAGGAATCTATCCCAAAGTCAAGTTTCTCCCAAAAAAGAAGGAAATATTCCAAACAAAAATATTTCTACAACAAAAAGCTCTTCCAGAAAAGAAATCTGTTCCATAAGTCTTATTTCTTCCAAAAGGGAATTAAATATAAATTTCTTCCAATAGAGAAGTCTTTTAGAAGCTTTCAGAAGAGAAATGTCTTCCAGAAGAAAACTTTCTGCCAAAAGAAAAAAGTCTTTCAGAAAAGGAATCCCTCCCAAAGTCAAATTTCTTTCAAAAGAGAAGGACATTTTTCCAAACAAAAATTTTTCTACAAGGAACATCTTTTCCAGACAAGAAATCTGTTCCAAAAGTCCTATTTGTTGCTAAAGGAAATTAAATATAAATTACTTCCAATAGAGAAATATTTCAGAAGCTTTCAGAAGAGAAATGTCTTCCAGAAGAAAACTTTCTGCCAAAATAAAAAAATCTTTTAGAAAATGAATCTCTTCTAAAGTCAAGTTTCTTCCAAAAAAGAAGAGAATCTTCCAAACAAAAATATTTCTACAAGAAAAATCTCTTCCATAAAAGAAATCTGTCCTAAAGGTCTTGTTTCTTTTAAAAGGGGAATTAAATATAAATTTCTTTAAATAGAGAAATCTTTGAGAAGCTTTCAGAAGAGAAATGTCTTCCAGAAGAACAGTTTCTGCCAAAAGAAAAAAGTCTTTCAGAAAAGGAATCACTCCCAGAAACAAGTTTCTTGCAAAAGAGAAGGAAATTTTATAAATAAAAGTATTTCTACAAGAAAAATCACTTACAGAATCGCTTCCAGAAGACATGTCTTCTAGAAGAAAAGCCTCACCTAAAAGAAGAAAATCCTCCAGAAAAGGAATCTTTTCCAAGTCATGTTCTTTCAATAGAGAAATAGCTCTTTTCCAGAAAATATATCTTCGCCAAAAGTCATATTTGATCCAAAGGAAGAATTTCTTCCAGAAAACAAATTCTCTTTCATACAAAAATCACTCCCAAAAGAAATCTTCCAAAAGAAAACACGTTTCCAAAGGAAAAAAATCTTTCAAAAAAGGAATCTCTTCCAAAGGTCGTATTTCTTGCAAAAGAGAAGTATTTTGCAGTACAGCGAAAATTTTCAAAAGAAAAATCTCTTCCAGAAAAGAAATTACTTCCAAAAGCCATGTTTCTTCTAAAAGGGAAGCAAAAATAAATTTGTTCCAAAAGAGAAATATCTTCCAAAAGAGAAATATTTTCCAAAACAGAAGCCTCTTCCAAAAGAGAAATCTTCACCACCAGAGAAATGCCAAAAGTCATATTTGTTCCAAAAGGAAAAGCTCCTCCAAAAGTAATATTTTTTAAAATAGAAATTAGTCCCAGAAGAAGTTATTTATAAGAAAACACTTTTTCTAAAACAATAAAATTCTTCCAAAATAAAAACCTCTTCCAAAAGTCATATTTCTTACAAAAGTGAAACAACAATTATTTCCGAAAGAAAAATCTCTTCCAGAAAAGAAATTACTTCCAAAGTCTTGCTTCTTTTAAAAGGGGAGTAAAAATAATTATCCTTTAAAAGAGAAATAGCTTCCAGAAGAGAAATATTTTCCAGAAGGCAAATATCTTCCAGAACAAAAACTTTTTCCAAAAAAAAGAATATTTTCAGACAAGAAATCTCCTCTAAACGACATTTTTCTTTCAAAAGAGAAGTCTTTTCTAAAGTATCAAATTTTTCCACAATAAAAATCTCTTCCAGATAAGATATTTTTTTAGAAGTCATAATTCATCCAAAAAGACAACCTCTGTTGATTAATAAATATCATCTGAAAAAAGATCTCTTCTAAAAGAGAAACCTGCTACAAAGTTGAATTTTTTCAAAATGAAAAGCTCCTAAGAAAAATCTCTTCTCAATGACAAATTGCTTCTAGGTGGGAAATCTCCTTTGAAAGAGAAGTTGCTTCTGAAAGCATTTTCCAGAGCTCATAAATAAAATGGATTTATTCCAACAAAGAAATTGCTTTCTGAGGAAGAATGGTTTCTGAAGGAAAAACTCTCTTCTAAAAAAAATCTCTTCCAAAAAGAAATCTTTTCCAAAAGGGGGGAATTTTTCAGTTTAGAAATTTCTTGCAAAAAAGTATGCATAATCAAGTGACTGTGCTTTCCAAAAGAAAAATTTCTATGGAAAGAGAAATTTCTTCCTGGAGCGAAATCTTTTCTAGAAGAAATATATTTTTCAAAGGAGAAATCTTCTCTAAAAGAGAATTTTTTCAAAGCAGCAATCTCTTCCAATAGATTATTTGCCTCCAAAAAGCTAGAGAAATACCTTCCGGAAGAAAAATCTCCTCCAAAAGGTCAAACCTCTTTCAAAATAAATGTCTCCATTAAATGATAAATTTCTCCTAATAGATAAGTATCTTCCAAATGAGAAATCCTTATCAAAAAAGGAGTCTCTTCCAAAAAATTGTTTGCCGCCCAAATTACTACAGAAATGCCTTCCAGAAGAAAAATCTCTTTCAAGAGCAAATCTTTATCAAAATAAAAGTATTCGTTAAACGATAAATCCCTTCTAAAAGAGAAATATCTTCCAAAAAAGAAATAGTTTTCAATTCGTGCATATTACAATTTTTTTTTGGATCAAATCAAGATTTCCTACATTCTTCATGGTAGACCCTTATTGACCGGAAATATTATGTTTTTTTTCAATTTATTTATTTCTTCGGCCCAGTTTGGAAATATTTAAATTTTTATGGTTTGTTGACAATTTTCTAAACAGTTTTTGAAATGCGACTACGTGATATTTAAATTTATTGAAAACATCACTTCATGACAGTTCACAAATTAAGAGGTTATTTTATTTTACATAGAATAGGAATATTGAAAAATGGGAGACCCAAAAATTAGATATGGAAAAAATAAAAATTTTGTTTTTTTGATAAATTAGGAAAATATAAAAAATACATAAAAAAGTTGTAGCACTGGACTTCGATGTTTCGCTCTCATTTGAGCTCGTCAGCAGTGCATAACATGGAAAGGGAACAATAAGGAAACAATACTTAAAAATAAACATTTTTTTTTTAAATATTCCGCATTGTTAACATTAACTTCTGACTTTCATAAATACGACGACTTCCGTAACGCTCTGGGGGACAAAAGTGTTAGTTAATTATTTACACTCTTTGTTCCGCATATTGATATTTCGTAGCTGAAAAATGTTTTATTTCTGCAGACGCGATTTCAATGCGGAGATATGCAGAGTGCTGCGGATATGTACTAGTCATTTCTCTATTTGTGGAGGTGAATATAAGTAACATATTTGTCGATGTGAATAAAAATTACAAAGATACGATTTCTTGGCGTTGATATCCCAACAGCAAAAATTTGAATTGTCTTTAACTAGACACATCAACATAGAAAAAAAAACTAACAAATTAAAAGCTTCTATGTTCGTTAATTCGTGTTTTGAAACACCCTGTTCAAAAATTAAATGTTGTAATCGATGAAATTTGCGAACGAACCAAAAATCAATTATTTGTTGGTTGTTGTGTCCACCAACAAAATAAATTGATTTATCAATGAACAAAATATAATTTTAAAAATGTCTGCTACCATTGACTTTTTCTCTCATAGATTCACAAATGTTAAAACGTCGGAAAATCTATCTTTGGAACATCGACATATGATAACGAAGGCTTCCACGACCAGAGTCAGTACTGAATATACTTCTTCGGGGATTGAACCGTGTCAAAGAATTACTAAAAGTGTTCGACGTTTCGGCCGCCAGCGTAGGGGGCTTCTTCAGGAACAAAAAAAGAAACAATAAACGAAAAGAGGGATATGCGGGAATATGCAAAAATGAAAGAATGAAAAGGCCAATTTCAAAACATTAGAGAATGGTAACTTAGTACTCTTCTGAAGAGTTTCGCCTCTGGTATGGTGGACATAATGAGTTACCGTGCTCTTCTGTCTAAACTTTCATATCTTTTGTACCAATTTTCAATTCAAAAGAGTTTCGCATTTGGTATGGTGAACATATTGAGTTACCGTGCTCTGATGTTTTGAAATTGGCCTTTTCATTCTTTCATTTTTGCATATTCCTCTTTTTATTTATTGTTTGTTTTCTTTGTTCCTGAAGAAGCCCCTTAGGATGGTGGGCGAAACGTAGAACACTTTTAGTAGTTCTTTGAGACGGTCCAATCCCGGAAGAAGTATATCCTCTACTGACTCTGGCCGTGGAAGCCTTCGTTCTCACACTCTTGTGTGTCTACCCATAGATTTTGCCAAATGTCAACAATTTCTCCTAATAAACTATTGGAAAAGTTAAAGAGGAACAAACATGCTTAGGTGCATTGTTCTTACTTTTAAGGTCCTCTTTAATCTGAGGCAGAGACTCTCCTGATGTCGTACTCTTACATTTGGTGTAATGTTGGGTCTAAATCAATCTAGAAATTTAATCAAACGTCATTAATTTTCCCTAATGAAGCTTGGGAAAATCCAAAGAGCAACAAACATCCGTAGGTGAGTTGTTGTTAGAGAACCCTTGGTCATCTATAGCAAAGACATTCTTCTGTTATAGTCGTCCATTTTTTTTTTTGGCAAATGCGGGCCTTGAATCCACTTATAGATTCAACCAAACAACATTAATTTCTCCTAATAAACTATGGGAACCCAAAGAGCAGCAAACATCCGTAGATGGGTTGGTCTTAAGGACTCTGTAATCTGTGGCAAAGACGCTCCTGTAACATCGACATAGTTGTTCTTTTTTTTCAAAATATTCTGCATTGTTCGCATTTGCACACTAACTTCTGACTTTCATAAATAAGACGACTTCCTTAACTCTCTGGGAGACAAAATTATCAACTAATTATTTGCACGTTTTGTACCGCATATTGACATTTGGCAGCTAAAGACTGTTTTATTTCTGCAGATGCGATTTCAGTTCGCATTTGCACACTAACTTCTGACTTTCATAAATAAGAAGACTTCCTGAACTCTCTGGTGGACAAAATTGTCAACTAATTATTTGCACGTTTTGTACCGCATATTGACATTTCGTAGCTAAAGACTGTTTTATTTCTGCAGATGCGATTTCAGTGCGGAGATGTGCAGAGTGCCGCTGGTATGTACTAGACATTTCCCTATTTTTCGAGGAGAATAAAAATAACATATTTGTCGAAGTGAATAAAAATAACATATTTGTTGAAGTGAATAAAAATAACATATTTGTCGAAGTGAATAAAAATAACATATTTGTTGATGTGAATAAAAATAACAAAGATGATAAAATTTCTTGGCGTTGATATCCCAACACAAACAAATTGAACTGTCTTTAACTAGACACATCGAAATAGAAGAAAATTAAATAATCTGTGGACAGTTCAACGTTTAATTAATTGTTCATCATTTTTTTTTCTATGCATGTCCGCGAGTTGTGAAGATTTGATAAATTATCTTGAATATTCAATAGTTTAACAATTAAAATGTAGTAACAATAAATAACGAAGTGAGCTGCTGACTAGATTTCTGTCCGATAAGAACAAAATAAATTATTATTAACGGCAAGGCCGATAAATTATCGAAACAATTAAAAAAATGTGGCGAAGCAAAGATCACAAAAATGTATTAGCTGTTGCCACAACTATGGTGGAACTAATGATATCAGTAGGTTTTATCCGTTATTAATTAATAATAGTTAACTGTCCACATCGTTTATTGTTAGATTTTCTATATTATACTATCAATTGAGCAGCATTCCATAAATCAGAAGAAATCCAAATTGCATTGAACTATTGTGATTAATTTATATTTCCTTAAAGTTATTATTACCGTAATAAATAGCTCGTTATCTGCAGAAAACGTGTTTCAAATGCAGATTACATTTATTTACTACGTTTTGTTACACGAGGTTGGTTCAGCTAAAACGTCAACAAATTATAAGGAAGAAAAAATGTCACTGAAACATCCTTTCAAAGAGCAGACTGTTCTTTCAATTCACGGAAATCGTAAAGACTACCTTAACGAGTTCATGTGTATCTAGTAATTTAGGAAAACAAGTAAAAAATTTCAAAATGAAAGTCAAATTTCGTGAAAAACACCTTACGTTTAAAATCGTGTTATGTACGAACTAACTAAAGTTACAAAGGTCACTGGTAGCCAGTATTATGGACTGCATAGCAACATTCATTAAATAGAAGCGCCCCAGGAGTAACATATGTTTAGGTATGTTAACAAATAATGTCAATTAAGTGTTTTGTTAATGAAAGAGTCGAAAGTGCTGCAATTAAAAATATTTACATTCAACAACCACATATCGTTTTTGGTCTTTCTATTCCTCATCAGTACGTAATGTCAGCGTAAACTTATAGCCGCTAGTTAGTCTCATAAATACTCAAGAGATGTAAATCCCATTGAGTGAGTTGTTGATAAGTTGAAAGTCTTTATAGCAAGCGTACCATACAGTTGAGGCCAAAGAACATCGAAGTTAGTCTACAGTTGTTGGTTGTAGATATCATCAACTGTAGCACGTTCGTTTGTTTACTTACAGAAAATTTAATTGACTTTATTTAACAAAAACTTAATATTTTTAAAACATATCCCCAAAAATTCTCAATCCATTTTGAGTAACGTTTCGAGCAATGATATATTAATATGTCATTAATCTCGTACCAAACTCGAGAATTCTTGTGCCTCATTCGAAACAATTCCAAAGAAACAAAGGTGGTCATCGAAGGGTCCAAAAGTGACAGTGATATCTTGATCGAGGTATCGTTCTAACCAAAACAGAAGTGAAATCCGGAGTCCGCCTGTTGTTGGCAGCAGCGAAGGGTCGTAATATCTTTTACAACCCCGAGTTTACCTAACTGCTCAAACGGCATTATAAATTCTCGAGATCAGCTGTAAAATGAAGGCAGATGAGCGTCGAAGAAAAAAAATAGAAGGGAAAGTTTTTTACGACCCGCCTGAAATCGCCCCTTTGTGTAAATTGCCCAACTGAGCTTTTAGAAGTTATTATGTAAAAGAGAAAGTTGTCTTTTGAAAGATTTCTGGCTTTTGATGGTTTTATGGGGGAGGGTATTTAACGTGTTTTCTCGAGCGATGTTTTTTGATTAAAAAGGTGGAACGATTGTGGTAGGTGTAGTTTAACAAATGACCGCTGCTTGTAATTAGTCTTTGTAGGTACACGTTCTCGTGTCCGCGGTATCTGATTGTTTAAATGATGCATTTACAATTATCCGCATACGTGATGTACCTAATCAACTACCTCTATACATGCAAATGTCACCAACCCTAAAGTTTACATTATGGAAATTAATTTCCTCACTTTACGATTATCTTTCAAGTCTTCTAAGCGTGTGGAATAAAATTCTAGTTGGCCTATTAATTTAATTTGGTCGCAACCCGTTAGGTTGATGGAAAATGAACTACGGGGACAACATCTGATGGTTTGCCTTTTGTGTTTAACCACCGGTCCATTCATATTATACCGGATCTAAAGCACGTAAATCACAACTATGCCAGTCTGGACTTACCCTTGTCCAGAATCATTCCCTTTTCCGAACTTCTACGCTTCCCTTGTCACACCGAACCTGCATTAATTTCGGCCCCGGATAAACCATGTCGGAAAACCTTCGGTTTTTCAGAATTGCGCAGCGTGCCACCTAACTATGTAATGATTGGGAAAGCGAAAATTGCAATCATAAGAAGACCGTAGTCCAGTCAATTTTTCGATATCAAATGAAGCAGCCAACATTTTTCTTTTATTAAGTTAAGATGAGATGTCACTGATGAGCCTAATACTTTATTTCTGGGGAAAAATTTTCCTCCATTCCATTACATTGGAAACAATATGCAGTAAGCTTTTCTGCTATATCTCATTAGGAGTGTAAAAAAATTGTTGTAATCTGAAAGGTACTGAGTGCATCCGCAGTTAAGAGTGATGACGTTTACTAGCTCAAAGATATGAGTCAGCATGCCGCGTAATAGGTCGCGGGTTCAGTTCCCATTGACGCAGATCCACATTTTTAATTCTATAATAACAAGCTTCCTCCGCAGAAAGCCAAATTCATTCAATAACTTTCCACCCAAATTCCATCACAGAGCCACCATAAATTCTTTAGCACACTTTGAATTGAATTGGGTCATGAGTTTCCACAAGCTACTTTCCTTTAAATCACTCAGCAAATCATATCTGGTCCTCAAGTTACGCTCCATATGAGGGTTTTAGTATATACGTCGTTTGGAATAAGCTTAGCGAGAAGTGGCGGATAAAGTTATAAAATATTTAGAGAGTATTCTCTCGGAGCTTGAGCGTCCTATTCCCGATTCATCCCATAAGTGGTCCATTTGAGGGAGAAGCCCGGGGGCGGTTTAATGACAAAAGCAAGGCAGGAAAACTATGATTGTCTGGAAAACTGGGGAACGGCATCGGCCATAAATAACGCGCCGATCTATACCAATATCCGCACCGTCTACTAAGAAAATGTAATAAAGTGATGGCTTTTATAAAGATAAAGATAATATTTACTCAATGTTTTTGTCCATGAAACTTGAGGGATAATTTTAAGTCAGAGTATCACCAGATCAGACGTTTGATGGAACGGACTGATCCTTGATTATCTTCAAAAATTAAAATACAGAACTTGTCCCCTTAAACCAAGAAAGATTAAAAAACACAACAAAGGTTACTGACTAACGCGTTTCGACAGCCAAGCTGTCATCTTCAGAGAGAAACTGTTTCTCTCTGAAAGAAAGTGAAATGAAAAGGCCAATTTCAAAACATCAGGGCACGGTAACTCAGTATGTCCACCATACCAGAGGCGAAACTCTTCTGAATTGAAAGAGAAACTGTTTCTCTCTGAAGATGAAAGCTTGGCTGTCGAAACGCGTTAGCCAGTAACCTTTGTTGTGTTTTTTAATCTTTCTTGGTTTCAGGGGACAAGTTCTGTATTTTAATTTTTGTAGATAATCAAGGATCAGTCCTTTCCATCAAACTTCTAATCTGGTGACAAGTTCTGTAATTCAATGTTTACCAGATAAGAATTTTGGCTGGCGTTTAACCAAAGACGAGATGAAATACTGACTAGAAACTTTGAAGCCTTTCAGCAATAATTACACAGCTTAAAAATTGGTCTCTTCAGGAAAAGATATTTGCCAATTCAGATGCTAAATCTGATTCAACCAAAGGACGAATTGAATGATTAAATTCATCTGAATCCTCCTTCAGAGATGATGCTGGTGGACTCAATCATTCAACTTTTTTTCCAAAGAAAATTATCCAAGAGAGCTAACAATTTTTTTACCAATAAAAACTAATCTGTTATTGTCCATTTGATTCATTAAAACAAGAATACGGAGAAATTAAAGACATACCATAAATTAGAGGAGTTAAACTAATAGAAATTTATCTGAAACAGCAATTAAAAGAGTTCAGTTTCTTCTCTATAATTAAAAGAGCTTAGAAATTTATGTTTATATTTGAATGATTCTATGGAGCACGAAAACGAAGAGTTAATGTTTGAGCTCAACTCAAACAATAACAATAAAAACATTATTATTGTTTTTTCTTTATACCTTTTGTAAAAGGAAAATTCAAAAACAATGGTTTCAATAAAAAAATCCATTAAGAAGATGTTTCTTCAAATGAACATTTTCCATGGAAGAAATCTTCCGAATGAGAAAATCTTCCAAAGCGATAATTTCTCCAAATTTCTCCCAGAAAAGTCTCTTTCTAAAGAGACTCTTGCACATCAACAAATGTTTCCAAAAAAAATTTTTACATTTCCAGAACAAAACTCTTTACCAAAGATAAAAATTCTTCAAGAAAAAAAATCTCTTTCAAAAGTAATTTTCCTTTCAATGGAAGAATAGGTTGAAATAAGAATTTTGTCCTTTTTGGCTTTTTAAGGACATTTTTACTTTTTTTTTTCAAAATTGTACCTTTACTTTCGAAATATCGTCTTTTATTATAAGATATCTTCAAAAATTGAAACACAGAACTTGTCCCCTGAAACCAAGAAAGATTAAAAAACACAACAGAGGTTGCTCTAACGCGTTTCGATAGCCAAGGTATCATCTTCAGAAAAATACCAGCATGTCGGAAAACCTTCGAATATCTCTCTGATGATTTTTTAATGTTTCCTTCTAAATCTTGATCATTAAAATTTGACTCTTTTTCCAAAACATCAGTTTTCTTAAGAAAATTTGGACTTTGTGTTCAACGTTCCATTTTCATTTTTCTTCTAACATTCTATTACAAACTCAAAATTTTGAATTTATGTTGAAAATTTCATTTCAGTTTTTTTCCCAAGATTATATCAGTATCTCTTTGAAGATGATAGCTTGGCTATTGAAACGCGTTAGAGCAACCTTTTGTGTTTTTTAATCTTTCTTGGTTTCAGGGGACAAGTTTTGTATTTCAATGTTTACCAGATAAGAATTTTAGCTGGCGTTTAACCAAAGACGAGATGAAATACTGACTAGAAACTTTAAAGCCTTTGAGCAATAATTAAACAGCTTAAAAATTGGTTTTTGAAGATAACCAAGGACCAGTCCGTTCCACACAAAAAAAAGATTAGGAATCTTCGAAAAGAGCAAATTTTTTTTAAAAAATCTGTTCCAAAATAGGAATTTTTCCCCACAGGTCATATTTACCCCAAATGGAAATTCCGTTTCAAAAATTGAATAACTCTAAAATAGAAATAATTCCGAGAAGAAACCTTGTACAAGAAAATACCTTCCAAAATAGAAAAATTCTTCCAGAAAAGAAATCTCCCCCAAAAGTCGCATTTCTCACAAGGGAAAAATATCCTCCAAAGCAGCATTTTTTTCTAAAACGAAAGTCTCTTTCAGAAAAAAAATTGCCTACAAAAGTCATATTTCATCTAAGAGGGAATTAGAAATAAATTTCTTTCCAAAAGAAAATCGCTTCCAGAAGAAAAATCTTTTTTGAAAAAGAAATCCGTTCCAAAAGTAATATTTCTTCCAAAAGCAAATTAAACATAAATTTCTTCCAATAAAGAAATCTTTCACAAGCTTTCAGAAGAGAAATGTCTTCCAGAAGAGAAACATCTTCCAGCACAGAAATGTCTTCCAGAAGAGAAATGTCTTCCAGAAGAGAAATGTCTTCCAGAAGGGAAATGTCTTCCAGAAGAGAAATGTCTTCCAGAAGAGAAATGTCTTCCAGAAGAGAAATGTCTTCCAGAAGAAACGTTTCTGCCAAAAGAATGAAATATTTCAGAAAAGGAATCTCTCCCGAAGTCAAGTTTATTACAAAGGAGAAGGAAATCTTCCAACTAAAATTATTTCTACAAGAAAGACAACTTCCAGAAAAGAAATCTGTTCCAAAAGTAACATTTCTTCCAAAAGCAAATTAAACATAAATTTCTTCCAATAGAGAAATCTTTCACAAGCTTTCAGAAGAGAAATGTCTTCCAGAAGAGAAGTCTTCCAGAAGAGAAATGTCTTTCCAGAACAAGAAATGTCTTCCAGAAACAGAAATGTCTTCCAGAAGAGAAATTGTCTTCAGAAGGGAAATGTCTTCCAGAATGAGAAATGTCTTCCAGAAGAAACGTTTCTGCAAAAGAATGAAATCTTTCAGAAAAGGAATCTCTCCCAAGTCAAGTTTATTACAAAGGAGAAGGGGAAATCTTCCAAACTAAAATTATTTCTACAAGAAAAAACTTCCCGAAAAGAAATCTGTTCAAAGTAACATTCCTCCAAAAGCAAATTAAACATAAATTCTTCCCAATAGAGAAATCTTTCACAAGCTTTCAGCAGAGAAATGTCTTCCAGAAGAGAAATGTTGACCAGAAGGGAAATGTCTTCCAGAAGGGAAATGCTTCCAAAGAAAATGTCTTTCAGAAGAGAAATGTCTTCCAGAAGAGAAATGTCTTCCAGAAAAATTACTTTCAGAAAAAGATCTTCAGATAGAAAGGAATCTCTCCGAAGTCAAGTTTTATGTAAAAGGAGAAGGTAACTTCCAAACAAAATTTTTCACAAGAAAAACACAAATGTCTTCCAGAAGGAAATGTTCAAGAAGTCTTCCAGAAGAAGCTCAAGAGTTTAAATGAATCTTCAGAAGATCTCAACATTACAAGAAGACTTCCAAAAATTCTCAAAAATCTTCCAAAAAATCTCAAGTCATTTTTCCAAAGAATAATAAATTCTTCCAAGGAACTCCGAAAAGAGAAGTTCGAGAATCCAAAATCTTCAGAAGATTCAAGGCATTAAAGAAGAATCTCAATAATTTCAGAAACATTCAAAAATCTTTCAAGAATCTTCAAAGCAATTAAATAAATTTCTCCATAGGATTCAAAGCTTCAAAAATTCTTCCAGAAAATTTCCAGAAGAAAATTCCAAGAAAAATCTTCAGAAATTCTTCCAAGGAAGTTTCAAAAGTGTAAACAAAATCTTCCAGAGAAATGTTAAAAATTCTTCAAAGAGTTCAAGAGAACTTCCAAAGAAATCTTCAGAAAATTCTCCAATAAATTTAAAAGATCTCAATAATTTCAAGAAAAAAACTTCAAAAATTTCCAAAGAAATCTTCCAGAAAAATTCAAGTCTTTACTTCAAGAATTAAAAAAATCTCAAGAGAAATCTTCAAGAATTGAAGAAATGTTCAAGAACTTCCAAAAAGAAAATTCAAAAATCTCAAAGTCTTCGAAAGAAAAATTCAAAAAAATTCTCAAAATTCAGAAAATTTTCCAAAGAAATTCTTAGAAAATTCTTCAAAGGATTTCAGAAGTTCAAAAAAAATCAGAAAGAATCTCGAAAATTTACAAGAAAATTTCAAAATTTCCAAAACTCCAAGAAAACAACTTCCAGAAAAGAAATCTGTTCCAAAAGTAACATTCCTTCCAAAAGCAAATTAAACATAAATTTCTTCCAATAGAGAAATCTTTCACAAGCTTTCAGAAGAGAAATGTCTTCCAGAAGAGAAATGTCTTCCAGAAGAGAAATGTCTTCCAGAAGAGAAATGTCTTCCAGAAGAGAAATGTCTTCCAGAAGAGAAATGTCTTCCAGAACAGAAATGTCTTCCAGAACAGAAATGTCTTCCAGAAGAGAAATGTCTTCCAGAAGGGAAATGTCTTCCAGAAAAGAAATGTCTTCCAGAAGAAACGTTCCTGCCAAAAGAATGAAATCTTTCAGAAAAGGAATCTCTCCCGAAGTCAAGTTTATTACAAAGGAGAAGGAAATCTTCCAACTAAAATTATTTCTACAAGAAAAACAACTTCCAGAAAAGAAATCTGTTCCAAAAGTAACATTCCTTCCAAAAGCAAATTAAACATAAATTTCTTCCAATAGAGAAATCTTTTACAAGCTTTCAGAAGAGAAATGTCTTCCAGAAGAGAAATGTCTTCCAGAAGAGAAATGTCTTCCAGAAGAGAAATGTCTTCCAGAACAGAAATGTCTTCCAGAACAGAAATGTCTTCCAGAAGAGAAATGTCTTCCAGAAGGGAAATGTCTTCCAGAAGAGAAATGTCTTCCAGAAGAAAAGTTTCTGCTAAAAGAATGAAATCTTTTAGAAAAGGAATCTCTCCCAAAGTCAAGTTTATTACAAAGGAGAAGGAAATCTTCCAACTAAAATTATTTCTACAAAAAAATTGTCTTCCAGAAAAGAAATCCGTTCCAAAAGTAATATTTCTTCCAAAAGGGAATTAAATATAAATTTCTTCCAATAGAGAAGTCTTTCAGAAGCTTTCAGAAAAGAAATGTCTTCCAGAAGAGAAATGTTATCCAGAAGAAAACTTTCTGCCAAAAGAATGAAATCTTTCAGAAAAGGAATCTCTGCCAAAGTCAGGTTTATTCCAAAGGAGAAGGAAATCTTCCAACCAAAAATATTTCTACAAGAAAAATCTCTTCCAGAAAAGAAATCCGTTCCGTTCCAAAAGTCATGTTTCTTCCAAAAGGGAATTAAATAACAATTTCTTCCAATAGAGAAGTCTTTCAGAAAAGAAATGTTTTCTAGAAGAGAAATGTTATCCAGGAGAAAACTTTCTGCCAAATCAGAAAAATCTGTCAGAAAAGGAATCTCTCCCAAAGTCAAGTTTCTTCCAAAGAAGAAGAAAGTCTTCCAACCAAAAATATTTCTACAAGAAAAGTCTCTTCCAGAAAGGAAATCCGTTCCAAAAGTCATATTTCTTCCAAAGGGGAATTAAATATATATTTTTTCGAATATAGAAGTCTTTCAGGAGCAAATTCTCCAATCAAAAATATTTCTACAAGAAAAAGCTCTTCCAGAAAAGAAATCTGTTCCAGAAGTGTTATTTTTTGCCAAAAGGGATTTAAATATAAATTTCATGAAATAGAGAAATCTTTTAGTTGTTTTCAGAAGAGAAATATCTTCCAGAGGAAAAATTTCTGCCAAAATAAAAAAAAACTTTCAGAAAAGGAATCTATCCCAAAATCAAGTTTTTTCCAAAAAAGAATTAAATCTTCCAAACGAAAATATTTCTACAAGAAAGAGCACTTCCAGAAAAGAAATCTGTTCCAGAAGTCTTATTTTTTCCAAAAGGGAATTAAATATAAATTTCCTGAAATAGAGAAATCTTCCAGTTGCTTTCAGAAGAGAAATTTCTTCCAGAAGAAAAAATTTCTGCCAAAATAAAAAAAGCTTTCAGAAAAGGAATTTATCCCAAAGTCAAGTTTCTTCCAAAAGAGAAGGACATTTTTCAAACAAAAATATTTCTACAATAAAAAGTTCTTCCAGAAAAGAAATTTGTTCCAGAAGTCTTATTTCTTTCAAAAGGGAATTGAACATAAATTGTTTCAATAGAGAAATAGTTCGGAAGCTTTAAGATGAAAAATGTCTTCCACAAGAAACATTCCTGCCAAAAGAATGAAATCTTTCAGAAAAGAAATTTTTCCCAAAGTCAAGTTGTTTCCAAAAGAGAAGGAAATCTTCCAAATAAAGATGTTTCTACAAGAAAAACACCTTCCAGAAAAGTAATTTGTTTCAAAAGTAATATTCCTTCCAAAGGGAAATTAAATATAAACTTCTTCCAATAGATAAATTTTTCAAAAGCTTTCAGAAGAGAAGTGTCTTCCAGAAGAAAACTTTGTGCCAAAAGAAAAAAGTCTTTCAGAAAATAAATCTTTCCCAAAGTCAAGTTTCTTCCAAAAGAGAAGCAAATCTTCGAATCTTCCAATCAAAAATATTTCTACAAGAAAAATCTCTTCCAAAAAAGAAATTTCTTATTTCTTCCAAAAGGGAATTAAATATAAGTTTTTTCCAATAGAGAAATCTTTCAGAAGTTTTGAGAAGTGAAACGTCTTCCAGAAGAAACGTTTCTGCCAAAAGAATAAAATCTTTCAGAAAAGAAATCTTTCCCAAAGTCAAGTTTATTCCAAAAGAGAAGGAAATCTGCAAAATAAAGATGTTTCTACAAGAAAAGTATCTTCCAGAAAAGAAATTTTCTTTTTGCGAAGGATTTTAACTTGGGGAGACGTTTCTTTTGGATAAGATCCTTCTTTAAAGTGAGTTTTATTCTTCGAAAGAAGTGTTTCTTTTGGAAATGATTCCTCTTTTGTAAGAGATTTTTCTTCAAAAGATATTCAGCTTTCGAAAAAAATTTCCCATTTCAAGTAAGTTTCTCTCCTAGAAGAAATTTGCCATTAGAAAAAGATTGTTCTTTTGGATTAAATTTCTTCTTGAAAAGAGGTTTCTCCTTTGGAAAAGGTCGTATTTTTGAAAGACGTTTCTGCTTTGGAAAAGATTCTTCTTCCGAATGTTTCTTTTTAAGAAGATTCTTGTCCTAAAAATGTGACATTAGGAAAAAAATGGTGTTTTGAATCAAATATTTTTTTTGGGAGAGGTTTTTCCTTTGAAGGGGGTTACTTTTTTGGAAAAGATGTTGCTTTTGAAAGACGTTTTTATTTTGGAAGAGATTTTTCCTGGATGAGACTTCCTCTTCGAAAGAGGTTTTTTTTTGAGAAAAAGATTTCCCTTTTAAATGAGTTGTTTGCTTCAGAAGATGTTTAATTTTCGCAAGAAATGTTTCTTTTGCCATTAGTAAAGAATTGCTCTGTTAGATGAGATTTCTTCTTTCGAAGAAGATTCTCTGGTGGACAAGATTTCACTTTTGGAAGAAGTAACTCTTTCGAATGAGATTTCTTTTGGAAAGAGGTTTTTCTTTTGGAAGAAATTTCAGTTTTGGAAGAGATTTCTCGTTTGGATAAACTTTCTTTTTTGGTTATAAGATTTCTTATTAATAAGACTTTATTTTGTTCTTTTGAAAGAACGAATTTATCTTATGGACAATATCTATTTTTCGAGAAGATTTATTTTTTGGAAGGCATTTTTCATATGGGATTTTATAAGGGATATTTTTAAATATTGAAGGATATTTTGTTTTTGAAAAAAGTGTTCTGTCTTTGTTTTTTGGAAAAGATTTTTCTTTTGCATGCAAATTCTTCTTTGAAACGGGTTTCTCCTTTGGAAGAGATCTTACTTTTGGAAGAGATTTGTCTTTTGGAAAAGACCTTTCCTTCGGAAGAGATTTCATTTGTGTATAAGAAATTCATCTTTGCAAGACCTTTCTCTTTTGGAAAAGATCTATCTTCTGGTGAAGATTTATCTTTTAGAAGGCATTTTACTTTTGAAAGATCTTTTTTATTTGAATACATTTTGTTTTAGGAAGATTTTTTTTATATGGACATCGTTTTCTTTAAAGAGATGTCTCTCTTAGCGAAAACTTGTCTTTTGGTAGAGATTTTCGCCTCTAAAAGATTCCTTTTTGAGAGGAGACTTGAGTTTTTCTTTCGGAAGAAATAATATGAAAGATTTTTCATCGGTTACTCTTTTGGAAAAGATCTGGCTTTTGGAATAGGTTTTTTTAAAAAGAGTTTTCACTTCTGGATGATATTTATTCTTCGCAAGAAGTTTCTTTCTAGCATCAGATTTCTCTTTTGAAATAGATTGTTATTATCTGGACTTTAACCTCTATAATTTGACTTGGTTCTCGAAATGTTGAGTTAAATTTAATAGACTTTTGAAAAATGCATTTTACTTTATTGGTTAAAAAAAACCATTTATGAAATATCATAGAAAATTGTGAGAATTTCATAGAAAAATGAATAGTAGTTTTGCTGTCAATTAAGCTATTTCTAGAAATGCTTCATAAGCTTTGGATTTGATGAGGTAAAAGGATATTTACTTTATTATGTAAAAAATCACAGTTTACGACACTTTCATCGCAAAGATTTATAGTAATTTTCTCGGAAATGACGCAATTCTGAAAATGCTAAATGGGCCCATCACGCTCCAATTCTGTCACATGAAAGAAAGAGAAGACATTCGCCGTAAAACTCGAATACGAGCGTCGCCGCTGCGTTATTATTGTTTGTATTCGAGCGGAGCGGATAGAATTTGAGGATCGAGGGCCAGCTGTCTTTTTCCCATCAGAGCGATTCCCTTGGCGTGATGGTGGCTGTGCCGCGTTTCGCTCTCGAGCGTGGGAGTACATAGCGCCGTCTCTCTCGGTCGGAGTTCGTCTCCGCCGCCATATATAATGCGTCATTCCTGGCTGTCTATCTGCTGGCAAAGCCTTAGAACGCCCGCCAGCTACTAAATCAATACCCGACCGGAGTCCCTTCGCCCTTCGCCTCCCCTTCAACCAAAAACACCCTCCGCCGCCCGGCCACGTCATAAAATCCAACGGCTCATCTTCGCCACCACATTTGGGAAATTGAAAATTTCAGGAGTTACGTTTAAACGCAGATTTCCCCTCGCCATCAACCTAATTTCATAGCGCTTGGGAACAAACGTACCTTCAGCATTACCCTAAATAGACTAGGAGTTTGACACATATTTATTATACAAGGTAACTTCGACGAAAAGTCTCTAATCCTAATAAATAGGAAATAATACTAAAGGAATATATAAAATTTTGTGTTTCCGTTGAATTTTCATCTGTCGGTTGGCATTTGGACGAGATTTTCCAATTGGAAAAGATTACTTCTCTTTTGGACTACATTTCTTTACAGATATATCTGCTTTCGGGAAGGATATCTCTTTCAGAGAAAATAATCATTTGAAATGAAAGAAAAACCAAATTGAACTCTGGTCTGAAGGCATTCTCTCGAAAAAGATATCAGATATCATGCTCAGGAGAGTAACCTAATTGTTCATTTTTGATTTACATGAAATTTTCTATTTGGACAAGATTTCTTTTTTGAAAAGGTTTCTTTTTTGAAAATTATTCCTTGAGAGAAAATTTTCCTTTCGAAAAAATTTTCTCTTTTGGAAGACATTTATTTATTTTTTCGAAGGGATTCATCATTTCACCAAAATTTTTATTTGAAAAAAATCTCTTTTAGAAAAAAAACAAACAATTGGGAAATATTTCTTTTTTGGAAGATATTTCTCTTTTAGAAGGGATTTATCATTTAACGAATACTATTATTTTGATAAAGATTTGCTCTTGAAAGATATTTTTCTTTTGGAAGGGATTTCTGTAGTATTTTGGGCGGGGAACAGTTTTTTGGAAGACTCTTTTTTTTGATAAAGATCTCTTATTTGGAAGATATTTCATTATTAGGAGAGATTTATCATTTAATGGAGACATTTATTTGGAAAGAGATTTGACCTTTTCGAAAAGATTTTTCTGCTGAAGGCATTTCTCTAGCTTTTTGAAGGCAAATAATCTATTGGAAGAGATTTCTGCTTTGAAAAAGTTCTCTCTTAGAAAAGATTTCTCCTTTGTAAAAGATATTTCTGCTGGAAAAGAATATGCTTCAGGAAAAAATTTCTCTTTGCATAGAAATGTTTCTCTTATTATATATATTATATTATTTGCCTTCAAAAAGCTAGCTTAATTATTTTCCAAGAGAGGCATCTTTCCCAAACCAAATTCTCTTCCAAATGAGGTACCTGCTCCGAAGAAGAAATCTTATTGAAAAAACAGAATCTCTTTCAAAAAGCAAACCTCGTCCTAAAAATGATATTTTTATTAAAAGAAAAAAATCTTCCGATGAAGAAATTTTATCTGAAAGGGAAATCTCTAAAATAAATCGCTTCCAGAACTCAACGTCTAACAGAGGAATTTTTTGCAGAAAGAGGTCTCTTCCACCAGAGAATATGTTTTCAAGAAATAGCCCATTGAAAAGGAAAGGCCATTCTTCTTTCAAGGGGATAGTTTTTCCAAAAGGGAACTTATTCCGTAGGATGTCTCAACCAAAATAAAAAAAAATTCAAAGAAAAATATTATCCAAAATTAAAAGAGAAATCTTTTCCAAAACCGAGTTTTCTTCACAAAGAAAAACATCTTTCGAAGAAAAAAGCTTATCCAAAAGAAATTAATCTTCCAAAAGGGAAATCTCTTCCCAAAAGTGAGATTTCTTCCAAAAAAGAAATGGCTTCCAAAAGAGAAATCTCTTCTAAAAGAGAAATCTCTTCCACCAGGGGAATTTTTTCCAAGAATGAGCCTGTCCGAAAAGGAAAGGGCAATTTTTTTCAAAACGGAACTTCTTCTGCAAAATAGGTCTCACCCAAAATAAAAAATCTTTTTCCAAAGCAATTTTCTTCCAAAACTTTAACGATAAATCTTTTTTAAAATCGAGTTCTCTCCCAAAAGAAAAACATCCTTCGAAGAAGAAATCCTATCCAAAAGAAAAGGATCTCTTCCACAAAGGAAATCTCGTCCCAAAAGTGAGATCCCTTTCAAAAGAGAAATCTCTTTCAGAAGAGAAACCTCTTCCAAAAGAGAAATCTTTTCCAAAAGAGAAACCTCTTTTAAAAGAGAAACTTCTTCCAAATGAGAAATCGGTTCCAAAAGAGAAACCTCTTCTAAAAGAGAAATCTCTTCCACCAGAGGAATTTTCTCCAAGAAAAAGCCTATGCAAAAGGGAAACCCATTTTTTTAGGGAAAATTTTTTTCCAAAACGGAACTTCTTCCTTAGAACAAGTCTCACCCAAAATGAAAACTCTTTTTCCAAAGCAATTTTCTTCCAAAACGTTAACAAGAAATCTTTTCCAAAACCGAGTTCTTTCCCAAAAGAAAAACATCTTTCGAAGAAGAAATCCTATCCAAAAGAAAAGGATCTCTTCCACAAAGAAAATTTCCTCCCAAATGTGAGATCTCTTTCAAAAGAGAAATCTTTTTCAAAAGAGAAACCTCTTCCAAAAGAGAAATCTCTTTTATAAAAGAAAGTTCTTTCAAATGAGAAATCTGTTCCAAAAGAGAAACCTCTTCTAAAACAAAAACCTCTTCCACCAGAGGAATTTTCTCTAATAAAGAGCCCATCCGAAAGGGAAACCCTTTCTTTCAGAAATTTTTTTTTTCCAAAACGGAACTTCTTCCTTAGAACAAGTCTCACCCGAAATGAAAACTCTTTTTCCAAAGCAATTTTCTTCCAAAACGTTAACAAGAAATCTTTTCCAAAACCGAGTTCTCTCCCAAAAGAAAAACATCTTTCGAAGAAGGAATCCTATCAAAAAAAAGGATCTCTTCCACAAAGAAAATCTCCTCCCAAAAGTGAGATCTCTTTCAAATGAGAAATTTTGTCCAAAAGAGAAACCTCTTCCAAAAGAGAAATCTTGTCCAAAAGAGAAACCTCTTCCAAAAGAGAAATCTCTTCCAAAAGGGAAACCTCTTTCAAAAGAGAAATCTGTTCCAAAAGAGAAACCTCCTACTAAAAAGAAATCTCTTCCACAAGAGAATTTTCTCCAAGAAAGAGCCCATCCAAAAGGGAAAACCATTCTTTCAGGGGAATTTTTTTTCCAAAATGGAACCTCTTTCTCAGAACAAGTCTCACCCAAAATAAAAAATCTATTTCCAAAGCAATTTTCTTCCAAAACGTTAACGAGAAATCTTTTCCAAAACCAAGTTCTCTCCCAAAAGAAAAACATCTTTCGAAGCAGGGATCGTTTCCAAAAGAAAAGGATCTCTTCCACAAAGGAAATCTCGTCCCAAAAGTGAGATCTCTTTCTAAAGAGAAATCTCTTCCAAAGAGAAAGCTCTTCCAAAAGAGAAACCTCTTCCAAAAGAGAAATCTCTTCCAAAAGGAAAACCTCTTTCAAAAGAGAAATCTGTTCCAAAAGAGAAACCTCTACTAAAAAAGAAATCTGTTCCACAAGAGAATTTTCTCCAAGAAAGAGCCCATCCAAAAGGGAAAACCATTCTTTCAGGGGAAATTTTTTTCCAAAACGGAACTTCTTCCTTAGAACAAGTCCCATCCAAAATTAAAAAAAAATTCAAACCAATTTTCTCCCAAAACGTTAACGAGAAATCTTTTCCAAAACCAAGTTCTCTCCCAAAAGAAAAACATCTTTCGAAGCAGGGATCCTTTCCAAAAGAAAAGAATCTCTTCCACAAAGGAAATCTCGTCCCAAAAGTGAGATCTCTTTCAAAAGAGAAATCTCTTCCAAAAGAGAAAGCTCTTCCAAAAGAGAAACCTCTTCCAAAAGAGAAATCTCTTCCAAAAGAGAAAGTTCTTCCAAAAGAGAAAACTCTTCCAAAAGAGAAATCTTTTCTAAAAGAGAAACCTCTTTCAAAAGAAAAATCTGTTAAAAGAAAGACCTCTTCTAAAAAAGAAATCTCTTCAACCAGGGAGTTTTATCCAAGAAAGAGCCCATCCAAAAGGGAAAACTATTCTTTCAGGGGATTCTTTTTCCAAAATGGAACTTCTTTCTCAGAACAAGTCTCACCCAAAATTAAAAATCTGTTTCTTCCAAAACTTTAACGAGAAATCTTTTCCAAAACCGAGTTCTCTTCAAAAACAAAAACATTTTTGGCAGAAGAAATTATATCCAAAAGAAAAGGATCTCTTACACAAAGGAAATCTCGTTCCAAAAATGAGATCTCTTTCAAAAAAGAAATCTCTTCCAAAAGAGAAATCTCTTCCAAAAGAGAAACCTCTTTTAAAAGAGAAATCTCTTCCAAAAGAGAAACCTCTTCCAAAGGAGAAATCGATTAAAAGGGAAACCTCTTCTAGTAAAGAAATCTCTTCCACCAGGGAGTTTTCTCCAAGAAAGAGCCCATCCAAAAGAGAAAAGCATTTTTTCAGGGGAATTTTTTCCAAAACGGAACTTCTTTCTCAGAACAAGTCTCACCCAAAAGAAAAACTCTTTTTCCAAAGCAATTTTCTTCCAAAACGTTAAGGAGAAATTTTTTCCAGAAGCGAGTTTTCTCGCAAAAGAAAAACATCTTTCGAAGAAGAAATCCTATCCAAAAGAAAAGGATCTTTTTCACAAAGGAAATCTAGTCTCAAAAGTAAGGTCCCTTTCAAAAGAGAAGTCTCTTTCAAATGGGGAACCTCTTTCATAAGAGAAATCTCTTCCAAAAGAGACACCACTTCCAAAAGAGAAATCTTTTCCACTAGAGAATTTTTTTCAAGAAAGGGACCATCCAATGGGGAAACCCATTCTTTCAGGGGGATTTTTTTCCTAACGGAACTTCTTCCGTAGAACAAGTCTTACCCAAAATTAAAATCCTTTTCCAAAGCAATTTTCTTCCAAAATGTTAAAGAAAAATCTTTTCCAAAACCAAGTTCTTCTTCAAAGGAAAAACATCTTTCAAAGAAGAAATCTTATGCAAGAGAAAGGGATCTCTTCCACAAAGGAAACTTCGTCCCAAAGTGAGATCTCTTTCAAAAGAGAAATCTCTTCCAAAATCGAATCCTCTTCCAAAAGAGAAACCCCTTCCAAAAGAGAAACCTCTTCCAAAAGAGAAACCTCTTCCAAAAGAGAAATCTCTTCCAAAATCTAAATCTCAAAGACAATATTTTCCACAAAAGAAACCTCTTCCAAAAAAATCCCATCCGAGCTACCAATCTGCTAAAGAAATCTTTTTCAAAACATCAAAAACATCTCTCAAAGAAGAAACCTCATCCAGAAGCGAGATCTCTTTGAAAGCGATAATCTCTTCCAGTAAACAAATTTCTTTTAAGAGGGAACTCTTTTCAAAGGATAACTTTCTTAAAAAAGCAAAATCTCTCAAAATCATAAAAAAAATAAATATTTTTCAAATGAAAAACTTCTTCCAAAAAGGAACTCTTCTTTTCCAACTGAAAAGCATCTTCCCGAAAAGAAATTCTATTTAAAAGCGAAATCTCTTCCAATAGTCCAATAGTCCAATAGAGGAAACTCTTCCATCAGCAAAATCCCTTCCAGTAGACACCAATAGCCCAATAGAGGAAATTCTTCCATCAGCAAAATCCCTTTCAGTAGACACCAATAGTCCAATAGAGGAAACTCTTCCATCAGCAAAATCCCTTCCAGTAGACAAAACTCTTCCAAAAACGAATATCTTCCAAAAGGTAAATCTTTTCTAGAAAAGGGGAAACCTCTTCCAAAAAAAATCTTACCCAAGAAATCTTTTCCAAAAGAAGAACTCCTCCATGTGGTCAATTTTCTTCGCCTCTTTCAAGAGGAATCTCTTCCAAATCCGAAATCTCTTCTAGAATGAAAATCTTCTCAGAAGAAGAATGTAATCCAAAAGAGCAGTCTCTTTAAAAAAAAGTACTTTTTCAAAAATCTTTTCCAAAAAGTTACTCCGTCTTTTAATTCGATTTCGATTAACTTCAAGTAAAAAATTTCGAGTATAAATTGAAGGGTCAAAAGTTCATTACGATTGAAATGTTGGTTTTAATTTGGATCTTTTCAGTTTGTTTTCAATTTAAAATGAAGGTTGTTATAAATGTAAACATATTCCAAATGTTGCAGATCTTATGCTTATCGCATTTGTCCGGTGTTAAAACAAATCGATTGTTCTCATAATAAATTATTGCCGATTGATTTATAAGACTGGCGACGCACATGAAATGTAGTACAATAAGTAAGCACTGAGAAAACGCCGACAACAATATCGTTAACTACAACGAGTAATTAAATCAGCAGGAGAAGTCCGGCACATAAATCAGCGGAGTAAATAATGGAATCATAAGCAACTACAATGGCATGGTACGCCTATCGGGCCCCGTTGGTTAATTCATGATTCTTCCACGGTGGAAAACCAACGGTTCGGCACACACAACACACACGCATGCAACGTCAGAGAGGAGACTCAACTTCAATCTGGCAAAGACCGGCCTCGCTGAAGAGAATGCTAATTTCTCTCTCAGAACTTCGCCGACCCACCGGAACAGCTGCCGACTTTTTTCGCATTTTTTATTGCCCTTCGATCTTTCATTGAGATTTGCCGAATTTCCTTATGTGGTCGTCTGATTCTATTCGATTTATCTTACAGAAATTTCAACACGTATCTTAATTTTTTTACTTCAACTTCAGTAACCGAGTATCTAAGGTAACTTGAGGTTAAAGTGATTACAACAAATTGGATATGTCTTAAGAAGGGAACATTTCTAAAACGAGTGAGACTTCTTTAATCAAATTAAAACTTACAATGAAATTTACAATAACATTGAGGTTTACAAAGAACGTTTTAATGAAATCTAAGTTTACAATAGGAAATTAGAAATATTTTCAATTAACCAGACATCGATTTTGTTGTGGTACAAAAGTAACTAAAATTTGCAATCAAATTAAAATTTAAAAGATTCACAATAAACTTGAAATTTACAAGATTTGCAACAACCTTAAAATGTACAAAGCACTTTACAAAGAAATGTTTAAAGCCTCTTCAGGTGTCATATATCGATTTTGTTGTGGCATGCGTTAAATTAAAACTTACAATGACATTGACGTTTACAATTAAATCGAAATTTACAATGAAGGAAGAATGCAAAACTATTTGAAACAACCAGATATCGATTTTGTTGCGGTAGAGGTAAAATTAAATGTATGTGAAAAAATTTACAATTAAATTTAAATTTACAAAAAATTTTGAATTTACAATAGGACTTTAAGTATTCTTGAAGCGTTTTTGCTATAGGAGACATGAAATTGAAATCTACAGAGATATTTAAAATGAAATTGATATAGTTTACAATAAAATTGGGATTTCTGAGGAAATTTACAATAAAATCGAAATTTACAATAAAATATAATTACAATAAAATCGAAACTTACAACGAAGAATTCAAACTTTACTGAAGCAACCAGATATCGATTTTGTGGTGAACGTAAAACTTGCAGTGTGATTGAAATTTACAATGAAATTCAAATTTACAATAAAATCGAAATTTACTGTGAAGGAAGAATTCGAAACTACTTGAAACAACCAGATATGGATTTTGTTGTGGTAGGGCAGCAGATACAAAATTGAACTTGCAATGTAATTAAAGTTTACCATAAAATTGGGATTTCTGACGGAATTTATAATAAAATCGAAATTTGCACTAAAATATAAAATTACAATAAAATCAAAATTTACAATGAAGAATTGAAAACTTTCTGAAGCAGCCAAACATCGGTATTGCAGCGGACACGAAATTGAACATACATTGTAATTCAATTTTACAATGAAATTGAGGTTTTTAAAGGAATTTACAATAAAATCACAATTTACAATAAAACCAAAATTTACAATAAAATCGAAATTTACAGCGAGGAATTCAAAATTTGGTAAAGCAATCAGATATTGATTTTGTGGTAAACATAAAACTTGCACTGCGATTGAAATTTACAGTGAAATTAAAATTTACAATAAAATTGAAACTTACAATAAAATCGAAATTTAAACGAAGGAAGAATTCAAAACTGCTTGCAGCAGCCGAACATCGATACTGCAGCAGATAGAAACTGAAACTTGCAATGTAATTGAAGTTTACAATAAAATTGGGATTTCTGAAGGAATTTACAATAAAATCGAAATTTACACCAAAATATAAAGTTACAATAAAATCGAAATTTACAACGAAGAATTCAAACTCTACTGAATCAACCAGATATCGATTTTGTGGTGAACGTAAAACTTGCACTGTGATTGAAATTTACAATAAAATTCAAATTTACAATAAAATCGAAATTTACAATGAAGTAAGAATTTAAAATTACTTGAAACAACCAGATATGGATTTTGTCGTGCTAGAGCAGCAGATACAAAATTGAACTTGCAATGTAATTAAAGTTTACAATAAAATTGGAATTTCCGATGGAATTTACAATAAAATCGAAATTTACACTAAAATATAAAGTTACAATAAAATCGAAATTTACAATGACGAATTGAAAACTTGAAGCAGCCAAACACCGGTATTGCAGCAGACACGAAATTAAACATGCATTGTAATTGAAGTTTACAATGAAATTGGGGTTTTAAAGGAATTTACAATAAAATCGCAATTTACTATAAAACCAAAATTTACAATAAATTCGAAATTTACAACGAGGAATTCAAAATTTGGTGAAGCAATCATATATTGATTTTGTGGTAAACATAAAACTTGCACTGCGATTGAAATTTACAGTGAAATTAAAATTTACAATAAAATTGAAACTTACAATAAAATCGAAATTTAAACGAAGGAAGAATTCAAAACTGCTTGCAGCAGCCGAACATCGCTACTGCAGCAGATAGAAACTGGAACTTGCAATGTAATTGAAGTTTACAATAAAATTGGGATTTCTGAAGGAATTTACAAAAAAATCGAAATTTACACTAAAATATAAAGTTACAATAAACTCGAAATTTACAACGAAGAATTCAAACTTTGCTGAAGCAACCAGATATCGATTTTGTGCTGAACGTAAGACTTGCACTGTGATTGAAATTTACAATGAAATTCAAGTTTACAATAAAATCGAAATTTACAATGAAGTAAGAATTTAAAATTACTTGAAACAACCAGAAATGGATTTTGTTGTGGTAGAGCAGCAGATACAAAATTGAACTTGCAATGTAATTAAAGTTTACCATAAAATTGGGATTTCCGACGGAATTTATAATAAAATCGAAATTTGCACTAAAATATAAAATTACAATAAAATCAAAATTTACAATGAAGAATTGAAAACTTTCTGAAGCAGCCAAACATCGGTATTGCAGCAGACACGAAATTGAACATACATTGTAATTCAATTTTACAATGAAATTGAGGTTTTTAAAGGAATTTACAATAAAATCCCAATTTACAATAAAACCGAAATTTACAATAAAATCGAAATTTACAACGAGGAATTCAAAATTTGGTGAAGCAATCATATATTGATTTTGTGGTAAACATAAAACTTGCACTGCGATTGAAATTTACAGTGAAATTAAAATTTACAATAAAATTGAAACTTACAATAAAATCGAAATTTAAACGAAGGAAGAATTCAAAACTACTTGAAGCAGCCGAACATCGATACTGCACCAGATAGAAACTGGAACTTGCAATGTAATTGAAGTTTACAATAAAATTGGGATTTCTGAAGGAATTTACAATAAAATCGAAATTTACACCAAAATATAAAGTTACAATAAAATCGAAATTTACAACGAAGAATTCAAACTCTACTGAATCAACCAGATATCGATTTTGTGGTGAACGTAAAACTTGCACTGTGATTGAAATTTACAATAAAATTCAAATTTACAATAAAATCGAAATTTACAATGAAGTAAGAATTTAAAATTACTTGAAACAACCAGATATGGATTTTGTTGTGGTAGAGCAGCAGATACAAAATTGAACTTGCAATGTAATTAAAGTTTACAATAAAATTGGTATTTCCGATTGAATTTACAATAAAATCTAAATTTACACTAAAATATAAAGTTACAATAAAACCGAAATTTACAATGAAGAATTGAAAACTTGAAGCAGCTAAACACCGGTATTGCAGCAGACACGAAATTAAACATGCAATGTAATTAAAGTTTACAATGAAATTGGGTTTTTCAAGGAATTTACAATAAAATCGCAATTTACAATAAAACCAAAATTTACAATAAAATTGAAATTTACAACGAGCAATTCAACATTTGGTGAAGCAGTCAGGTATTGATTTTGTGGCAAACATAAAACTTGATGTGCGATTGAAATTTAGAATGAAATTTAAATTTGCAATAATATTGAAACTTACAATAAAATCGAAATTTACCATAAAGAATTAAAAACTTTCTGAAGCAGCCAAACACCGGTATTGCAGCAGACACGAAATTAAACATGCATTGTAATTGAAGTTTACACTGAAATTGGGTTTTTCAAGGAATTTACAATAAAATCGCAATTTACAATAAAACCAAAATTTACAATAAAATCGAAATTTACAGCGAGGAATTCGAAATTCGGTGAAGCAACTAGATATTGATTTTGTGGTAAACATAAAACTTGCACTGCGATTGAAATTTACAGTGAAATTAAAATTTACAATAAAATTGAAACTTACAATAAAATTGAAACTTACAATAAAATCGGAATTTACAATGAAGGAAGAATTCAAAACTGTTTGAAACAACCAGATATCGATTTCGTTCTGGCAGACGTAAAATTTACATGTAGGTGAAGTCATTTACAATGAAATTTAAATTTACAAATAATTTTGCAAAAAAATTGTAATTTACAAATAAATTTTCAAAAAATGTTTAACTAACAATAGCACTACAACTATTTTTGAACTGATTTTGCTGCAGCGGATATAAAATTAAAATCTAATATTTACAATAAAATTGAAATCTAATATTTACAATAAAATTGAAATTTATAAAGAAATTTACAATAAAATCAAAATTTACAATACATAATTAAAAACTTCTTGAAGCAGCCGAACATCGATACTGCAGTAGATAGAAACTGGAACTTGAAATATAATTGAGGTTTACAATGAAATTGAGACTTCTAAAGCAATTTACAATTAAATCCCGAAATTTACAATAAAATCGAAATTTTCAACAGAGTTCAAAACTTGCTAAAGCAACCAGATGTCGATTTTGTGGCGAACATGAAACTTGCAGTGCGGTTGAAATTTACAATGAAATTAAAATTTACAATAAAATCGAAGCTTACAATAAAATCGAAACTTACAATAAAATCGAAACTTACAATAAGATCGAAATTTACAATGAAGAAAGAATTCAATACCGTTTGAAACAACCAAATATAAATTTTGTTGTAGCAGATGTCAAATTTACATGTAGGTGAAGTCATTTACAATGAAATTTAAATTTACAAATAATTTCGCCAAAAATTTTAAATTTGCAAATAAATTTACAAAAAATTTTAAATTACAATAGCACTTTAAGTGTTCTTGAACTGATTTTGCTGCAGCGGACAAAAAACTGAAATCTAATATAATTTACAATAAAATTGAAATTTATTAAGAAATTTACAATAAAATCAAAATTTACAATACATGATTAAAAACTTCTTGAAGCAGCCAAACATCGATATTGCAGCAGATAGAAACTGGAACTTGAAATATAATTGAGGTTTACAATGAAGTGGAGACTTCTAAATCAATTAACAATAAAATCCCGATATTTACAATAAAATCGAAATTTTCAACATAGTTCAAAAATTGCTAAAGCAACCAGATGTCGATTTTGTGGCGAACATGAAACTTGCAGTGCGATTGAAATTTGCAACGACATTAAAATTTACAATAAAATCGAAATTTACAATGAATAATTCAAAGCTTTTGAAACGTCGAATTTGATTTTGAAGATATCGATTTAGTTGTGACAAATGTCAAATTTACATATAGGTAAAGAAATTTACAATTAAATTTAAATGTACAAATGGATTTACGACAGTACTTTAAAAGTTCTTAAATGGATTTTGCTGCAGCGAACATGAAATTAAAATCTAAAAAGATACTTACAACCAACCTGAAATTTTTAAAAAAATTTGCGATGAACTCGAAATCTACAATGACGAATTAAAAACTTCCTAAAGCAGCTAGACATCGATATTGTAGCAGATGCAACATTGAACATTTGAAATGTAATTGAACTTTACAATGAAATTGGAATTTCTAAAGGAATCTACAATAAAATCTAAATTTACAATAAAATTGAAGTTTACAATAAAATCGAAATTTACAATAAAATCGAAATTTACAATTAAATTTTGATAAATTCCATTATATTTCGACTAGCATGAAATTTGTTTCCATTAAAAAATTTGCCAACTGAAATATTCAAAACGTTGGTTATTGGAAAATATTTTCTTTTTCAGTTTTTACTCATCCCCTTTTCAGTGGTTGAGTTGATTGGGCTGCATAATATCAACCGGATAATTTCTCAATTCGAATTGAATTTAAATCGAGATCACGAAGACCGCAACGGACATTTAATCAAAATGCAGTTAACTTGTTCGGATAAAGTTGTCGCGATTGCAGTTACGAATGCGAAAATCAATTAGCCAAACCGAATAAAACGCAAGAGAATCTCAATATATACCGGTCGCTGTTTATCATATCTTGCGTTGCATCCGCCTCATAAATCGCAAATTTATCAAGAGTTGAGTTGCTAGATAAAAATAAAACCGTGTAGTAGTAAAATGCGGTAACACTTATTACGGTAAATCTGTTGGATAACACTTTAACCTTGCTCTAGTAAAACTGTTTATGAGTCGCGCGCACTGAAATTTATGGCGCTCTCTACGCTTAGAGGGTTTTATCCTTTCTTCTACCAACGGGAGTAGCGCCGGCTTGCAACAACCCCGCTATCGGCGAATATTGCATTAAATTTTATTACTGCTAACTAGGGAACTGTCATATGCCGATGTAAACCTATTAGCGGGTTTCTTTTCTTCCATTTCAAGACGAATGGCTCAATTGTAGCTCAAAGTTAGACCCATTTATCCTTTTGAGTTTCTAAGGGAGAGAGTTTCTCTCTCGCTCTCTCCTCCTGGGATTCTTTCTATACTTACCTTACACCTTACTCACTCACTTACTGACTCACTCACTCACTCATTCACTCACTCACTCACTCATTCACTCACCCACTCACTCACTCACTCACTCACTCACTCACTCACTCACTCACTCACTCACTCACTCACTCACTCACTCACTCACTCACTCACTCACTCACTCACTCACTCACTCACTCACTCACTCACTTACTCACTCACTCACTCACTCACTCAGTTACTCACTCACTTACTCACTCACTTACTCACTCACTTACTCACTCACTTACTCACTCACTTACTCACTCACTTACTCACTCACATACTCACTCACTTACTCACTCACTTACTCACTCATTCCAACACTCACTCATTCCAACACTCACTCATTTACTCACTCACTCACTCACTCACTCAGTCACTCACTCACTCACTCACTCACTCACTCACTCACTTACTCACTCACTCACTCACTCACTCACTCACTCACTCCCTCACTCACTCACTCACTCACTCACTCACTCACTCACTCACTCACTCACTCACTCACTTACTCACTCACTCAAACACTTACTCACTCACTCTAACACTTACTCAAACACTCACTTATTCACTCATTCACTCACTTACTTACTCACTCAAACAGTCACTCACTTACTCACTCACTCAAACACTCACTCATTTACTTACTCACTTACTCAACCACGTACTCACTCACTCACTCACTCACTCGCTCACTCACCCTATTTCCCTGATTCTACCTCTTTTTGGCTTCTTTGATTATATTAAGGATTTTCACGATTGTTTAGGTTCTCCCTTACAGAATGATGAATTTAACTTCAGAATACTTTTCCGTTATCAAAACGAAAAATACATCGACCTATGGAGAAATTATATCGTTTATTTTAAGTTCAATCAGTGATATTGAAGAAAATCTTAAGGGTTTTTTGAGAAGCCAAAGTAAAATGGAATTTGCTTGGGGCTCCTAACAGTTTCGTCAACGTTTTCGTTGATGCAATGTTTCGAATTTAATTTTTATAATTCTCGAAGTGCGCTCGTTATTTAGGAGAGTTTGGCAACGTCCTGTCTGACCAATTAAGATGAAGACAGCACAAAGTTATGACAAAGTTTGGAATTCGCCATAAAAGCGAGGTGTACAAGTTTTATTAGAATTCTTTCTTCCTTCTAAACTAGTTCTGAAACAATTTTGAAACATTGTTAGACGCAAGGAGCGTGAGAAAACACGAACCCTCTGACCTCCGTCGAGTAGAAATTCGGAGAAAACAACGCGGAGAAACTAAAACTCGCGTACTTATTTCTAACCATCAACATGTTTTGATGCCGACCAACGAACTTTTTAATTACGATAAAATGCAATCCGCTAATTACACGGTACAGTATCTTCGTCGACTGAGATTTAAATTTAGATAAAAGGCTGCCAAAATTTCGTTTTCCTGCAGCTATAAATTACGGCCGTTCGGCTGACATGGAGTTCGGATTAATTCATCTCTTTCAGATTAACTGTAGTGAACTGACGCTACGGCGCGGCGTGAGCGTTTTTCAGGAGTAGAGAAAGCTCAACTGAGCGATCTGCGTATTACGAGTAACTTACTTACGGGGTCTGCCCCAAACAATGACATCCTGTTTATGAAGTCAAATTCAAAAATATATCCAAACATTTTTTTTAATCTCTTTCAAAGCAATTTTGAACTGAAAGTTGAAATTTCCCTTTTTTCCAGATCGTGACGCTTCAGGAAAAATTTTGAAAAAAACTCTTGTATATACACTGAGAAATTAAACGCTTGAGCTATGTTAGGAATTACGACGTTGATATACTTTTCTTCAACAGCAATCTGTCGACAAATATTTATTAACGTCTGAAATTAAATAATCCAGTTGTTTGAGAATCGGACATTAATTTTATGGATGCGTCCGTATTTATTTTTTTAGGATATCTGTTTCAGTTTATGTCAGAGCGGCTATTTATTTTCATACACTCTTTACATCATTTCTTTTTTAGAGTTACTGTTTTTTTCTTTCGTCAGACTGAATGATTAAAGAAATCATAAATAGATACAACTATTTTCATATTAGTTTGAAAATAATGAGTATGAAAATACAAATAATAATACATTCTCTATTGAGGTAAGATTACTTGGAATTTCGACTTTTGTTTGAATATTTTGATTTTATCCTCGATATTTGGTTTTGAGGTCAAAATTTATGAAAAATTAAAATTATATTAAATTTGAATTAAAAAAAATAAAATTTCCTAAAATTTTAAAAACATAAAATTTTGAAAAATCCAAATTTACAAAAAATTTCTAAAAAATAAGTAAAAATTCGGAAAAGGGCAAAATTTCAAAAAGTTGAAATTTTTGAATTTTGAAAAATCAAAATTCACAAAAAATTTCTAAAAGAGGTAAAAACTTAAAAAAAAGCGAAATTTAAAAAAGTCGAAATTTTAAAAATAAAAACAGAGAAAATCTTAAAAAATCTAAATTTTGAAATGTGCTAAAACTTTGGAGAAAACGTAATTTACAAAAAAAAATTTGGAGACATGGCAAACTTTTCAAATAAATTTCAAGCTTGTCGAAAAAAATCACAATTTTAAATAGTCGAAAATATAGAAAATGTTATTTTGAAAGATGCTGACATTTTCATGCTTAAAATGTCCAAAAAAGTAAAATCAGAATTTTAAAACAGAAATGTCAAAATTTTGAAGAAATCGCTATTTTCAAACTCGAAAATTAGAAAAAATGACGAAATTTTGAAAAGTATTCGTAATGTTTTAAAAAAAAGTTTAAAGCTTGAAAAGTAATCTAAAAATTTCAAAAATGGTCAAGATTTAGAATGAATTTTGAGATTTAAAAATACAGTACCAACGTATTCGTTCAGATTAAAAAAAAAAACTAAATTTTTCGAAAATAGAAGAAAAACTAGAATTATTAGTGAAGTTAAAATTTTTGAATAAATGAAAACTCTGGATAGCCGAAATTTTAAGAAAGCATTTTTTCTAAAAAAGTCGAACAAATATTTTCAAAAATAAAACTGAAAGATTTTTAAAAAGTCGAAATTTTGAAAAAAAGCTCGATATTTTGAAACATTTTTAAAAAAGGGCGAAATTTTCAGAAAATATTTAGGAATTAAAAAAAAAAGTCGATATTAAAAAAATCTAGCAATTTAAAATCGAAATTTTCAAAAAAAATCAAAATTTTAAAGTAAGTTGAAAAGATTTTCAAAAAGTTGAAGTTTTGAAAAAAAATTCGATATTTTGAAAAATTTTAAAAAAAGGCGAAAATTTCAGAAAATTTCGAAGAAAGTAAAAGTCGATTTTAGAAAAAAAATCTAGCAATCGAAATTTTCAAAACAGATGGAAATTTTAAAGTAAGTTTTCAAACAAAAAAATGAAAGTTTGCAAAAAGTCAAAAGGAATGAAAGGTTGAAAAGACCTAACATTTCAAAAAGTCGAAATTTTGGAAAAAAAACCCAGCTTGCAAGAAACTTGACATTTTCAAAAACAGAAGCAATTTTCAAAGAGCAAAAATTTTAGAAAAATTCAAACAGAAAGGATTTTTAAAAAATGTAAAGTTTGAAAAGCCGAAATTTTCAAAAGAGGTAAAAATTTTGAAAGTCAGTTTTGAAAAAAAAGTTAAATTTTAAATGTAGGCAAACAAATTTTGAGAAAACAATTGAAATTGAATTGAAATTGAATTGAAATTGAATTGAAATTGAATTGAAATTGAATTGAAATTGAATTGAAATTGAATTGAAATTGAATTGAAATTGAATTGAAATTGAATTGAAATTGAATTGAAATTGAATTGAAATTGAATTGAAATTGAATTGAAATTGAATTGAAATTGAATTGAAATTGAATTGAAATTGAATTGAAATTGAATTGAAATTGAATTGAAATTGAATTGAAATTGAATTGAAATTGAATTGAAATTGAATTGAAATTGAATTGAAATTGAATTGAAATTGAATTGAAATTGAATTGAAATTGAATTGAAATTGAATTGAAATTGAATTGAAATTGAATTGAAATTGAATTGAAATTGAATTGAAATTGAATTGAAATTGAATTGAAATTGAATTGAAATTGAATTGAAATTGAATTGAAATTGAATTGAAATTGAATTGAAATTGAATTGAAATTGAATTGAAATTGAATTGAAATTGAATTGAAATTGAATTGAAATTGAATTGAAATTGAATTGAAATTGAATTGAAATTGAATTGAAATTGAATTGAAATTGAATTGAAATTGAATTGAAATTGAATTGAAATTGAATTGAAATTGAATTGAAATTGAATTGAAATTGAATTGAAATTGAATTGAAATTGAATTGAAATTGAATTGAAATTGAATTGAAATTGAATTGAAATTGAATTGAAATTGAATTGAAATTGAATTGAAATTGAATTGAAATTGAATTGAAATTGAATTGAAATTGAATTGAAATTGAATTGAAATTGAATTGAAATTGAATTGAAATTGAATTGAAATTGAATTGAAATTGAATTGAAATTGAATTGAAATTGAATTGAAATTGAATTGAAATTGAATTGAAATTGAATTGAAATTGAATTGAAATTGAATTGAAATTGAATTGAAATTGAATTGAAATTGAATTGAAATTGAATTGAAATTGAATTGAAATTGAATTGAAATTGAATTGAAATTGAATTGAAATTGAATTGAAATTGAATTGAAATTGAATTGAATTGAATTGAAATTGAATTGAATTGAATTGAAATTGAATTGAAATTGAATTGAATTGAATTGAATTGAATTGAATTGAATTGAAATTGAATTGAAATTGAATTGAAATTGAATTGAAATTGAATTGAAATTGAATTGAAATTGAATTGAAATTGAATTGAAATTGAATTGAAATTGAATTGAAATTGAATTGAAATTGAATTGAAATTGAATTGAAATTGAATTGAAATTGAATTGAAATTGAATTGAAATTGAATTGAAATTGAATTGAAATTGAATTGAAATTGAATTGAAATTGAATTGAAATTGAATTGAAATTGAATTGAAATTGAATTGAAATTGAATTGAAATTGAATTGAAATTGAATTGAAATTGAATTGAAATTGAATTGAAATTGAATTGAAATTGAATTGAAATTGAATTGAAATTGAATTGAAATTGAATTGAATTGAATTGAAATTGAATTGAAATTGAATTGAAATTGAATTGAAATTGAATTGAAATTGAATTGAAATTGAATTGAAATTGAATTGAAATTGAATTGAAATTGAATTGAAATTGAATTGAAATTGAATTGAAATTGAATTGAAATTGAATTGAAATTGAATTGAAATTGAATTGAAGTTGAATTGAAGTTGAATTGAAATTGAATTGAAGTTGAATTGAAATTGAATTGAAAGTTGAATTGAAATTGAATTGAAATTGAATTGAAATTGAATTGAAATTGAATTGAAATTGAATTGAAATTGAATTGAAATTGAATTGAAATTGAATTGAAATTGAATTGAAATTGAATTGAAATTGAATTGAAATTGAATTGAAGTTGAATTGAAATTGAATTGAAATTGAATTGAAATTGAATTGAAATTGAATTGAAGTTGAATTGAAATTGAATTGAAATTGAATTGAAATTGAATTGAAATTGAATTGAAGTTGAATTGAAATTGAATTGAAATTGAATTGAAATTGAATTGAAATTGAATTGAAATTGAATTGAAATTGAATTGAAGTTGAATTGAAATTGAATTGAAACTGAATTGAAACTGAATTGAAATTGAATTGAAGTTGAATTGAAATTGAATTGAAACTGAATTGAAACTGAATTGAAACTGAATTGAAACTGAATTGAAACTGAATTGAAACTGAATTGAAACTGAATGGAAACTGAATTGAAACTGAATTGAAACTGAATTGAAACTGAATGGAAACTGAATTGAAACTGAATTGAAACTGAATTGAAACTGAATTGAAACTGAATTGAAACTGAATTGAAACTGAATTGAAACTGAATGGAAACTGAATTGAAACTGAATTGAAACTGAATTGAAACTAATTGAAATTGAATCGAAATTGAATCGAAATTGAATCGAAATTGAATCGAAATTGAATCGAAATTGAATCGAAATTGAATCGAAATTGAATCGAAATTGAATCGAAATTGAATCGAAATTGAATCGAAATTGAATCGAAATTGAATCGAAATTGAATCGAAATTGAATCGAAATTGAATCGAAATTGAATCGAAATTGAATCGAAATTGAATCGAAATTGAATCGAAATTGAATCGAAATTGAATCGAAATTGAATCGAAATTGAATCGAAATTGAATCGAAATTGAATCGAAACCGAATCGAAACCGAATCGAAACTGAATCGAGACTGAATCGAAATCGAATCGAAATCGAATCGAAATCGAATCGAAATCTAATTGAAATCGAATCGAAATCGAATTGAAATTTTCAAAATAAGTCAAAATCTCTAGAAAAATCTATTACAAGTTTAAAAAAGTATAAGTTTAAAAACTAGAAATTTGAAAACGTCAAAGTTTAGAAAGGAATCTAAATTTTCAAAAAATCATAATTTTTAAGGAAAATGAAACTATTTTTGTGGGCCTTGGTTATCTTCAAAAATTAAAATACAAATCTTGTCTCCTGAAACCAAGCAAGATTAAAAATTGCAACAGGGGTTGCTCTTACGCGTTTCGATAGCGAAGCTATCATCTTCAGAGAGAGATACTGAAGATGATAGCTTGGCTATCGAAACGCGTTAGAGCGACCTCTTTTGTGTTTTTCAATCTTTCTTGGTTTCAGGGGACAATATTTGTATTTCTAATAGAATTTCTAAAAAAATATTTTTTTATTGTGAAATAAAAGAATCTTTCACTACAATGTCCATTTATGATAATTTTTTAAAGTAAAATTAACCCCTACTCCAGTGCCTTTTAGCGAATTTTCATTATACTGAGTTAATGTAAATGCATGCTCTATTAATTTTGGTAGAAAGTGACAAAGAGATTTAGGCATCTTACAATCAAAGAAAGGTCCTAACGCCATCTTTTAAGCAAATTCTTAGGAAGCCCTTGTGAAAATTCCTCTCAAAAAGGTAATTATAGTGCAATTAAGTGAAGGTAAAAAGAAGTTGCATCAAAAGGAGGAATTAGGGTAGTAATTAGGTAATTACGAATACGATAATTATTAATTATTGCTGTTATCCCACAATAATTACTACTAATAGGTGACAAATTTTAGAAAATTTACAAATAATTGCACTTTTGACTAAAATTAGACATAAATTGCAATAACATTAAAAATGGCAAAAATTGCAATTGTCAATAACATTCGGTCTTTAGTGATAAGCGTCTGTTGACCAATGTACAATGTTAGTAAGAGAGTTGGTTATGAACCAGGAGTACCCTGCAAAAGGGGTTTTAAGGATTGCCCCTTTAAAAAGTCAAATACACTTTTCCTCTGCTTTTACTAAGTAAGTATTCTGCATGTAAATTGTAAATGCCTGTTAAATCGATAGATATAAAACACAAGATCACTTAAGTAGGTATCGAGGGGATTTCTGGATGGAATTTGGACATAGAAAAGCAAAAAGTAGATTCCAATGAAACCCTCCATGTAAATATGTTTTGATTTTTAACGTGTCATCGCCTTGGGGCCTTAGAGCAAAGCCACATATTTTTTCAACTTACTTATTCCTGAACTTATGCATATTCATCCGCGACACCATTAAAATAATAATAATTTACCGTGGCGGCCACATTTTATGCCGATTACACGGAAGTGAGCTCTAATGTAGTTAGAAATTGCTTCTGTTTCATGGTCTATTAAATCCTATGACACTAAAGCACTAAATTATAATCGCAGATGTATATACGATCACAAACGAAACTTATAATTGCTTACTTCCAGGATCGCTTCAGGATGTTGGAGTTGCGTAAATTCGAACATTTTATTGGATGGTAGCGGGTCAAGTCGACACCTGACTCGTAAAAACAAAAGCTCGATACCTTTTTTTTTAACAATCGTTAAAATAAATTCTAAAACTTCCGGTTCTGAATTTAATTAACACCGACAAGTCCAGTTTTGACAGTTATGTATTTTTGCATCCGTTGTGTTTCGACGTTACGCTAGAAAAGTAATTTATGATTTCATTTATGCGCTGATACCATCAATTTAATTGTTTTTTCTTTTATTGTGTTTTCTGTACAAATTATAATATATATTTACACATTTTATACATGACGTACAGTTTGTTACATACGTACCCTAGATTTGAATATTATTCATTCCCTGGTGAAAATATTTCCTCGTTTCGTGTTTTAGCATAATAAATAACTCGAGGAATATGAATTAAGCACGGAGATTTTTTTTTAGGTACGTGTGTCGAAATCGCCGGTTTTTGAGCTTTTAATAGATATCGGATAAGTACAAAGAACGTTGTATCGTGTAGCGAGAAATTTCGAGTCGAGTCGTTTACATTTTTAGACGTGGAAGCATCAAGATGAGTACAGAGGCTGCCTACTAAAACTGTCAGTCATAATCATAAAGCTTTCACTCGGCCTCCGGCTTTAACTTCCCTCTAAACATAAAACATTATCCTCGATTCATTCAAAATTCTCCTCTATTAGATAATATTAGACATAGATCGATCGCCATGAATGATTTTCTGCTTCTTTTTGAAACTAGTGTCCCCTGATTTCAGGGGACAAAACTTGTCCCCTAGTTCCAGGGTTTCTGGTATTTCAATTTTTGAAGATAACCAAGGACCAGTCCATTCCACAAAAAAAAGATATTTTGAAAGAAACACGCGACTAAAAAAATCAAATTTGAAGGCTCGATCAAGAGCTGGAACTTTCCAAATAGGAAGGACTGTTACCAAATGACACTTCTTATATGAGATATACAAGCTAATTACAATGCAAATAAAGTTTAAGTGAAATTAGAATCTAATGTAATCAGATTCTAATCGCAAAGGCCACATAACTAGGGCAACAACTTGTATCACGGGTTGCATCGCACTATCTATTGATACAAGCGTCTTCGGCGTGACTCACCTAGTTCGACAAATGACCAATTAAATGCTCTGCAATTAAACAGTTGAACATGCTGAAATTATATAACCAGAAGTACGATGTAAACCTAAAAGGGTGCTCTAAAGTGTTACAGCTACCGTACCAAATTGATGAAGCTAAGAAAGACGGAAATCGTTATAAGGTTGTGGTTGTAAATATTTTCAACTTTTACCAGGTTCACAATGTTTCATTACAGAACATTGAATTCCAATTTGTCACATGAATTTCGTTTGAGGATGAAGAATGACCAGATTTTTCCCTAAAAGTTGACTCTTTTACCAAAACAAAAACTGAAAATTAAATTATGAAATTCACCAACTTAAATAGGTTAAACTGATGAGGGAATGCTTCAGCTCATTCATATTATACAATCGTCATGAAAAATGACATGAGCTAAAGATGAGTTTGATTTAGATTTTTTTGTTGTTGGAATTATTTTCTGTAAATGAGTATGCAAAAGGTATGCTTAATCCTGAGGTGGATCCGTGCATCGAAAAGTTTATTTGCTCGCCGGCATAATTCAATGCGAGTTTGAGTCACGGGCTGACAGCTCGCTAGATACGTTCGGGGAATAAACACAAACGCCTTCGATATTCCTAATGCCTTTGTTGTATATCCGTGAAAAAGGGGGACTCGGAGGAGAGACGAGGGGACGTCGGGCACCGCGCAACGCCGCGGCGCTTAACACAAGTGCGGGATTACCCAACGACGCTCAGCATCCGCACTCTAGTGTCAAGTCGAATCGCGATTGAAACTCCTCGCCCGTCGACTCCGTCGACTCTCGCAAGCGGCGCGTTCGGAAAAAAAATCTGCACGCTTCAGTAACCGACCCGAATGAAAAAGCAGTCTTGATTTGTCACCGACGTTTTGTTATTCCGCGTACATCTTCGATACAAATCGATGAGTACGGCAAAAACTCGAATGAAGATATCAAGTGTTTTACATTTTAATGAGCGATGTCTGAGACGGCGTTTTAAGTAAATTCGTCACGCTACCAGCGAGTACAAAAGCTCGACAAAAAGGGCACGACAGCGAGATGAAGGGTTACCATTAGTAACCCACGAGGGTAGAAATGCCGGCCGGATCAAACCGGAGGACACTCCACCATTACGTGCACCTCCTCCGGTGATATTTACGCAAATGGAACCACCCTAAATCGCTCGCATGGTGACATTGACTTTCATCGTCAGCTGTGTTTATCCTTTGGTTCGCTTCGTTTTTTCGTTTCGATGTCGCGTCACGGCTCTTGCGCCTCACTGGACCGATGAAATCACGGTGAGTTTTTTCAGACCAAATTTATGGTGGGGTTGACAATTTTAATTAAATCAATTTTGCACGTCGACGCTCTTCGGAGCGCATAAATCTTTATGAATCCGTTGTCCGCATGTTTTAATTAAATATTTCAGATTGATAAACGGTCGCTTATTGTCTGACGGAATATGAAACCTAATTCGTTCGCTATTAGCGAGTTTTTGAATGAATGTACGCCCACGGAATTTTTCGCTCACACGGAGAGTCGCGAACTTTTTTAAGCGACATTATTTCCATCACCGGGAACTGCGACTACAACTGCTTCTCTCATAAAGTTAGGTCAAGAATACTAAATAATTCGGGGGAAAGATTCTGAAGAAGATTCAAATAAAAACGGTGTAATTATCCGAATCATCTGAGATTAGACTTTTTTCTTGAGATAGAACTAAATATGAATTTTACGTATCTTCCACGAAATCTCTACTTTGTCAAAAAGGTTGGAGATGAAGGTTCATTAAAATGACTCCAGTAAACAACGCGGCGCGATCTTTATCAAACTAATTCTCAGCAGAAGCAGGGAAAAAATTTCTAGATTTTGCTTTTTAAAATGATTTCTAATGACCTTACTTTTTTTTTGATATGGTTTTCTAAATTTACTTCTGAATAGTCCTGCTTTGCAAATTAATAATTTTGGCACCTTTTTTTACTTTTTTGGGTTTTATCAACAATTTTTTTCCAAGATTCCTTTTTCTTTTTTGGAAATGGTTTCCTAAAATTAGATCTGAATAGTCATGCTTTGCAAATTAGTAATTTCGTCACCTTTTTTACTTTTTTGGTTTTTATCAACAATTTTTTAGATAATTTTTTTCCAAAATTCCTTAAACTCCCTTTCCTTTTTGGAAATGGTTTCCTAAAATTAGTTCTAAATATTAGTCTTTGCGAATTATCAAGAATGATTTTAATTTTGGCACCAGTTTCAATTTGGTTTTTTAAGAATTTATCAACAGTTTTTTTTATGTTTTTTTCAATTTATTTAACATTTCTTCGGCCCAGTTTGGAAATATTTAAATTTTTCTGGTTTATTGATAATTTTCTAAACAGTTTTTGAAATGTTAAGAAAATTGTCAATAAACCAGAAAAATTTAAATATTTCCAAGTAGTCACATTTCAAAAACTGTTTAGAAAATTGTCAACAAACCAGAAAAATTTAAATATTTCCAAACTGGGCCGAAGAAATGTTAAATAAATTGAAAAAAACATAATATTTCCGGTCAATAAGGGTCTACCATGAAGAACAGTGTTTTATTTATTTTTTTCAAAATTCCAAATTTAAACTTTTAAACGCTTTTCTACAAGTTCTGATATTTTGCTGAAATCTCGATTTTGTTTCTGAGTTCGAACTGAAAATTTTTAGTAACTTTTTTTTTCTATAATTTAAAGAAACTTGTAATTTCGAAAAAATGCTTTTATAAATCCATCGCCTTTATTAAAAGTTCTGCTGCCAGTTGATTTTTTGTTCCAAATTTGGACTCTAAACTCGAAAATGGAATTTTTTTGAATTGAATTTTTGATTTTCTTTTAAATGTTGGTATTATTTCAATATGTTTTACAATTTTCTGACATTTCTACTTTAAACGTCAAAGACTTTACTGAGACGTTCTTATTTTAATCGATTTTGAACTTTAATCTCGAAATAGTATACTCTTTTGGAACCTAAAATTAATATTCTATTTTTTTCCAATAAATTTTCGAAATGTTATAATTTTTTATGAAAATTTTGAGTGGAGATTTCTAGTTCTCACGAAAAAATATATTTCATTTTATTTATCGAAATTTTGAAGATCTGAGATTTTCTCTTTTATTGTATTGTATTTATATTGTTTTAATTTCTCACTTGAAACTGAAAATCGAGACTTTTTATTCACGCTTTTTTGCTTTTTTTTTAAATTTCCACTTTAATCTAGAAATACGTATTATTTTTTAATCGCAAATTTGCATTCTATGTTTTTTTTTTTTCGACATATTTTAAGATTTTCTCGGAAGCTTGATTTTTTTCAAAAATTTCAGCTTTTTTTTGGATGCAATTTCGAAAGTTTGATATGCTTAAGAGAAATTTTGATTACTTTTCACTTTAATTTGTTTCAGCGTTACGGACAGGTCCTTGACTATCTTCGAAAATTGAACCACAAATATTGGTTTTTGTTTAATTTCGACTTTATTCTAGAAATACGTATTATTTTTTAATCACAAATTTGCATTCTACGTTTTTTTTTCGACATATTTTAAGATTTTCTCGGAAGCTTGATTTTTTCAAAAATTTCAGCTTTTTTTTGGATGCAATTTCGAAAGTTTGATATACTTAAGAGAAATTTTGATTACTTTTCTTTTTAATTTGTTTCAGCGTTACGGACGGGTCCTTGACTATCTTCGAAAATTGAACCACAAATATTGGTTTTTGTTTAATTTCGACTTTATTCTAGAAATACGTATTATTTTTTAATCACAAATTTGCATTCTACGTTTTTTTTTCGACATATTTTAAGATTTTCTCGGAAGCTTGATTTTTTTCAAAAATTTCAGCTTTTTTTTGGATACAATTTCGAAAGTTTGATATGCTTAAGAGAAATTTTGATTACTTTTCTTTTTAATTTGTTTCAGCGTTACGGACAGGTCCTTGACTATCTTCGAAAATTGAACCACAAATATTGGTTTTTGTTTAATTTCGACTTTATTCTAGAAATACGTATTATTTTTTAATCGCAAATTTGCATTCTACGTTTTTTTTTTCGACATATTTTAAGATTTTCTCGGAAGCTTGATTTTTTTCAAAAATTTCGGGTTTTTTTTTGGATGCAATTTCGAAAGTTTGATATGCTTAAGAGAAATTTTGATTACTTTTCTTTTTAATTTGTTTCAGCGTTACGGACAGGTCCTTGACTATCTTCGAAAATTGAACCACAAATATTGGTTTTTGTTTAATTTCAACTTTATTCTAGAAATACGTATTATTTTTAATCACAAATTTGCATTCTACGTTTTTTTTTCGACATATTTTAAGATTTTCTCGGAAGCTTGATTTTTTTCAAAAATTTCAGCTTTTTTTGGATGCAATTTCGAAAGTTTGATATGCTTAAGAGAAATTTTGATTACTTTTCTTTTTAATTTGTTTCAGCGTTACGGACAGGTCCTTGACTATCTTCGAAAATTGAACCACAAATATTGGTTTTTGTTTAATTTCGACTTTATTCTAGAAATACGTATTATTTTCTAATCACAAATTTGCATTCTACGTTTTTTTTTCGACATATTTTAAGATTTTCTCGGAAGCTTGATTTTTTCAAAAATTTCAGCTTTTTTTTGGATGCAATTTCGAAAGTTTGATATACTTAAGAGAAATTTTGATTACTTTTCTTTTTAATTTGTTTCAGCGTTACGGACAGGTCCTTGACTATCTTCGAAAATTGAACCACAAATATTGGTTTTTGTTTAATTTCGACTTTATTCTAGAAATACGTATTATTTTTTAATCACAAATTTGCATTCTACGTTTTTTTTTTCGACATATTTTAAGATTTTCTCGGAAGCTTGATTTTTTTCAAAAATTTCAGCTTTTTTTTGGATGCAATTTCGAAAGTTTGATATACTTAAGAGAAATTTTGATTACTTTTCTCTTTAATTTGTTTCAGCGTTACGGACAGGTCCTTGATAATCTTCGAAAACTGAACCACAAATATTGGTTGTTTTTTTTAATTTCGACTTTTTTCTAGAAATACGTATTATTTTTTAATCGCAAATTTGCATTCTACGTTTTTTGTTTGACATATTTTGAGTTTTTCTCGGAAGCTTGATTTTTTTCAAATATTTCAACATTTATTTGGATGCAAATTCAAAATTTTGATATATTTGAGGAAAATTTTAATTCCTTTTCTCATATTTATTAGTTTGTATAATATGAATTTATGATCCTTTCAATTTTTTTAAATTTTTATCTCAAAATTGCGACTAGAGGTTTCATTTTTTTCGAATGTTCAACATAAATCTCGAAATGCCACTTTAATTTTAAATTGTTTCCACACATTTTATCTTTAGAAATCTATCGAACTGGAAATTTTTAATAACTTTTTTTTCTATAATTTAAAGAGAATGGTAATTTCGATAAAAGGCTTTTATAAATTCCATCTCCTTTATTAAAATGTCTGCTGCCAGTTGACTTTTTGTTTTACATTTTGACTCTAAACTCGAAAATGGACTTTTTTTAATTGAATTTTTGATTTTCTTGTAAATGTTGGTACTCTTCCAATGTTTTTACTATTTTCTGATATTTCTACTTTAAACTTAAAGGACTTGACTGGGAAGTCATTGTTTTGATCGATTTTGAACTGTAATCTCGAAATAGTATACTTTTTTGGAACTTAAAATTAATATTCTATTTTTTTACAATAAATTTTCGAAATTTTAACATTTTTTATGAACATTTTCACTGGAATTTTTTAGTTCCCACTTAAACATAAATGTTACTTTATTTATCGAACTTTTGAATGTTCTCAAAGATCTGAGATTTTCTCTTTTATTGTGTTTTAATTTTTCACTCTAAACTCAAAATCGAGATTTTTCATGCAGGCTTTTTTGTTGTTTTTTTTTTAATTTCGCCTCTATTCTAGAAATACGTATTATTTTTTAATCGCAAATTTGCATTCTGCGTTTTTTTTTGCCATATTTTGAATTTTTCTCGGAACCTTGATTTTTTTTAAAAACCTCAGCATTTTTTTTTTGATGCAAATTCAAAAGTGTGATATATTTAAGGAAAAATTTGATTACTTTTCCCATATTTATTAGTTTGTATAATATGAATGTTTGATCCTTTCAATTTTTTTTAATTTTTATCTCAAAATTGCAACTTTTTCTAGAGGCTTCACTTTTTTTTCGAAGATTCAACATAAATCTCGAAATGTCTACCTTGTTAGTGAAATTGCCACTTTAATTTTAAATTTTTTCTTTACGTTTTATCTTTAGAAACCTATCGAACTGGAAATTTCTTTTTCTTCTATAATTTAAAGAGAATTTTAATTTCGAAAAAAGGCTCAAAATTAATATTCTATTTTTTCCAATAAATTTTCAAAATTTTAACATTCTTTATGAACTTTTTCAGTGGCGTTTTCTAGTTCTCACTAAAACATAAATTTTGCTTTATTTATCGAACTTTTGAATATTCTCAAAGTTCTGAGATTTTCTCTTTTATTGTGTTTTAATTTTTTACTCTAAACCCATAATCGAGACTTTTCATGCAAGCTTTTTTGTTTTTTTTTTAAATTTCGCCTTCATTCTAGAAATACGTATTATTTTTTAATCGCAAATTTGCATTCTACGTTTTTTTTTTCGACATATTGTAAGATTTTCTCGGAAGCTTGATTTTTTTCAAAAATTTCAGCTTTTTTTTTGGATGAAATTTCGAAAGTTTGATATGCTTAAGAGAAATTTTGATTACTTTTCTCTTTAATTTGTTTCAGCGTTACGGACAGGTCCTTGACTATCTTCGAAAATTGAACCACAAATATTGGTTTTTGTTTAAGTTCGAATTTATTATCAGATTTTCTTGGAACATTGATTTTTTTCAAAAATTTCAGCATTTCATTTGGATGCAAATTCAAAAGTGTGATATATTTAAGGGAAATTTTGATTACTTTTCTCATATTTATTAGTTTGTGTAATATAAATTTTTGATCCTTTCAATTTTTTTAAATTTTTATCTCAAAATTGCAATTTTTTCTAGAGGTTTCACCTTTTTTCGAAGGTTCAACATGAATCTCGAAATGTCTACCTTGTTAGTGAAATTGTCACTTTAATTTTAAATTTTTTCTTTACGTTTTATCTTTAGAAACCTATCGAACTGGAAATTTTTAATAACTTTTTTTTTATAATTTAAAGAGAATTGTAATTTCGAAAAAAGGTTTAAAATTAATATTCTATTTTTTTCCAATAAATTTTCGAAATTTTAACATTCTTTATGAACTTTTTCAGTGGAGTTTTCTAGTTCTCACCAAAACATAAATTTTGCTTTATTTATCGAACTTTTGAATATTCTCAAAGTTCTGAGATTTTCTCTTTTATTGTGTTTTAATTTTTTACTCTAAACCCAAAATCGAGACTTTTCATGCAAGCTTGTTTGTTTTTTTTTTAAATTTCGCCTTCATTCTAGAAATACGTATTATTTTTTAATCGCAAATTTGCATTCTACGATTTTTTTCTCCGACATATTTTCAGATTTTCTTGGAACATTGATTTTTTTCAAAAATTTCAGCATTTCATTTGGATGCAAATTCAGAAGTGTGATATATTTAAGGGAAATTTTGATTACTTTTCTCATATTTATTAGTTTGTATAATATAAATTTTTGATCCTTTCAATTTTTTTAAATTTTTATCTTAAAATTGCAATTTTTTCTAGAGGTTTCACCTTTTTTCGAAGGTTCAACATGAATCTCGAAATGTCTACCTTGTTAGTGAAATTGTCACTTTAATTTTAAATTTTTTCTTTACGTTTTATCTTTAGAAACCTATCGAACTGGAAATTTTTAATAACTTTTTTTTTATAATTTAAAGAGAATTGTAATTTCGAAAAAAGGCTTAAAATTAATATTCTATTTTTTTCCAATAAATTTTCGAAATTTTAACATTCTTTATGAACTTTTTCAGTGGAGTTTTCTAGTTCTCACCAAAACATAAATTTCACTTTATTTATCGAGCTTTTGAATGTTCTCAAAATTCTGCGATTTTCTCTTTTATTGTGATTTAATTTTTCACTCCAATTTCACTTAATTTATCGAACTTTTGAATGTTCTCAAAGTTCTAAGATTTTCTCTTTTATTGTGTTTTAATTTTTCACTCTAAACTCAAAATCGCGACATTTTCTGCATACTTTTTTGTTTTTTTCCATATTTTGACTTTATTCTAGAAATCTGTATTTATTTGAAATTGCCAGTTTGTATTCTAATTTTTTTTTCTATACAGCTTTTATCGAAATTTTGACTATTCTCAAAATATCGAAATTTTGACTATTCTTAAAATTGTCAATATTTTTTTTTTAACTTTCGACTTTAATCTAGAAATACGTATTATTATTTAATTGAAAATTTGCATTCTAAGTTTTTTTTCGACATATTTTGAGTTTTTCTGGAAACCTTGATTCTTTTTAAAATAATTTCCAACATATTTTTTGGATGTAGGTTAAAAAGTTTGATTTTTAACGAAAATTTTGATTTCTTTTTCGTATTTATTAGTTTGTATAATACGAATTTTTTATCCTTTCAATTTTTCTAAATTTTTATCTCAAATTTGTTACTTTTTCTACAGGTTTCATTTTTTTTTCTCGAATGTTCAACATAAATCTCGAAATGTCTACCTTGTTAGTGAAAATGCCACTTTAATGTTAAATTTTTCCTTACATTTTATCTTTAGAAACCTGTCTAACTGGAAATTTTTAATAACTTTTTTTCTATAATTTAAAGAGATTTGTAATTTCGAAAAAAGGCTTTTATAAATTCCATCTTTTTTATTAAAATTTCTGCTGCCAGTTGATTTTTTGCTTCAAATTTTGACTCTAAGCTCGAAAACGGTTTTTTTTTAATTGAATTTTTGATTTTCTTCTAAATGTTGGTACTATTTCAATGTTTTTACTGTTTTCTGACATTTCTACTTTAAACGTAAGGTACTTTACTGAGACGTTCTTATTTTAGTCGATTTTCAACTCTAATCTCGCAAAAGAATACTTTCTTGGAACTTAAAATGAATATTCTATTTTTTTCCAATAAATTTTCGAAATTTTAACATTTTTTATTAACCTTTTCAGTGGAGTTTTCTAGTTCTCACTAAAACATAAATTTCACTTAATTTACCGTACTTTTGAATGTTCTCAAAGTTCTGAGATTTTCTCTTTTATTGGGTTTTAATTTTTCACTCTAAACTCAAAATTGCGACATTTCCTGCACACTTTTGGTTTTTTTCCATATTTTGACTTTATTCTAGAAATCTGTATTTATTTGAAATTGCCAGTTTGTATTCTAAATTTTTTTTATACAGCTTTTATCGAAATTTTGACTATTCTCAAAATATCGAAATTTTGACTATTCTCAAAATATCCAAATTATGACTATTTTCAAAATATCGAACTTGACTGACTATTCTTAAAATTGTCAATATATTTTTTTCTTTTGAACTTTCGACTGTAATCTAGAAGTACGTATTATTTTTTAATTGTCAATGTCAAGTTTTTTTCGACATATTTTGAGTTTTTCTGGAAACCTTGATTATGTTTCAAAATTTTCAGCATTTTTTTTTGATGTAAATTCAAAAGTTTGATATTTTTAACGAAAATTTTTTTTTTCGTATTTATTAGTTTGTACAATATGAATTTTTGATCCTTTCAATTTTATTTAAATTTCTATCTCAAAAGTGCAACTTTTTCCACAGGTTTCAGTTTTTTTTCGAATGTTCAACATAAATCTCGAAATGTCTACCTTGTTATGGAAATTGCAACCCTAATTTTAATTTTATATTTGTGAAATGTTGCTTGAGAGCAACATTTATTGTGTGTTTTTTAATCTGTCTTAGTGTTAGGGAACAAGATTTATATTTCAATTTTTGAAGATAACCAAGGACCAGTCCGTTCCACCAAACTTGGAAGCTTTTGTTTTGAGAAAAAAATTCCAAGTTGATTAACGATTTTCAAACCAATAAAAAGGTTTAGTGTTTATTTACTTGGTGGTTTAGTGACCCCATTGTGAACTAATTGTTTAGTTAACAGATGTTTTGCGTTTGCTTGGATGTTTGAAGTGAAATTATTTTTATGGTATCGACGATGAGCTCTCATAAAGACCTTTTAAATGGGTTTACGACTTCTTAAAATTGCACAAGGGCCGCAGTCGTAAAACCTGACTTACTTTTTTAAAGGAAGGGAAAGTCCCGGCGAGGGTCCTCGATAATAGAAACGAAATTTGTAAGAATAGTGGCAAACGTCGGTCCGTGACCGTTTCTCTCGCAAAAGAATCTTGTTTACAATGGCCCCATTTCAGAGACGGGGGTAAAAAGATGCCACATTAAAATGCCGCGCTTATCTTCCGCACTCAGAGTGAAAGTTGAAAAAGTGTACTTCGCAAATTTTGATTTACGAGCCAACTTCACAGAAAGAATAACAAGGTTCGATGTTCTTGTAAGAGTTTTTCTCCACCGCTCGTAGGTAATTCTCCAGATTACAGGGATTATGCAACACTCTGAAGTTGTTCATGTTTTTAAAGTTTGTGTGCATACTCGGTTAGAAACTAATAGCCGTTTATTTTAATTGCATAGTATATAATCGTTATAAATCATAATTGTGACAAATTAATTACCCACTGCTTAGGCGCATTCGATGTTAATTGTATGGGGTTAGTTTTTGCTGGGTGCATTTTTCTATTGATCACGTATTTTCTTCGATCACAATAATTAGCGTTTGCACGTTACGTGTAACCACTTATTTATTACGACATTTCAAACGGCCGATGGAGGAAAAACCAGCTCCGAAATTTCGATGCTATAGCGAAAATTCCTGGAATGTAGTCGAAACCTTGAGCTTTTAAACCGTAAACTCAGTTTCGTAATTTTTCATCAATTTAGAGCTTTTTCCCCAAATCTTAAAACATATACTTCAAAGTCGTGAAAGAATAAAAAATAGGAGTCTTGATAACTGCTGACAGAAGCAAACACTTAAAATTGGGAAATATGTAACGCAGTTCGTTGGCAGTGGGTCTTCCAATAGAAATAAAATAATTGCACCAATGATTTTCTTTTCATATTACACGTACGATAGTTACCAATGCTGGGAAAATTCATAGCGTCTTGCCATGCATCACGAATAGGAGCAGCTATCTCCTTCGTTGGGATAACCGTTGGAGCCTAAATGGCAACGACAGGTCAGATTAGAAGGTTCATTTTATTAAATAAAATTATCAGCTAAAACTATCGATACCGTCGATGTTTGTATAAAAATCTATCGATACTATCAATGATAGAAATTATCGATGTATAGAGAACACTAATTCCCGAATTTCATCCGGTAAACTCGGGCGAAATATTAAGTTATTTATTTTTCAGTCGTCGGTTTTTCGCGGAGAACGAAGCGCCGTAGCAGCGTCGGCGCTCGTCCGCAAGCCGCAAAGCAAAAACACATACAACATGGAAACAAAACACAATAAAAAGGGGAAGAGTAGCGAAAAGTAGAACCACAAATCATGAGTACGGACTGCAATATATGACGGTAGGGCCGATACAGTCAGAACGAGAGGCTTTCGTGCCGTACAAGGCGCACTACATTATATTCACAACTTGGCGAAAGAACGGGGGATGCACCCGTCGCTTCGAGTCTATGAGTAATGCATTTTAAAATGTCCCACAGATCGAGAAATTAGACAGATGCGGCGAGAGTTTACCGCTAAATATGTAAAATGTGCACTTTATATAAAAGAGAGGGTTATAAATAAAAATTTGCGACTGACATAGGGACCGAATCATCCCTCGCTGGTTCTCTGGATTAGTCTTCGTCAGCTCCCACCTTTCAGAATCTATTTCAGAAATCTCTCTCTCTCTCTCTCTCTCTCTCTCTCTCTCTCTCTCTCTCTCTCTCTCTCTCTCTCTCTCTCTCTCTCTCTCTCTCTCTCTCTCTCTCTCTCTCTCTCTCTCTCTCTCTCTCTCTCCCTCTTCTCTCTCTCTCTCTCCTTCTTCTCTCTCTCTCTCTCTCTCTCTCTCTCTCTCTCTCTCTCTCTCTCTCTCTCTCTCTCTCCCTCTCAGATTTTAAGGTATTTTTTGAAAATTTTGACTTCAAAATATCAACTTTCTGTCTAAATTCTGAACTATTTGAAAATCTCTTCCAATTTTTTTTATTTTTGACTTTGGAAAATATTACATTTTTTGAAAATGTCGTATTTTTGTAAAGTTTGACTTCCAAAATTTAGACTTTTTAAACCACTTTCTGAAAAATTCGACTTTTCAAATTTCCACTTTTTTAAAACCCTCTATTTTTTCCAAAGTTTTGATATTTTGCGACGACAAAATTCGACTTCTTTTGAAAAGTTTGACTTTTTTTAAATTTTGTTACTTCTTTGAACATTTGCTTTTTTGAAAGCTTCGATTTTTTGACATATTTCGACTCTTCTGAAAGTTCTAATTTTCAAAATTTTGAATTTTAAAAAATCTAAATAGTTTTTAGAATTTTGTCTTGGAAAGTTGAATTTCTTGTAAATATTGATTCTACAAAAATTGTGCTCATTTTTAAAAACTATTGTCGAGATTTTGATATTTTAAAATTTGTACCTCTTTGAAGTCGAAATAAAATCCCTACTTTTTTCAGATTGCGGCTTTTTGGGCTTCAAATTTCAATGTTTTTTGAAAATTTTGACTTTTTTTTTAAAAATTACAAAAATATATATTTTGAATATTGATATATTCCAAAATTTCGAGTTTTCAAAATTTGACATCTTGAAAATCACAACTTTTTTCAAATTTCGACTTTTTGAGCTTCAATTTTCAATATTTCTTAAACATTTTCACTTTTTTTAAAAAAAATTTCAAAACTAAATATTCTCAATATTGATACTTTTCCAGAATTTCGAGTTTTCAAAATTTGACGCCCGGAAAATCTCAACTTTTTTCAAAATTTTGTTTTTTGAAATGTTGAATTTTTGGCAAATCTTGACTCAATTTCGGAAGTTAAACCTTCTAACCTAGCGTCTGCCTGTTACAGTCGGTTATCTCTAAAAATACTAACCCAATGGACCTGAAATTATTCATAATTATAGAGTTTATTAATTCACATATATGTCGGGTAATTTGAAAATATTTAAATTTTTTATCATGTGGTCAAATTAAGGGGGGCAATTTTTACAGGGGAGGTGATATGGTCGTGTGGGGTATCATTTAAAAGAGCTTTCTTTACCCAATCTAAAAACAATTTTTTTATAATTTTATTCTTAGTACTTTCTGAGTTATGACTAAAAATGTGAAAATAATACACTATTCGCCATTTATTTAATGTAAAACTAATCAATTTCAGTTTCGCTACGTGATTGTGAAAAGATGGATGATCGCATTTGCCTAAAGTGTAAAAAAAAAGGTGTCGAAGCATCAAACCTTATTGCTATTAATTCAGAAAACGTCTGAAATACATCTTCACACTTCGGCAAGTATCGGTAATGTATTATAGGAAAACGGCGGCGGCGGCGTCGGAGAAACTAAGTGATAACGCTTATATAGGCTTCCCCGAGACCATAAAGTGCCTCCGAATCCGTGCCACTTGGAGCGAACGAGAGCCAAAGTCGCTGAAGGGATTCACGAAATACTGCAGCATAACTTTCATTGTTCCGGTTGGGGTGAAAGTGAGATATTCGTCTTTCTCTTCGGAGACGAAATTCCTGGGCTTACTAAGTGCTATTTCTAATTCTAGTTCGCCGATGCGACCCCGGCTTCTTTGTCTTTCCCTCTAACTAGGCAAAACTTTGAATAAATCACTAGATACTTAGGCGGATCCACATGCAGCCTCACAAACGGATCGCGCTCACGCAGGCTGCTCCCGACGCTCAAAGTTTGAGGGCATTCGTAATTAGACGAAAATATTTGTCATCAGGTCAACTGCAAAACCACCAAAGAATTGAATAATTTTTTTTTACCATCGAGTTGGTTAATTTGTAAAGCCATATGCTGATTCCGTGTTCAATATTTTTTAAGGCTGACATTTTTCTGAGGCAGGAAAAATCAGGGTTGTAGAAGATTGTTTTTAGTAAGTTTCTTATCTCCTAATTATCTTTTTAACAAAATTCTAAATAATGGCTGACAGACAACGCGCAGCCTAAACCCTGAAGTATGAAATTTCGCATAGGAGTTCCCCATATTACGTAGGTGAGCATTAAGAAAAATTTTTTTGAAATGTAGTCTCTAAGGGTGTGAAAATGTATATCAAAATTTAAAATACTCTCCGGATTGTATGCTCTTAGCAAATAAAATAAATAATTTTATTTAAATTATTAATTTAGTATTTCTTTCTATAAGTCTGCAGAAAGTTATCAGTCGAAGACAAAATATTTGTGAAAGTGGATCCCCCAAGAGGGTGAAACAAAGGATAAAAGTTTGCCTAAGTTTGGACGATTCCAAAATTAAAAATGCCCGTTATCAGCGCCCGAAAGCGCATATCTAATGCAACAATGGTGTTCGGCCGCCCCATAAATCAAAATCGAATGTACGTTACTGATATTTTTACGGTTCCCTTTCCGTTCCGATTGAGTGTCTGCCCCCGACCAATCGCACGTGCTGATACGGAATGTGCATCTGCTGTTTAAAATAAGCGAATGATTTATGCCCTTTCAATAATTTTATAAAGCGATTATTTTATTAAACAATGCCCGTCGAACAAAACATTCCATTATTTATCGGCGTCAGAAATGGGCTGGGATGCGTAACGCGAACACCATAAATCTCAGATAATTCTGCGTATTTTGCACCTATGTGTGTCCGTGTGTATGTTGGTGGGATGCCCGGTTGTCAAAATTTTTTAATCCATTAGTGACGCGCTAACTGGAATCGAAATCGTTCTCTTTTGGATGTGTGGGTTGACAATCGATGTTAATAAAAATGGTTTTGAAGTAAATCGCTCTTACTCATTATTCTATATGTCTAAGCATTCCATACAGTATTGATTGGAAAGTTTACTGCTTCAGACTGCTAACGTGTTAGAGAGCAAAGTAATTATGAGACATCCGTAAGAACAGACAAAGGCAATTTAATTGTCCAACAGAAAGACTTAGTACATCATAACCATGTCCCCCTCATAGACGTAGGTAAAGCAGTATATTTTTAGAGCCCTGATGATGATTTCATCTAATGGGAAATTTTTTTTAAATTAAATTTAAACGTACATTATTATGCCCTTGAAACAAATATGAAAATAATTGCATCCTTTTTCAATCCAATGCTTGGTTTAGATTTTTTTATACAGTAGACTTCTTGTATTCTTTAGGGATTGAATTTTGGAAAATTAGATGAATGTTACAGAAAAATATTTTCCAGTAGCCATATTTTGCCGATTTGGCCGCCCTATCGCGTACGATTCTCTCGCGTCGCACAAGGTCGCGTTCCGATGTGACGTGATTTGCTTTCGGTGCGCGTATATGAATTAGCAACAAAACGGAACGAAAAACGAACGGTTCGGTGGCTCGCCACTGGTGTCTGCCAGTCCTGCTCTTCATTTCTCGCATTTTCCATCGCCATAAATCAAGGGACAGGAGACAAGCCAGCGTAGAGCACTCCGTTGCTATGGTTCCGCGGCATCCCGACAGCTCTCGTTCCGCGCGCGAAGCGGGGAGGCGGCAAAGGGGGCCGACGGCCGGCACGCCAGATCAGAACCGGGGATTTAATCCTGTCGGGATGTCTGAGAGACGGGAAAGTTAATAAGAGTTTGGGGGGATTAAAAGTAATCCCGCTGTTTTGCAATATTGCCGATTCTCTTCGCTTTTGTCTCGATGGGACCAAAGCTGTGTTTACATTTTGAAAAAAAAAAATCTTAATTATTTATTTTCTTCCTTCGTGACTACTATAATAAACAAGGCAACCCATAATTGCTTCTATTATTGTTAATACAGTTTCTGTGATGCAGACAACTGCATTAATGGAGCTAACATAAACATATACTAATAAAAACCAGTTTACAGACTGCTATTCTTAAAAACTAATTTTTAGTAAAGTCAAAATTTCAAATCTTCAGAAATTTTAAAATTCCATTTTTTAATGCTTGAACTAGATTGCATAAATTGACTCAGCATTACAAACAGAGACTAAAATTACAAACATACAAATGCACCAATTCCCCTTAGTTAAAATTATTTTTTGTTTCAGGTAAGAGTAGTTCTTGGGCTTCTAGACGGTAAGACTATTTTATTTAGTGTCGCGAAGATTGATTGTTCTAGATGCGTTCTAGTTACAAGCGGAAGTGAGATGACAAAAGATATTGCATTGTAAACAAGGAGAAAAACAAAGATGTTGTGTTAACAGCCAAGCGAATTCTTGGGCCACATATCATTTAAATTAATGCACTCTAAATTATTTCCTGGCTGTTTTATTTTAAGCTTAATATAAATCAAGTACAATCACATTATAATTGACGCTCGCAGTAGTGCTACTCTAGACCCCATCTTGTATTACTACATTCATCACTTCGAAATATGTATCAGGTAGAGAGAAGTGGCAATGACATTCGAAAACATAACTGTAAAATGGCGTCAAGATTTATGCCTGACAGCTGCTTTTAAAAATCATCCTTAAATTCCCAGTTTTAACCACAACGACGAAACTATTGAAAAATATTGGTGTTGTTGTGACTGCTCCAGATGATTTTTCATCCACCTTAACTTCACTCTAAGCTTTAAAGTCCCTTTCATTTAAAAAAATCTTGCAGAAACATTTCGTTAGTGATCCAAGGAATTCATTTCCATATCTATTAATATCTTAGCAAATATACCCATCAATAGAAACTCTTAGGAAAGTATATTAAGAATCAAAGTCCTTCTCTTAAGAACTAAATGCCTTGGAAGAGTTTTTTTTTAATAATTAAAAGTGTAAGGTAAATTTATTTAAAGAATTAGAACACGTTTCGTTTACGATTTAAAAGTTTTGGAAAAGTTTCTTTTAACAACTCAAAATCTGAGAAGAGTTTCTCTTAAGAATTAAAAACCTTCTAAAAGTTGTTTAAGAGTTTAAAGTCTGAGAAGTGTTTCTTTTAATAATTCAAAATCTAAGAAGAGTTCCTTTTAAGAATTAAAAGCCTTTTAAAGATTCTTATAAGAATTAAACGCCTTTTAAAGGTTTCCGTTACAAGCTTACAGTATGGGAAACGTTTCTTTTATTAATTCAATATCTAAGAAGAGTTTCTTTTAAGAATTAAAAGCCTTTTAAAATTTCTTATAAGAATTAAAAGCCTTTTAAAGTTTCTTATAAGAATTAAACGCCTTTTAAAGGTTTCCGTTACAAGCTGACAGTATGAGAAATGTTTCTTTTAATAATTCAATATCTAAGAAGAGTTTCTTTTAAGAATTAAAAGCCTTTTAAGGTTTCTTATAAGAATGAAACGCCTTTTAAAGGTTTCCTTTACGAGCTTACAGTATGGGAAATGTTTCTTTTAACAATTCACAATCTGAAAAAAGTTTCTTTTAAGAACTAAAGACCTTTTAAAGTTTCTTTTAAGAATTAAAAGCCTTTTAAAAGTTTTTTTTACCAGCTTAAGATTTGGGAAGCGTTTCCTTTAACAATTCAAAATCTAATTAAAGGTTCAAAATCTGACAAAAGTTTTTTTAAGAATTAAAAATTTTGTAAAAGTTGTCTTACGAGTTTAAAGTCTAGGAAGTGTTTCTTTTAACAATTCCAAATCTGAGAAGAATTTCTTTTGAGAATTAAAACCCTGTTAAAGCTTCTTTTAAGAATTAAAATCCTTTTAAAGCTTCTTTTGAGAATTAAAAGCCTTTTAAAGTTTCTTTTAAGAATTAAAGCCATTTAAAAGCTTCTTTTACGAGTTTAAAGTCTGGGAAGTGTTTCGTTTAACAATTTAAAATCTGAGAAGAGTTTCTTTTTAGGATTAAAACCTTTTAAAGTTTCATGTAAGAATTAAAAGCCTTTTAAACCCACGAGTTTAAAAGTTGGGAAGTGTTTTCTTTAACAATTCAAAATCTGAGAAAACTTTCTTTAAAGAATTAAAAGCCTTGAAAAAGTTCTTTACGAGTCTAGAGTCTGGGAAGTGTTTCTTTTAACAATTCAAAATCTGCGAGAAGTTTCTTTTAAGAATTAAAATCCTTTTAATGTTTCTTTTAATAATTAAAAGCCTTTTAAAGTTTCTTTTAAGAATTAAAGCCATTTAAAAGCTTCTTTTACGAGTTTAAAGTCTGGGAAGTGTTTCGTTTAACAATTCAAAATCTGAGAAGAGTTTCTTTTTAGAATTAAAACCTTTTAAAGTTTCATTTAAGAATTAAAAGCCTTTTAAACCCACGAGTTTAAAAGTTGGGAAGTGTTTTCTTTAACAATTCAAAATCTGAGAAAACTTTCTTTAAAGAATTAAAAGCCTTGAAAAAGTTCTTTACGAGTCTAGATGTCTGGGAAGTGTTTCTTTTAACAATTCAAAATCTGCGAGAAGTTTCTTTTAAGAATTAAAATCCTTTTAATGTTTCTTTTAATAATTAAAAGCCTTTTAAAGTTTCTTTTAAGAATTAAAGCCATTTAAAAGCTTCTTTTACGAGTTTAAAGTCTGGGAAGTGTTTCGTTAAACAATTCAAAATCTGAGAAGAGTTTCTTTTTAGAATTAAAACCTTTTAAAGTTTTATTTAAGAATTAAAAGCCTTTTAAACCCACGAATTTAAAAGTTGGGAAGTGTTTTCTTTAACAATTCAAAATCTGAGAAAACTTTCTTTAAAGAATTAAAAGCCTTGAAAAAGTTCTTTACGAGTCTAGAGTCTGGGAAGTGTTTCTTTTAACAACGCAAAATCTGCGAGAAGTTTCTTTTAAGAATTAAAATCCTTTTAATGTTTCTTTTAATAATTAAAAGCCTTTTAAAGTTTCTTTTAAGAATTAAAACTATTTAAAAGCATATTTTACGAGTTTAAAATCTGGGAAGTGTTTCGTTAAACAATTCAAAATCTGAGAAGAGTTTCTTTTTAGAATTAAAACCTTTTAAAGTTTCATTTAAGAATTAAAAGCCTTTTAAACCCACGAGTTTAAAAGTTGGGAAGTGTTTTCTTTAACAATTCAAAATCTGAGAAAACTTTCTTTGAAGAATTAAAAGCCTTGAAAAAGTTCTTTACGAGTCTAGAGTCTGGGAAGTGTTTCTTTTAACAATTCAAAATCTGCGAGAAGTTTCTTTTAGGAATTAAAATCCTTTTAATGTTTCTTTAAGAATTAAAAGCCTTTTAAAGTTTCTGTTAAGAACTGAAGCCCTTTAAAAGCTTCTTTTACGAGTTTAAAATCTGGAAAGTGTTTCGCTTAACAACTCAAAATTTGAGAAGAGTTTCTTTTGAGAATAAAAGGCGGTTTAAAGTTTCTTTTAAGAATAAAAGCCTTTTAAAAGTTTCTTTTACGAGTTTATAGTATGGAAAATGTTTCTTTTAACAATTCAGAATCTGAGAAGAGTTGCTTTTAAGAAATAAAGGCCTTTTAAAGTTTCTTTTAAGAATTAAAAGCATTTAAACGTTTTTTTTACCCGCTTAAGATTTGGGAACTGTTTATTTTAACAACTCAAAATCTAAGAAGGGTTCCTTTTGAGAATTAAAAGCCTTGTAAAAGTTGTTTTACGAGTTTAAAGTCTAGGACACGTTTCTTCTATCAATTCGAAATTTGAGAAGAATTTCTTTTAAGAACTAAAAACCTTTTAAATCTTATTTTAAGAATTAAAAGCTTTTTAAAATTTCTTTAATGAATTAAAGCCATTTAAAAGCTTTTTTCATGAATTTAAAGTCTGGGAAGTGTTTCGTTTAACAATTCAAAATTTGAAGACGAGTTTCTTTTAAGAATTAAATATCTCTAAAGTTTCATTTAAGAATGAAAAGCCTTTGAAGCTTTCTTTTACGAGTTTAAAAGTTGAGAAGTGTTTCCTTTAACAATTCAAAATCTGAGAAAAGTTTATTTTAAGAATTGACAGCCAGGAACGGCTTCTTTTAAAAAAGAAAATTTTCAGGAGAGTTTCTTTTGAGAATTGAAAGCTGCGAATGTTCCATTTTAGAGGTAAAAGTCTTCCTTTCAAATTAAAAATCCTTAACATGTTTAATTTAAAGGTTTAAAGGCTGAGAAGCGTTTCTTTTAAAAAAGAAAGTCTCAGGAGATTTTCTCTTGAAACTTTCCTTTTTTTAAGAGGTACAGATCTTGGAATGATTTTTTAAGAAATTAAAGCTTTAGAAGAATTCATTTTAAAAATTCAGAGTTGAGTGAGAAGAGTTTCTTTTAAAAATCGAAAGCCTTAGAAGTGTTTTTTATTTCGGAATTAACATTCTAGGCAAAGTTTCTTCTAAGAATTAAATATCTGAGAATAGTTTATTTTAAAGATTGAAAGCGTTAGAAACAGTTTCTTTTAAGAGTCTAAACTCAGAGAAGAGTTTAAGAATTCAAAGACAGAATGGTTTCTTTTGGAAATGAAATAGGGAACCTTCTCTTAAAAAGTGAAAATTTGCTAAAGTTTCTATTAAAAGCTAAAGGTCCTGGAAGGGTTCTTTTTTATAAGAATTTAAAGACTTAGAAGAGTTTCTTTTAAAAATTCCCAGTCTTTAAAGGAGACATTTTAAAATACATATTTTCCAAACTTTTAATAATTGAAATACAGAACTTGTCCCCTGAAACCAAGAAAGATTAAAAAAGTTTTTCATTTTGAAATTAAAAGTTTGGTGGAACGGACTCGTCCTTGGTTATCTTCAAAAATTGAAATAAGAACTTGTCCCCTAAAACCAAGAAAGCTTAAAAAACACAATAAACGTTGCTCTAACGCGTTCCCACAGCCAAGCTGAGTGTATCTCTCTGAAGATGACAGCTTGGCTGTCGAAACGCGTTAGAGCAACGTTTGTTGTGTTTTTTAATTTTTCGTGGTTTCAGGGGACAAGTTCTTATTTCAATTTTTGAAGGTAATCAAGTACCAGTCCGTTCCACCAAACTCTTAATTCCAAAATGAAAAACTTTTTTAATCTTTTTTGGTTTCAGGGGACAAGTTCTGTATTTCAATTATTAAAAGTTTGGAAAATATGTATTTTAAAAACTGAGCGTGTTAGGAGAGTTTATTTCAAGAATATAGTGCCGCAGATTTTCCTTTAATAATTAACAGATTTAAAAACTTTTCTTTTAATAATTAAAAGATTTAAAAACTTTTCTTTTAAGAATTAAATTTCTTAAAGGATTTTATTTTAGGAATTTATACCTGAGGAAAGTTTATTTAAGGAATAAAATGTTTCAGGACAGTTTCTCTTAAGGACTGAAAATTGGAAACATTTCTTTTAAAAACTAAGACTCTTGGAAAAGTTTCTTTTAAGAATACAATGCCATTCAGTTTCCTTTAATAACTGAGGAATGCAAAAGGGTTTCTTTTAAAAATTATATGTCTTCGAAGAATTTTTTTTAAGAATCAAATGTCTTCAAAGAGGTTCTTTTAAAAATTCAAATCCGAGTAAAATTTGTTTTTAGCATGAAACATCTCAGAAGACTTCTTTTAAAAATGAAGGCTTTTGGAAGAGTTTCTTTAAGAATACAATGCCAAAGAGTTCCTTCTAATCACTAGGATATATAAAAGGGTATCTTTTAAAAATTAAATGTCTTCTAAGAGTTTCTTTTAAGAATCAAATCTCTTCTAAGAATTTCTTTTAACAAATGTCTTCGAAGAGTTTCTTTTAAGAATTCAGATCTCAGTAGAATGTTTTCAGAATGAAAAATATCAGGAAATTTTCGTGTGAGGACTGAAAATTGCTAAAGTTTTCTTGAAAAGTTTTTGGGGTTGTTTCCTTTAGGAATTTAAAGTCAAACAGCTCCTTTTAAGCACTCAAACTCTCAAAAGGGGTTTCTTTTAAGAACTAGGAACACTTTTTTGAGAACTAAAATTCTCAGAGGAGTTTCTTTTAAGAATTGAAAAGTGTGGAAGCCTTTTTTAGAAACTAAAAGTCTTGGATGAATTTCTTTTAAGAATTTTATGACTCTAGAAGAATTTCTTTTAAAATTAAAAGCTACAGAAAAGCTTTTTTAAGAATTTGAAGCCTGAGAATGGTTTTTTTTAAGAATTCAAAATTAAAGAGTTTCTTTTAAGAGCTGGGAGGTTAAAAAAAATTTTTTTTATGCAAATTCTTGATAAAATAATTATTAAGTCTTACAAAAACTTCTTTTAAAAATTAAAAGTTATGAAATAATTTGTTTTAAAAACCGAAAATAAGAATTGAGATTGAAGAGTTTCTTATAGAAACTGGCATTTTTGGAAGAGTTCTTTTAGGAACTGGCATTTTTGGAAGAGTTCCTTTAGGAACTGGCATTTTTGGAAGAGTTTATTTTAAAAATTAAAAATCTTTGAGTTTTCCATTAAAAATTAAACGTTTTCGAATACTTTTTCTTTAGAAACTAGAAGTCTTGGATGAATTTCTTTTAGGAATTTTAAGACTCTAGAAGAATTTCTTTTAAAATTAAAAGCTGCAGAAAAGCTTTTTTAAGAATTTGAAACCTGAGAATGGTTTCTTTTAAGAATTCAAAATTGAAGTTTCTTTTAAGAGCTGGGAGGATTAAAAGATTTTTTTTTAATGCAAATCCTTGGAGAATTAGTAAGTCTTAGAAAAATTTCTTTTAAAAATTAAAAGTTATGAAATAATTTGTTTTAAAAACCGAAAATAAGAATTGACATTGAAGAGTTTCTTATAGAAACTGGCATTTTTGGAAGAGTTCTCTTAGGAACTGGCATTTTTGGAAGAGTTTATTTTAAAAATTAAAAATCTTTGAATTTTCCATTAAGAATTAAAAGTTTTCGAATACTTTTTCTTTAGAAACTAGAAGTCTTGGATGAATTTCTTTTAAGAATTTTAAGACTCTAAAAGAATTTCTTTTAAAATTGAAAGCTACAGAAAAGCTTTTTTAAGAATTTGAAGCCTGAGAATGATTTCTTTTAAGAATTCAAAATTGAAGAGTTTCTTTTAAGAGCTGGGAGGCTTAAAAGATTTTTTTTTAATGCAAATCCTTGGAGAATTATTAAGTCATAGAAAAATTTCTTTTAAAAATTAAAATTTATGAAATAATTTGTTTTAAAAACTGAAAATAAGAATTGAGATTGAAGAGTTTCTTATAGAAAATGGCATTTTTGGAAGAGTTTCTTTTAGGAACTGGCATTTTTGGAAGAGTTTATTTTAAAAATTAGAAATCTTTGAGTTTTCCATTAAAAATTAAAAGTTTTCGAATACTTTTTCTTTAGAAACTAGAGTCTTGGATGAATTTCTTTTAAGAATTTTAAGACTCTAGAAGAATTTCTTTTAAAATTGAAAGCTGCAGAAAAGCTTTTTTAAGAATTTGAAGCCTGAGAATGGTTTCTTTTAAGAATTCAAAATTGAAGAGTTTCTTTTAAGAGCTGGGAGGATTAAAAGATTTTTTTTTAATGCAAATCCTTGGAGAATTAGTAAGTCTTAGAAAAATTTCTTTTAAAAATTAAAAGTTATGAAATAATTTGTTTTAGAAACCGAAAATAAGAATTGAGATTGAAGAGTTTCTTATAGAAACTGGCATTTTTGGAAGAGTTCTTTTAGGAACTGGCATTTTTGGAAGAGTTTATTTTAAAAATTAAAAATCTTTGAATTTTCCATTAAGAATTAAAAGTTTTCGAATACTTTTTCTTTAGAAACTAGAAGTCTTGGATGAATTTCTTTTAAGAATTTTAAGACTCTAAAAGAATTTCTTTTAAAATTGAAAGCTACAGAAAAGCTTTTTTAAGAATTTGAAGCCTGAGAATGATTTCTTTTAAGAATTCAAAATTGAAGAGTTTCTTTTAAGAGCTGGGAGGCTTAAAAGATTTTTTTTTAATGCAAATCCTTGGAGAATTATTAAGTCATAGAAAAATTTCTTTTAAAAATTAAAATTTATGAAATAATTTGTTTTAAAAACTGAAAATAAGAATTGAGATTGAAGAGTTTCTTATAGAAAATGGCATTTTTGGAAGAGTTCTTTTAGGAACTGGCATTTTTGGAAGAGTTCTTTTAGGAACTGGCATTTTTGGAAGAGTTTATTTTAAAAATTAAAAATCTTTGAGTTTCCCATTAAGAAGTAAAAGTTTTCGAAAACTTTTTCTTTAGAAACTAGAAGTCTTGGATGAATTTCTTTTAAGAATTTTAAGACTCTAAAAGAATTTCTTTTAAAATTGAAAGCTACAGAAAAGCTTTTTTAAGAATTTGAAGCCTGAGAATGATTTCTTTTAAGAATTCAAAATTGAAGAGTTTCTTTTAAGAGCTGGGAGGCTTAAAAGATTTTTTTTTAATGCAAATCCTTGGAGAATTATTAAGTCTTAGAAAAATTTCTTTTAAAAATTAAAAGTTATGAAATAATTTGTTTTAGAAACCGAAAATAACAATCGAGATTGAAGAGTTTCTTATAGAAACTGGCATTTTTGGAAGAGTTCTTTTAGGAACTGGCATTTTTGGAAGAGTTTATTTTAAAAATTAAAAATCTTTGAGTTTCCCATTAAGAATTAAAAGTTTTCGAAAACTTTTTCTTTAGAAACTAGAAGTCTTGGATGAATTTCTTTTAAGAATTTTAAGACTCTAAAAGAATTTCTTTTAAAATTGAAAGCTACAGAAAAGCTTTTTTAAGAATTTGAAGCCTGAGAATGGTTTCTTTTAAGAATTCAAAATTGAAGAGTTTCTTTTAAGAGCTGGGAGGCTTAAAAGATTTTTTTTAATGCAAATCCTTGAAGAATAATTAAGTCTTAAAAGAATGTCTTTTAAAAATTAAAAGTTATGAAATAATTTGTTTTAGAAACCGAAAATAAGAATTGAGATTGAAAAGTTTCTTATAGAAACTGGCATTTTTGGAAGAGTTTCTTTTAGGAACTGGCATTTTTGGAAGAGTTTATTTTAAAAATTAGAAATCTTTAAAGAGTTTTTTTATTAAAAATTAAAAGTTTTCGAATACTTTTTCTGTAGGAATTCAAGGTCTAAGAAGTTTGTGTTTGAGAGACTTCGTTTTAAGAAATCAAAGACAAAGAGTTTTTTTAACATCTGAAAGTCTATTAAACGGTTTTTTTTTATAACAATTAAGTGCCTCAAAAAAGTTTTTACTGACAATTGACATTATCTTTTGAAATATGACACTCTAGCGAACTGTCTTGATATTTTGGAAAATGCAATTTCAATTCCGAGCTATGGCTGACTTTCTCTTGAGAACTTAGAGGCTCATTCCCAGCATTCTTATTCAGTTAGGAGGCAGCGTTTAGTTTTCTGGACAATTTGGTGGCAGCAAAGTTAAAATGTTCACAAACTAAACTTGAAACAGTGACCTAGAAACGTGTATGTGTGTATGGGAGGCAGCGAAGTCCATTCATCGAAATTGGTAACATTAAACGCATCCCGGACGATAAGAAGACATCTGCGCATCGCTAGCAGTAAGAGAGAAACAATTCGCGAAGGAAGAAGAGGCCGTATTTGGATGTGGTGGCATCCTCTACGACTGCAGCAGCCGGCTGATGTTTCTGGCTCTGGCTGGCCCTCTTGATTTACATATGGCCGGCAGTAACAACTGCCAACACACAACGCCGAGCATGCCCGTTGAAAATTTATTGCAATACTTAGTGGAGCGATTACGATACACAATCGTCCATTTGCTCGATGTCCTTAAATTAGTATTATCTCGTTGTATCACACCTGACTGATAAATATAACGTCCTCTGGTTTCATATTTGTCAGGTTGGTCGGCCTACCACCTCCACTTTGATTCGTGGTGAAGGCGGTGGGATAACTTATTTTAAAATTGGATATAGACACATCAAGGTATCTCAAATTATGAATATTTTAAAAAAATTGGAATTTAAACAATTTTTCCAATTACAAAATTGCTATACATTGAATACGATGGGCTTCTATTGGACAGTTAACTCGCATAGATGTTAATATTTGAAGTTAATTTCGAACTGTGAAAATTCGAATGTGTTTTCCTACCTCTTCCGGAGGATTCGCTTTATAAAGCTCCCAAATAAGGTTAAGCGAATCTTCTATGGCAACCTGTTATCGCCGTTGACCGTCCATCGATCGCAACTTCGGGAGAGATAGCTCCTTAAAAACACATAGCTTTGGTTTTGTGGTTTCTAGCTTACAATTATTTAAAAAAATAATGGAGGTTCATAATTTAGGATAACCAATAAAGGCTTTGGAAGGAAAACAAACTGTTTGTAAAATAAGAAATAGTATCTAACAAAAGGTAATATTTTTTTCGAATTCTTAGAAATATCATGGACTTTTTGAAGGAAAGAAATTTGAATGAATATACCTACAATTTTTTTTTCTAAATTTCAATATGTTACAAACTTAATTGGATAAATTAGAAAAACTGAATCATTAACCACAGGTAAAAATTACGAGTACTTTGCCATAATAAATTTTTTATACAGAATAGATTCCCAACCAAAATGCTCACAATAAAAAAAAATTAACGTCATGTTGGTCCTTTGTCGTTCCACTCATGTTAACTTCCACAGATTCGTCAAAAAAGTGCTCACTCAAGTGCACTGGATATTTAATTTGCCCTTAGGAATCGAGTAGCTTGGTCATTGGTGGATTCTGATGTAATAGAAGTTGGATTGTTTTCCTGTGGGGCATCCAAGGGTGGCTAGCAGCTAGCAGTAGTAACAAGAGGAACGACTAGATGGGGGTGTGTGCATTGAAGCGAACGCTCTATTGTTGCGAGACCTTGCACGCTTTGATAGTTGATACAATGACCCAAGTGATTAATGGGTTAATCCCCGCGCGGCATACACAATGCGCTAAGATCGCGAACATTCCGGATATTAGGAATCCTCGCCCTTACAATGGCAGCCTATCAAGCCCCGCTCGTTCGCTTCGCCAACCCTGAATATCGCCCCCTCCTTGTTCCATACAGTTAGTTATATAACTTCGCCATTCCGTCATCGATTAGGTTCGAATTGAAACTTTATTTCTTCGGGGCGCATTCGCCAATTTAAGTCAATGATACTACTGAATTATTTGATAGTATGCAATTTACAATATTTTTTTATTCCATTCCAAACCGATGATGCCGGAAGCTTCAATATCAGATTGATTGAAATACAAATCTTGTCCCCTGAAAACAAGAGATACAGTATATCTCTGAAGATGATAGCTTGGCGGTCGAAACGCTTTAGAGCAGCCTTTGTTGTATTTTTTAATATTTCTTGGTTTCAGGGGACAAGATTTGTATTTCAATTTTTGAAGATAACCGAGGAGCAGTCTGTTCCACCAAAATCAGATTGATCTCTTTACCATTTTAATAAAACATAATTTTTTGTTTGGTTTGTAGAACCAAATCATGCATCCATTTTGCTTAGGTGTAAACATTTTTCAATTGTTTGAAAAAAGCTAAATATTTCTAAGAATATCTCGAAATGTTGTTGTCAGCTTTGAAATCTCCTGATTTTTTTTCTCGCAAGTTGGACATTACCTTTGAAATTAAAAAAAGATGTCAAAACCTGAAATATTGAAGTTAGAAATTCAAAGTTTAAACTCTAAGTGTAAAATCACTTAAGAAAGCTGCTGAAATTTCTAGATTTTGACTGCAATTCAGAAGATGTAGGTGAAAATGTGTAAGTATACCCGAAATTTAAATATAGAAATATCAGATTTCAAAATCGTCTTTCCAAAAATAATGTTTTATTAAGATAATTGCTAAATCTATTTCCTAGTTTTGATTTGTTTTTCTAGAATGACGAATTATCCTTAAGATTTCCAAAGGAGATAAAATGAACCTTCTATTTCTACCTGCCCACCTCGCCTACGGTCCACTGATCATCCCATTGGAGGAGATATCTAGCCTAATCAGCGATGCATTGCTACGAATTAATAACTCTTACAAATGATTCAATGGCAAGGAATTTCGATCCCAGATCCTAACATTTTGTTATAAAAACAACTTCTTAAAAGTTAACATGATAAGGCTTAAAAGTATTAATTTATCAGACGAGCGTGACGAATTACCCATAACATTTCCAAACCAAATAAAATTAATCTTCCATTATAACCTACTATTGCCTTCTATCTTCACCTACCGTTGCTGCCTATGGTCCACCGATTGTCCCATCGGAGGAGATAGTTGCCCTAATTCGCGATGAATAGCGAATTGTTACAAATTAATAACTCTTAGAATTTATTCAGTGCCAAAGAATTTCTCTTTGATCTGTTTGATCCTAACGTTTTGCTGTAAAAATAGCTCCTTAAAAGTATTAATTTATCACACGAGCTGGACGAATTACCCATAACATTTCCAAACGGAATAACATTAATCTTCCATTATAACCTACTATTGCCTTCTATCTTCACCTACCGTTGCTGCCTATGGTCCACCGATTGTCCCATCGGAGGAGATAGTTGCCCTAATTCGCGATGAATAGCGAATTGCTACAAATTAATAACTCTTAGAAATTATTCACTGCCAAAGAATTTCTCTTTGATCTGTTTGATCCTAACGTTTTGCTGTAAAAATAGCTCCTTAAAAGTATTAATTTATCACACGAGCTGCACGAATTACCCATAACATTTCCAAACGGAATAAAATTAATCTTCCATTATAACCTACTATTGCCTTCTATCTTCACCTACCGTTGCTGCCTATGGTCCACCGATTGTCCCATCGGAGGAGATAGTTGCCCTAATTCGCGATGAATAGCGAATTGCTACAAATTAATAACTCTTAGAAATTATTCACTGCCAAAGAATTTCTCTTTGATCTGTTTGATCCTAACGTTTTGCTGTAAAAATAGCTCCTTAAAAGTATTAATTCATCACACGAGCTGGACGAATTACCCATAACATTTCCAAACGGAATAAAATTAATCTTTCATTATAACCTACTATTGCCTTCTATCTTCACCTACCGTTGCTGCCTATGGTCCACCGATTGTCCCATCGGAAGAGATAGTTGCCCTAATTCGCGATGAATAGCGAATTGTTACAAATTAATAACTCTTAGAAATTATTCAGTGCCAAAGAATTTCTCTTTGATCTGTTTGATCCTAACGTTTTGCTGTAAAAATAGCTCCTTAAAAGTATTAATTTATCACTTGAGCTGGACGAATTACCCATAACATTTCCAAACGGAATAAAATTAATCTTCCATTATAACCTACTGTTGCCTTCTATCTTCACCTACCGTTGCTGCCTATGGTCCACCGATTGTCCCATCGGAGGAGATAGTTGCCCTAATTCGCGATGAATAGCGAATTGCTACAAATGAATAACTCTTAGAAATTATTCAGTGCCAAAGAATTTCTCTTTGATCTGTTTGATCCTAACGTTTTGCTGTAAAAATAGCTCCTTAAAAGTATTAATTTATCACACGAGCTGGACGAATTTTCCATAAAATTTCAAAGCGGGACAAAATGTACCTTCTATCTTTACCTAATATTGCCGCCTACGGCCCACTGACTGCTCCATCGGGAGAGATATTTATCCAAATTAGTGATGCACTGCGAATTGATGCAAATTAGCAATCTTACAAAGCATGGCATACAATTTCAGTTTAAAAAACCTAAAGTTTCGCTAAAAAAATCACTCCTTAAAATATTAATTTATCACACTAGGGTGAGGAATTATCCATCAAATTTTCAAATAAGATAAAATGAACCTCCTATCTTTACCTGCCGTTGCTGCTTACGGTCCACCAATTGTCTCATCGTAGAACATATTTGCCCAAATTCCCAATTCGCTTCAAATTGCTAGGAAATAAAAATCTTTACAGGGACTCAACGCCATGGAATTTCAAACTTAGATCCTTAAATTTACCTACAAAAATAATGTCTCAACTGCTTCAGTCATCATACCAGCGTGACGATTTGTTGAAAAATCCCCAGACGGTATAAAAAGAACCTCTTATTTGGACCTACCATTGTCGTCTACGATCCACCAGTTGTCCCATCGGAGGAGATAGCTATCCCAATTTGCGATGCATTGCGAATCGCTACGTATTACATTGGTACTGCACAGGTTAACTGTGCCACAGTTTTCTATAAAAACTTTTGGGATTGTTTCGTTTAGGAATTTAAATGCAAGAAGAATGCAACCTACACTACAAATTCATGCAGCCCTCCAGGCGGCGTGTATAGTGAATCATAAGTAGCTGAACTACCAACAGTTGAAACACTGCCACCTAGCGAAGCGGTTGCTCTCTAGGAGAGTTCCCAGAAGACAAGGATTCCATAATGCACAGACCAATAGGTTTAAACATTTATTAGATTCGAAGTTTGGAAACCAAATACCGGTTTGGATTTGACGAGATCTAACAAGATCGAAACCGGTATTTGGTTTCCAAATTTCGAATCTAATAAATGTTCAAACCTATTGGTCTGTGCATTATAGGAATTTAAAGTCAAACAGTTCATTTTAAGATTTCAGACTCTCAAAATAGGTTTCTTTTAAGAATTAGGAACATTTTTTTGGGAACTAAAATTCTCAGACGAACTTCTCTTAACGATTGAAAAATATGGAAACCTTTTTTAGGAACTAAAAGTCTTTGATGAATTTCTTTTAGGATTTCTAAGTCTGAGAAGAATTTATTTTAAAATTGAAAGCTGCGGAAACGCTTTTTTTAAGAATTTGAAGGCTAAGAATGATTTCTTTTAAGAATTCAAAATTAAAGGGTTTCTTTTAAGAACTGGGAGGCTTAAAAGATATTTTTTAATGCAAAGCCTTGAAAAATTATGAAATCTTGGAAACGTTTTTTTTAGTTAAAAGCTATGAAATAGTTTGTTTTAAAAACTGAAAATAATAATTGGAAGTTCTGGACAAGTTTCTTTTAGAAACTGTCGTTTTTAAAGAGTTTCTTTTAGGAAATGGCATTTTTTAAAGAGTTTATTTTAAGAATTGGAGATCTTTGAGTTTTCCATTAAAAAATAAAAGTTTTCAATTATTCTTTCATACTAGAGTGACGAATTATGCATAAAACTCCCAAATGGGATAAAATAAACCTTCCATCTTTACCTGCCGTTGCTGCCTACGGTCCACGAATTGTCCCATCGGAGAAGATATTTGCCCAAATTCCCGATCTACTTCAAATTGCTAGAAGATAAAAATCTTTACAGGGATTCAATGCCATGGAATTTCACCCTTACATCCTTAAATTTAGCTATAAAAATAATGTCTCAAACGCTTAATTCATGATACTACCGTGAAGCTTTATTCAACAAATTCCCAAACGGTATAAAATGAACCTCTAATTTGGACCTGCCGTTGTCGTCTACGATCCACCAATTGTCCCATCGGAGGAGATAGCTGCCCCAATTCGCGATGTATTGCGACATTATGCATTGTGACATTGGTACTACACAAGTTTACTGCTGAATATTATCGCATTGATCAATTTACCCACATAACTGGCTACCCAAATTTCGGTTGGAAGATGTAACACACCCTCTTAATGTAGTAGATAAATTTTACTCCTAAAGACAAATTTTTCCGACTGTCATATTCATCTGATTTCAATCTCAGATTTCATAGCTTCGCGCTGAGCCTTAATTTAAGTTTATAGCACAAGAGCTCGATTTTTAGCACAATCCCGCCAAAATAAAACGAAAATGAATTCTCGTCTAATTTCGAAACAAGAGCCGAACTAATTCGCTTAAAAGGCGCAAATTCGGAAATTCATCCGCCTCCCGTTTCGCTTTCGAATGCAGCTAAATTTAAAACGTTTCGCGTTTAAAGACGAACGCTCCAGATTCGATCTAAGAAAGTTGATTGAATTAGCAAAGATTTAATCCAAAGTTGAACTTTCCCTAATGAAATTTATTTTGCGTAAGAAAAGGGCAAACAAGGGGGTAGCGGCGGTAGGGCGTACTATCGAACATCAGCGGGGGTCGCAGATAGAAAATCGGGGGAGGGCCGAGTCGAGGCGAAACGGCTCCCGCTGGTTCATTCAATCAGAGTTGTTTTTGCTTGAGTGAAATTTACGTTTCCTGGAGACTGAGCAATTTTTAGACCCGGGGTTGATATACCGCCTCTGGCAATGACACCTATGAAATACGAAGGCGGCGCGCTTCCGCCTGCCTGGCTTCAATTAAAGGTCGTGGCTTGGAAGTAACCACGCAAAAAACTATTTTTTCTGCACATATGGTATTGTCTTGGTTGTGAGTCCACTTTGCCAATGAAAGAAACAACCTCTTGTGTAAGGCAGGAGGAAGCAAGAAAAATATGAAAATAGTTGCCAAATTATAACGTAATTATTTGAATCGCCTTATTAACGTTTTAAGTTTTCACTTCTAACAGCAGCCTCATAACTGCCTAATTTTTTCTACAAATTGCAATTTTTTCCAAAATTCCGTCATGTTCTGATCTTTGCACCTCACTCAAGGGGTAAGTTTTGTATCTACAATATGAAATAGGGAACTAATCTTTCCCTATTGGTTACCGAGAACTAAATGAACTTGACGGCCATATTTCTTAGTTCAACAAGGTTTACCTGCCCTTTCAAAACAAATTGAACAATCGGTGGTATATCCCTCGACCCTTCGGTGGCGCAAATTCAATACAAATTTTTACATTGTTAACCGCATTTTTTCATCTGTCAGAAGGATGCCTCCGAATCGCTAATCCCTTAAATTTATTACCCTCGTCGGTTCTCACCCTTTTTTTTTGGACATTTTCTGCGATGCGAAATCCAGTAATTCGATTCGTACAGTAAACGAACGCCATGATAATCTTCAGGCAGAACAACGGGTTGAAGTGTGAAATTTATTTAAAACAATTTGTTTCGGTGATGTCTTCATTAGCATAGTTAAGGTGGCGTAGAAATATTCACTATTTTTCAACTTCGTCCGCTGTCTGGGTCGATTTATCAAAAGGAATATGGTTTATAATTAAGTCGTCCTAGTCTTTCGGGGGGTAAGTCTGCTCGCGGACCTCGTAATTCGAATATTTCGTGGGCACCTGCAATTCGGCGGCAATATCGAACCCGACGACATTATCGAATGTCCTTTAATTTAAATTCCATAACGCCGGATGCTTTACGCAGAGAATTCCATGCCATCAACGGCATGTGCATAACAATGAAAATCACTTTCGGCCCGATGGGAATTTATGGAAATTGCAGCTAACTAAAAGGGAGAAATTGGAAATTCTATATGTTTAATCATCGCTAGATTCATTTTGTTAGTTGTAATTTATCAAATTCCACCAGAATTTTGGTAAATTTGCTCTTATCAGTTAGTTCTGGATAAACTCTGCGACTTGACGATTTTAGCTACCTTCGAATTCGCCATCTCATGTCAACGATTACTAAACTTGAAATTTCTACAAAGAAAGTCGAAATTTCGAGGTAAATGTTGAAAATGTATACACCAACGAATTTAAATTCAATACAATTTTTCAGAAACTAGTAAAAAAAAGCTCGACATTAGAAATTGAGGTTAAAAAAAAGTTATTACAACGAACGGAAATTTCCAAACAAAACACGAAATTTCAAGGTTAGTATCAAAATTTGGTAAAACAACAAACAACTATAGAAAATTTCTTAAAATTTCCAAAAAACAGCACCTACATTTGGAAGTGGGATTTGGAATTTCAAAAGGGCGAAAATAGGTTTTATTTCAAAGAATCTAAATTTGGGTAACGCTTAACCGAAAAGGTAACATTAAAACTGTTAACTGCTTCTTAACATTTCTAAGCACGAGTCAGTGATAAGCTTCAGTGGATGCGCGAAAGTTGTATCAACAAATACCCGCAGAATTTTCCATGAATAAGAGTATAATAAATCAATTTGCGACCTGAGCGCAACACCACGTAAAAATGTAAAATTGCTGTCTTTAATCTATATATTCAGATCACCAAGGATGTTAAATTGCATGCTGTTCAGATTGTTAACTTGCTGGAGGATAACAATATTGCCGTTTTACCTCCCAGGCTTTGGCGCGTTTTACGACATAATTTTTATGTTTACTGGTGTGAATAATTCGGTTAACAAGTCTCACTTTGTTCACTTTTATTATCCGGCCGTAGATCTATTAGCAATAATAATATAAAATTATTAGCTTCTGTCATGCTATGATTGCTCCTCCAGATAAATGTTGAACAGGCAACTGTCTATTTCATCACTGATTTTTAGATAGTTGAAGAGTGTAAAGTACTCTAAAGATGATCATCAGTTACCAGCAAACTACCATAGAGATAGTTGTCCGCGAGTTATTTTTTTATCGCTCAATTTCTGGGTATGAAGAGACACGGAGCAATCTACAGATGGTTTTGTAGGCACAACAGCAAATTCGCAACTATCTGAAGATGATAAGTATCCCAAAGATAACTCTCCACCGTCAAAACCTGACGATAGAAAGGGATCTTCATTCAATAGAGATAATTAGTTGATGGGTACTTCGTCATAATTGAGTTTATAGATTGTTGAAGAGCGTAAAGTACTCTAAAGATGATCATCAGTTACCAGCAAACTACCATAGAGATAGTTGTCCGCGAGTTATTTTTTTATCGCTCAATTTCTGGGTATGAAGAGACACGGAGCAATCTACAGATGGTTTTGTAGGCACAACAGCAAATTCGCAACTATCTGAAGATGATAAGTATCCCAAAGATAACTCTCCACCGTCAAAACCTGACGATAGAAAGGGATCTTCATTCAATAGAGATAATTAGTTGATGGGTACTTCGTCATAATTGAGTTTATAGATTGTTGAAGAGCGTAAAGTACTCTAAAGATGATCATCAGTTACCAGCAAACTACCATAGAGATAGTTGTCCGCGAGTTATTTTTTTATCGCTCAATTTCTGGGTATGAAGAGACACGGAGCAATCTACAGATGGTTTTGTAGGCACAACAGCAAATTCGCAACTATCTGAAGATGATAAGTATCCCAAAGATAACTCTCCACCGTCAAAACCTGACGATAGAAAGGGATCTTCATTCAATAGAGATAATTAGTTGATGGGTACTTCGTCATAATTGAGTTTATAGATTGTTGAAGAGCGTAAAGTACTCTAAAGATGATCATCAGTTACCAGCAAACTACCATAGAGATAGTTGTCCGCGAGTTATTTTTTTATCGCTCCATTTCTGGGCATGAAGAGACACGGAGCAATCTACAGATGGTTTTGTAGGCACAACAGCAAATTCGCAACTATCTGGAGATGATAAGTATCCCAAAGATAACTCTCCACCGTCAAAACCTGACGACAGAAAGCGATCTTCATTCAATAGAGATAATTATTTGGTGAGTACTTCGTTGTAATTGTCGGAACATTTATTAGCATTCGAGTCAGATATACCAAACTGACGAGATCTAACAAGATCGAAACCGGTATTTGGTTTCCAAACTTCGAATCTAATAAATGTTCAAACCTATTGGTCTGTGCATTACAGGACTGATTTTCAGCATCAGATTTGGCCACAAACGTTTTATTGCCAAGTTAAAATTGCTTCAAACTTTTCAACTTCTATCAACAGAATCAATGATGAAGAAGGAACCACCATAGACCTCTTTCTATTGAAGAAAGTTTCATCTTTATTAGTCTTCATTGTTAAGGCTTTTTCGGTAATTTTGAAAATCTCTTTAAGGACTTTTTATGATGATAATGACTTAAAGGACTCTTACACTAATAAGAATCCTTCAAAGGAAGAGTTTGAAGATGTTCAAATTACTTTCAGCTTCGTTTCGGGAGGAGAAAATAACTGATGAAAAAATAGCTCGCTGACAACTATCTTCATAGTTGTCTGCTGGCTGCTGGTCACCGATGATCATCTTCAGACTACTTTAAACTCTACAACTATCTAAAAAATCAGTTCTGAGGAAGTATTCACCGAAGATTATCTCTAATGAATGAAGATTCCTTTCCATCATCAGGTTTGGACGGTGGAGAGTTATCTTTGGAACTCTTACCATCTCCAGATAGTTGCAAATTTCCTGTTGTGCCCACAAAACCACTAATCAAGAAATAACCAGCAGGCAACTGTCTTTTCTCAAGGAAGATGGGTTTTTATCTTCCAGATCCTTGAGTGGTTTGATGATTCCTAGAGATCACTTTAAGGACTCTTGTCATCTTTAGATTGCTTTGTGTCGCTTCATGCTCAGAAATTGACAGATGAAAAAATAACTTGAGGACACCTATCTCTATGGTAGTTTGCTGGTGATTGATGATCATCTTTAGAGTACTTCACACTCTTCAAGTATCTATAAACTCAATTATGACGAAGTACCCACCAAATAATTATCTCTATTGAATGAAGATCCCTTTCTATCGTCAGGTTTCGACAGTGGAGACTTATCTTTGGGATTCTTATCATCTCCAGAAAGTTGCGAATTTTCTGTTGTGCCTACAAAACCACTAATGAAGAAATAACCAGCAGGCAACTGTCTTTTCTCAAGGAAGATAGGTTTCTATCATCCAAATTCTTGGATAATTTGAAAAGTCCTAGAGATGATGATTCTAAATCACCTTAAGGACTCTTGTCACCTTTAGATTGCGTCGTGTCTCTTTGTGTCCAAGAATTGACAGATTAAACAATAGCTCGTGGTCAACTATCTCTGTGGTCGTTTACTGGTCACTGATGATCATCTGTAGAGTACTTTACACTCTTCAACTATCAATAAAATCAATGGTGATGAAGTACTCACCGAAGAATTGTCTCTATTGAATGAAGATCCCTTTCTATGATGAAGTTTCGACAGTGGAGAGTTATATTTGGGATTCTTATCATCTCCAGATAGTTGCAAATTTCCTGTTGTACCTACAAAATCAAGAATTAAGAAATAACCTGCAGGCAACAACTGTCTTTTCTCAAGGAAGATGGGTTTTTATCTTCCAGATCCTTGGATAATTTGAAAAGTCCTAGAGATGATGCTTCTGAATCACTTCAAGGACTCTTGTCATCTTTTGATTGCTTCGTGTCTCTTCTTGCCCAGAAATTGACCGATGAGAAAATAACTAGCGGACAACTATCTCTATGGTCGTTTGCTGGTCACTGATGATCATCTTTAGAGTATTTTACACTCTTCAACTATCAATAAAATCAATGATGATGAAGTACCCACCGAAGAATTGTCTCTATTGAATGAAGATCTCTTTCTATTGTCAGGTTTTGACGGTGGAGAGTTATCTTTTGGATACTTATCATCTCCAGAAAGTTGCGAATTTTCTTTTGTGCCTACAAAACCACTAATGAAGAAATAACCAGCAGGCAACTGTCTTTTCTCAAGGAAGATGCTTTTCGATCTTCCAGATTTATGGATAGTTTGAAGAGTCCTAGAGATGTTAATTCTGAATCACTCTAAGGATTCTTGTCATTTTTAGATTGCTTCGTGCCTCTTTGTGTCCAGAAATTGACAGATGAAAAAATAGCTCGCGGACAACTATCTCTGTGATCGTTTACTGGTCACTGATGATCATCTGTACACTCTTCAACTATCAATAAAATCAATGATGATGAAGTTCCCACCGAAGAATTGTCTCTGTTGAATGAAGATCCCTTTCTATCGTCAGGTTTCGACGGTGGGGAGTTATCTTTGCGATTCTTATCATTTCCAGATAGTTGCGAATTTCCTGTTGTGCCTACAAAACCACTAAGCAAGAAATAACCAACAGGCAACTGTCTTTTCTCAAGGAAGATAGGTTTCTATCATCCAAATTCTTGGATAATTTGAAAAGTCCTAGAGATGATGATTCTAAATCACCTTAAGGACTCTTGTCATCTTTAGATTGCGTCGTGTCTCTTTGTGTCCAAGAATTGACAGATTAAACAATAGCTCGTGGTCAACTATCCCTGTGGTCGTTTACTGGTCACTGATGATCATCTGTAGAGTACTTTACACTCTTCAACTATCAATAAAATCAATGGTGATGAAGTACTCACCGAAGAATTGTCTCTATTGAATGAAGATCCCTTTCTATGATGAAGTTTCGACAGTGGAGAGTTATATTTGGGATTCTTATCATCTCCAGATAGTTGCAAATTTCCTGTTGTACCTACAAAATCAAGAATTAAGAAATAACCTGCAGGCAACAACTGTCTTTTCTCAAGGAAGATGGGTTTTTATCTTCCAGATCCTTGGATAATTTGAAAAGTCCTAGAGATGATGCTTCTGAATCACTTCAAGGACTCTTGTCATCTTTTGATTGCTTCGTGTCTCTTCTTGCCCAGAAATTGACCGATGAGAAAATAACTAGCGGACAACTATCTCTATGGTCGTTTGCTGGTCACTGATGATCATCTTTAGAGTATTTTACACTCTTCAACTATCAATAAAATCAATGATGATGAAGTACCCACCGAAGAATTGTCTCTATTGAATGAAGATCTCTTTCTATTGTCAGGTTTTGACGGTGGAGAGTTATCTTTTGGATACTTATCATCTCCAGAAAGTTGCGAATTTTCTTTTGTGCCTACAAAACCACTAATGAAGAAATAACCAGCAGGCAACTGTCTTTTCTCAAGGAAGATGCTTTTCGATCTTCCAGATTTATGGATAGTTTGAAGAGTCCTAGAGATGTTAATTCTGAATCACTCTAAGGATTCTTGTCATTTTTAGATTGCTTCGTGCCTCTTTGTGTCCAGAAATTGACAGATGAAAAAATAGCTCGCGGACAACTATCTCTGTGATCGTTTACTGGTCACTGATGATCATCTGTACACTCTTCAACTATCAATAAAATCAATGATGATGAAGTTCCCACCGAAGAATTGTCTCTGTTGAATGAAGATCCCTTTCTATCGTCAAGTTTCGACGGTGGGGAGTTATCTTTGCGATTCTTATCATTTCCAGATAGTTGCGAATTTCCTGTTGTGCCTACAAAACCACTAAGCAAGAAATAACCAACAGGCAACTGTCTTTTCTCAAGGAAGATGGGTTTTTCTCGTCCAGATTCTTGGATAATTTGAAGAGTCCTAGAGATGATGATTCTGAATCTCTTTAAGGACTCTTATCATCTGTTGATTGCTTTGTGTCTCTTCATGCACAGAAATTGAGCGATGAAAAAATAACTCGCAGACAACTATCTCTATGGTAGTTTGCTGGTCACTGATGATCATCTTTAGAGTACTTTACACTTTTCAACTATCTATAAACTCAATTATGACGAAGTACCCACCAAATAAGTATCGCTATTGAATGAAGATCCCTTTCTATCTTCAGGTTTCGACAGTGGAGAGTTATCTTTGGAATTATTATCATCTCCAGATAGTTGCGAATTTCTTGTTGTGTCTACAGAACCACTAATCAAGAAATAACCATCAGGCAACTGTCTTTTCTCAATGAAGATGGGTTTTTATCTTCCAGATTCTTGGATAGTTTAAAGAGTTCTAGAGATGATGATTCTGAATCACTTTAAGGATTCTTGTCATCTTTAGATTGCTTCGTGTCTCTTTGTGTCCAGAAATTGACAGATGAAAAAATAGCTCGCGGACAACTATCTCTGTGGTCGTTTACTGGTCACTGATGATCATCTGTACACTCTTCAACTATCAATAAAATCAATGATGATGAAGTACCCACCGAAGAATTGTCTCTGTTGAATGAAGATCTCTTTCTATCGTCAGGTTTCGACGGTGGAGAGTTATCTTTGGAATTCTTATTATCTGTAGTTGGTTGCGAATTTCCTGTTGTGCCTACAAAACCACTGATCAAGAAATAACCAGCAGGCAACTGCCTTTTCTCAAAGAAGATGGTTTTTTTTCGTCCAGATCCTTGGATATTTTAAAGAGTTCTAGAGATGATGATTCTGAATCTCTTTAAGGACTCTTGTCATCTGTAGATTGCTTCGTGTCTCTTCATGCCCAGAAATTGATAGATGAAAAAATAACTTTAGGACAACTATCTCTATGGTAGTTTGCTGGTGATTGATGATCATCTTTAGAGTACTTTACACTCTTTAGCTATCTATAAACTCAATTATGACGAAGTACCCACCAAAGAATTATCTCTGTTGAATGAATATGCCTTTCTATCGTCAGGTTTCGACAGTGGAGAGTTATCTTTGGGATTCTTATCATCTCCAGAAAGTTGCGAATTTCCTGTTGTGCCTACAAAACCACTAATCAAGAAATAACCAGCAGGCAACTGTCTTTTCTCGAGAAAGATGGGTTTTTTTCGTTCAGATTCTTGGATATTTTGAAAAGTCCTAGAGATGATGATTCTGAATCTCTTTAAGGACTTTTGTCATCTGTAGATTGCTTCGTGTCCCTTCATGCCCAGAAATTGACAGATGAAAAAATATCTCGCGAACATTTATCTCTATTATAGTTTGCTGGTCACTGATGATCATCTTTAGAGTACTTTACACTCTTCAAGTATCTATAAACTCAATTATGACGAAGTACCCACCAAAGAATTATCTCTATTGAATGAAGATCCCTTTCTATCGTCAAGTTTCGACGGTGGAGAGTTATCTTTGGAATTCTTATCATCTGTAGTTAGTTGCGAATTTCCTGTTGTGCCTACAAAACCACTAATCAAGAAATAACCAGCAGGCAACTGGCTTCTTTTGTCAAGGAAGATGGGTTTTTTTCGTCCAGATTCTTGGATATTTTGAAGAGTCCTAGAGATGATGATTCTGAATCTCTTTAAGGACTCTTGTCATCTGTAGATTGCTTCGTGTCTCTTCATGCCCAGAAATTGAGCGATGAAAAAATAACTCGCAGACAACTATCTCTATGGTAGTTTGCCGGTCACTGATGATCATCTTTAGAGTGCTTTACACTCTTCAACTATCTATAAACTCAATTATGACGAAGTACCCACCAAATAATTATCGCTATTGAATGAAGATCGCTTTCTATCTTCAGGTTTCGACAGTGGAGAGTTATCTTTGGGATCTTTGGGATGCTTATCATCTCCAGAAAGTTGCGAATTTTCTGTTGTGCCTACAAAACCACTAATGAAGAAATAACCAGCAGGCAACTGTCTTTTCTCAAGGAAGATGCGTTACGATATTATGACGAAATACCCACCAAAGTTATCTCTATTGAATGAAGATCCCTTTCTATCGTCAGGTTTCGACGGTGGAGAGTTATCTTTGGGATTCTTGTCATCTCCAGATAATTGCGAATTTCCTGTTGTGCCTACAAGACCACTAATCAAGAAATACGAAGCAGGAAACTGTCTTTTCTCAAGGAAGATTGGTTTTTATCTTCCAGATTCTTGGATAGTTTGAAGAGTCCTAGAGATGATGATTCTGAATCACTTTAAGGATTCTTGTCATCTTTACATTGCTTCGTGTCTCTTTGTGTCCAGAAATTGACAGATGAAAAAATAGCTCGCGGACAACTATTTCTGTGGTCGCTTACTGGTCACTGATGATCATCTGTAGAGTACTTTACACTCTTCAACTATCGATAAAATCAATGATGATGAAGTACCCACCGAAGAATTATCTCTACTAAATGAAGATCTCTTTCTATCGTCAGGTTTCGGGGATGGAGAGTTATCTTTGGGTCGACTATTGTTATCTACAGATGGGTTCAAATTTCCTATTGTGCCCACAAAACCACTGCTTAAGAAATAAATAATAGGCTATCATTTCTGAAGGAAGAAGGGTTTTATCTTCCACATTCTTGGGTAGCTTAAAGACTCCTAGAGATAATGATTCTAAATCATTTCCAGGGGTCTGGGAAATAACAAAGAGTAATAAAGGAACCTTAAAGGCCATGGAAGTGGATTTTTGGAGACGCAGCTGTGGTGTGATAAAAACAGAAAAGTTAAGAGTGAGTACCTTCGGGAAGAAGTGGGGGTTACATCAGTGAATGTTTTGGATACAATAGAAGAAAGGAGGTTAAATTTAAGAAGAATGCCAGGTGAACAGTGGCTGTCAAAAATGACAGAAATGACGATTCTGAATAGGCTTAAGAACTCCAGTCAGGGACTTTGTGTCCCTGTGTGACCTGCTGGTCACCAATAGTGATTTTTAGAGTACTTTAAAGTTTTCAACTATCTAGAAAACTATCTAGAGGAAGCCCGAAACTCACATGGAACGAAGGAGTGACTCAAGCAATGCAGGAAAGGTGTATGTGAGAAGACGATTGGCAAGATAGAAGGAGGTGGAAGCTTGTGTACGAGAGACGCCGTATGCTGTAGTTCCCCCTCGCATGTAATAAAATATCACTTTAAGGACTCTTGCCATCTATACATTGCTTCGTGTCTCTTCGTGCCCAGAAATTGACCGATAAAAGAATAGCTAGCAGACAACTCTCTCTATAGCACTCTGCTGGTCACCGATGATCATCTTTAGAGTACTTTACACTCTTCAACTATCCAGAAAATTGATGGTTAAGAACTATCAACCGAACACTTATCTCCATTGAATGAAGATCCCTTTCTATCATCAGGTAGCGACGGTGGAGAGTTTTCTTTAGAGCTATTATCTTCTCCAGATTGTTTTAAATTTCCTAATGAGCCTACAAAACCACTGACCAAAAATAATCACCAGGAAATTTTCTCTTCTGGATGAAGATGCGTTTTTATCTTCCTGCTTTTTAAATAACTTGAAGAGTTCTAGAGATAATGATTCTAAATTACTTTAAGGACTCTTGCCATCTTTAGATTTCTTTGTGTCCCTTCGTGCCCGACAATGAAATGTGAAAAAATGGCTAACGGACAACTATCTCTTTAGTCGTCTGCTGGTCACCTATGATCATCTTTAAAGCATTTTACACTCTTCAACTAGCTGGGAAGTCAATGATGAGAAAACAACCATCGAAGAATTATCTCTATCGAATGAAGATTCCTTTTCATCATCAGGTTTCGACAATGGAGAGTTACCATTAGGGCTCTAGTCGCCCCTAGCTGGTTTCTAATTTTATATAGTAACTACAAAATAGTTTTGGAAAAATTCCTTAAAAACCAGTAAAGGAACCTCTAAATGATTTTTTTTTAATTGTTGGAAGAGCTAATAGTTTCAGGAAGTTATTTTGAGAAGACAATTTAACATAATTTTGGAAATCCTTCCGGAAGAGATTTTGGAAAAGCTTTTAAAAGGCTTCAAGCATAGTTTATGGGGGGCTTTTTAAACATTTACAGAAGAACCTTGGCAAATACTAATAACTACGGGTAGCTTTTGTAAGAGCCTTTGGAAAAGTTTCTGTAATAACTGGAAGAACTAGAGTAGAAGATTTCTAAGCAGCTCTTGTAAGACCGTTTAACTTTTGAGAAAGAATTTCCAGGAGTGCTTTAAAAATCTTCTGATTATCTGACAAAACTGCTTGAAAAACACCTGAAGTAGGTATGGAGAAGCTCATGCTAAGAAGTAAGAAGATTTTGAGATATCTTCAGGAAGAATATTTGAAAATACTACTAAAGTCAACATCTTTAAAGAGCCTAGGAGGAGTCTTCTGGGATAAATTTTGAAAGAATCTTTGAAAAGCTTCTGATCATCCACAAGAACTGCTGGAAAGTCACCTGGAAGATATATGAAGGACCCTTTGAAAATGCTAAGGAGTAAGAAGAGTAATAATTTCATTAAACATTTTTGGAAATACTAATAAAATTAACATTTCTTAAGAGCCCAAGAAGAGTCTTCTGGAATAAATTATGGAGGAACTTTTGAAAAAGTTTTTTAAAGGGCATCGAAAGACTTAACAACCTCAAGGAGGAGACTTTTAAGAAGCTTTTTTAGGACCATTAAACCTTTAAAAATTTTCTTGGGATACTTCTTAAAAAAGCTCCTGGATAATTTCTCGAAAGGAATTTTTAAAAGATTTCTGGAGAAGATTTGCAAATGATAATACCTCAGGGAGGATATTTTGAAATAGCACCAGGAATAATATTTGAAAATACTAATCTTCCAGAAGCAAATTTTTAGAGACCCCATGAAGAGCATTACATACCTAAACGGTTAAAAAAATATGAAATAAGATTATATTGTGAACTTCTTTTATCTACGAAGTATGGGGGAAGATAAAACCAGTTCAACGATGTAGAAATCATTCCATCAACTTGTAGATGGCAATTCTGCGTTCTATACCTGCTGGATTCGAGACGACAAAGACTAATCATCTTATTTGATGACACCAATCATCTTCGAGCTTCGTCTCTGTTTGAGGTCGACCTTCCCACTTCTGACCCATCCCCAGCGGGATACCGAAACATTTCAATGTCACCGAATTCCACAATCGTAAGTTTATAAAACCTACTTCGAATATAGGTATAGGAATATTTGCCAGGAATCCTCGTGGACCAAAAAAATATTGCTCGACTCTATGGGACGCGTTATTAAGAAACAGTAAATGTTCTTCCTTAAGAGTAATTATCTCGAGTAATTTTGAAGGAAATCAACTTTTAATGTGGTCTTTTAACAAAAATCTTTCACCAAAGACTGTTATCTTTTATTATCAGCAGCAAGCGCAAAATTAACAAACGATATACCAAAAACAACTGACAAATATTTCCTAAGCATCTCCATGAATTAAACAAATACGATAGCGCTTAATTAACATGCGGGTACTTAAAAATGGGCGTTTTGCAACAGAAACCCATTAATCTATCAGCTAGATCAGCTGCATGTGAATCAGCGTGAGACGAAATTATGGAATTTTTTCTCATCGCGTTATCCATTCGTGTAAATGCCCAAAGAATTAAGTGACAACAAGAATTTTTCCACACAAAGGCGCGTCACGGTCCGAGATTTAGAAAAAGCTCCTCTTGTTTAGGGGCGGAAGACAAACGATACTCATAAGCTCTTGATGGGATCTCATTTTCTAACATAATAGATTCATTACAGTTCTCGATGTTGGCCCGTAACAGATACGACAGAAAATATTAGTCATCCCCCGTTACGGGTGCGTTTCGCAGTATGGCGATCCACCCCGCTGTGCGTAACGCACAATGCAGGCCGATCCGCCCCTAAAATACTAAAAATCGTAGCCGGCCATCGCTACAAGAGGGACGCTGGTTATTATTAATTGAGTCTTCCCAAATTGCGCCGGATAACCTTGATTTATTGCTTTCGAGTTGAAGTCTAATAATAACTTGTCATAGAAAAAATAATAGAGTTGTATTCATTAAAAGAGTGGAAGGCCAAACTACCGAGGGATAATTAGATGGTTATCAGGCCGGGGCCGGATACGTGCTTTTGGAAGAAAATTGGTTCAACTATTTTCAGTGTTTGTGGCAGCTGAGGAACCATCTGATTTGGATAGGAAGTTTTACACTGAAATCCACCCACTGTCCTTCACTGGCTTTACCTCTAGAGGAAGAAGTTCTCCAATGAAGAACACAATTGTCATCTTAAGAAACCTCCGTAATTTTAAGGTATGCTTCCCATCACTTCATAAGAAAATCAGTGATGAAAGAGTGATGACCTAATCATTTTCTCCAGTGATGAAAATTCTGCATCACCTTAAGGTCTCTTGAAAACTCTGAAGGATGCAAACGCGCAGAAATAAAGACGAAGCTTTCTTTGGCAGATAAAGTTGTCAACTAGTCTCTGACGAAAGTAATTTATTATCTCCAGGAGTCTACCTAAGAGCCTGGATGATAAAAGCACATCTTGCTTCAGAAAAGATAGTTGCCTGCTGGATATTTCTTTACCACTGATTTTGTAGACCCAATATGAAATTTGGAACGATTTGGAGATGATAAAAGTTCCAAAGATTACTCTCCACCATCGAAACATGATGATGGAAAGGGATCTTTATTCAATACAAACAATTCTTCGGTAAGTACTTCCTCATCATTGATTTTTTAGGTAGTTGAAGAGTGTAAAATACTCTAAATAAGATCATCAGTTACCAGCAGACCACTATAGAGGTAGTTATCAGCTAGGTATTTTTTCATCAGTCATCTTTGGGCACGAAGGGACATGAAGCAATTTTACGATGCTAAAAGTCCTTAAAGTAATTCAAAATCATCATCTGTCAGACTCCTCAAGCTACCCAAGAACCTGGAAGAAACCCATCTTCCACCAGAAGAGAACGTTGCCTACTGGTTATTTCTTGATCAGCGATTTTGTAGTTACCATATGAAATTAGAAACCAGCTAGAGATGCTAGAGCTAGAGCCCTAAAGGTAACCCTCCAGTGTCGAAACATGATGATGAAAAGGAATCTTCATCAGATAGAAGTAATTCTTCGATGGGTATTTTCTCATCATTGATTTCCTAGCTACTTGAAAAGTGTAAAGTGCTCTAATGATGATCATAGGTGACCAGCAGACCACTATAAAGATAGTTGTCCGCTAGCTATTTTTTCATCACTCATTTTTGGGCTCGAAGGGACACAAAGAAATCTAAAGATGAAAAGAGTCCTTAAAGTGATTTAGAATCATTATCTTTAGAACTCTTCAAGGTATTCAAAAACCTGGAAGATAAAAACTCATCTTCCTTCAGAAGAGAAAGTTGCCTACTGGTTATTTCTTGATCAGTGATTTTGTAGTTACCATATAAAATTGGAAACCAGCTAGAGATGGTAAGAGCCCTAAAGGTAACTCTCCATTGTCGAAACCCGATGACGAAAAGGAATCTTCATCAGATAGGAGTAATTCTTCGATGGGTGTTTTCCCATCATTGATTTCCTAGCTACTTGAAAAGTGTAAAGTGCTCTAAAGATGATCATAGGTGACCAGCAGATGACTATAAAGATAGTTGTCCGCTAGCCACTTTTTCATCACTCATTTTTGGGCACGAAGGGACACAAAGAAATCCAAAGATGACAAGAGTACGTGAGCACTGCTCGGCACTAGCATCAATCAAAGGATCCACGCTGGGGGATTTCTGGCCTAGTGTGGCCAGTTTGAGAGAGGCGAATCCAAGGGACGTTCTTCAGTTTCTCAACAAGGTTGGGTGGCTGAATGAATGACACCTCAATCACGGGGATAGCATAATGGGCCCGGAAAGGGTGGCCTAAGGGGTGGCCTAAACTTTAGGCAACCCACAATGAATTTAGATCCAGAGAATCAGAAGCTTTTCAAAAGTTCCTTCAAAATTTATCCCAGAAGACTTTTCCTGAACTCTTTAAAGATGTTTCCTTTAGTAGTATTTTCAAATATTCTTCCTGAAGTTACCTCAAAATATTCCTACTTCTTAGCATTTTGAAGAGCTTCTCCATACATTCCTACTCCAGGTGTCTTTTAAATAGCTCTGTCAGATAATCAGAAGCTTTTTAAAGCACCCCTGGTAACTCTTAGTTAAACAGTCTTACAAGAGCTCCTTAGAAATCTTCTGCTCCAGTTCATCCAGTTATTACAGAAACTTTTCGACAGGCTCTTAAAAAAGCTACCCGTAGTTATTAGTATTTGCTAAGGTTCTTCTGGAAATTTTCAAAAAGCTCCCCATAAAGTATTCTTGAAGCCTTTTGAAAGCTTTTCCAAAATCTCTTCCGGAAGGATTTCTAAAATTATGTTAAACTGTCTCCTCAAAATAACTTCCTGAAACTATTAGCTCTTCCAACAATTAAAAAAAAATCATTTAGAGGTTCCTTTACTGGTTTTTAAGGAATTTTTCCAAAACTATTATCTAAGACTTCCCAATGTTCCTTCCAACATTTTTCTGAAGTTACAAACTGTATGACCAGAAATCAGAAGATGAGAGTATCGAGCACGTGAGTACTGCTCGGCACTAGCATCAATCAGAGGATCCACGCTGGGGGACTTCTGGCCTAGTGTGGCCAGTTTGAGAGAGGCGAATCCAAGGGACGTTCTTTAGTTTCTCAACAAGGTTGGGTGGCTGAATGAATGACCAAGGACACCTCAATCTCGGGGATAGCATAATGGGCCCGCAAAGGGTGGCCTAAGGGCTGGCCTAAACTTTAGGCAACCCACAATGAATTTAGATCCAGAGAATCAGAAGCTTTTCAAAAGTTCCTTCAAAATTTATCCCAGAAGACTTTTCCTGAACTCTTTAAAGATGTTTCCTTTAGTAGTATTTTCAAATATTCTTCCTGAAGTTACCTCAAAATATTCCTACTTCTTAGCATTTTGAAGAGCTTCTCCATACATTCCTACTCCAGGTGTCTTTTAAATAGCTCTGTCAGATAATCAGAAGCTTTTTAAAGCACCCCTGGTAACTCTTAGTTAAACAGTCTTACAAGAGCTCCTTAGAAATCTTCTGCTCTAGTTCATCCAGTTATTACAGAAACTTTTCGACAGGCTCTTAAAAAAGCTACCCGTAGTTATTAGTATTTGCTAAGGTTCTTCTGGAAATTTTCAAAAAGCTCCCCATAAAGTATTCTTGAAGCCTTTTGAAAGCTTTTCCAAAATCTCTTTCGGAAGGATTTCCAGAATTCTGTTAAATAGTCTTTAAAAAGCTTCTCAAAATATCTTCCTGAAACTATTAGCTCTTCCAACAATTTTTTTAAAAAATCTTTAGAGGTTGTTTCACTAGTTTTTAAGAAACTTTTCCAAAAGTATTATCAAAGACTCCCCAATGTCTTCCCCAAAATTTTCCTGAAGTTACAAACTGTATGACCCGAAATCTCATAAAAATCGATCATGTTTTTGATCACTTCACGTCATTATCGGTTGCCCTTGATATCTAGGGAATATTTCACACCATTCTTCATCTTTTTGTACATTTCTAATCAGTATCAAGGATTTATATTTAAAATTATGATTAATAATATTTTTGCTATTTTGGCATTTTTATGAAACCAGTTAGACTAAGAATGTATGGAAAGTAGGATAAAATAGTAAAGAAGCAACGTATTTTTAAGTTTTCGCCAAAATTCGGAATTTTAAATATCACCTGCATTACCTGGATTTGGGTTGGGGTTATGGACAAGCCGTGTTGGTGTTCAACGTGTTAAAAATCGCGAAATAATAAACAAGGCGAAATTATGGTGCAGAAAAATGTAACTGAGGCCAGCAATTATTTCCCAAGATACGTCACGGCTTCGTTGGGGTCAGTAATTCAAGTTTGCAGCCGCTAAGTTCGGTAATTTGCCTTAATCATGGGTTAGGACATGCAAAATTACTTAAGTCTGTGTGGTCTCGGCCCCGAACACAGCGTACATGAGCGCGGAGAACCCTCCCGCTGTTCCACACATTCACACACATCCACAAACGAGAGAGAAATTCTCAAGAAGCACAAATGGTGTTAGAATTATGATATGGGCAAGAGAGTCGACGGAATAAGGGTAGGAGGTTGAGGCTTTTAGAACATTCAGCTCAGCTGTCCGTTAGGTAGAAAGAGAGCGACGTGAAAACGTGCGTGCGCTCGGCATATAGTGATGTTTGAAACGCTGACAGCTCGCTAGCACTATTACAAGTCCGTCCACCAATCCGCTGGCAGTTCGTAGTGCAAACTGAATGTCGAGGGAACGGCGACTCCTCGCCACCGACGAACGCACACGCGATTTTCGAATTTGACAGTTTGCCGCTTTTCCGGGGCCGCGTCGGACGCGCGTGTTTTTCGTTTTGTGATTATTTTTTGGTGCGCCACCGACAGAGGAAAAACTATGCGAAAACTCCCACAGGAATCCATCCCGCAAGGTAAAAGTTCGGAGTCGTTCGACTTGTGCGGCCTCCAATTGTGGAATCTTAATGCTGCTAATTGACATGTTAAATCCCATTTTTAATGATGTGGAAGCTGAAGCGTCCTAAATTGGGACTAAATCGACACGGCTTTAATGTCGTGCTATTATGCGACCGATTGTAGGGACCCCTCGTGCTATGTCCAAACTGGTTTACTGAATTTAATCGTGCCAATTAAGATTGCAACCACCATTAGCTGCGGTCTGGATTAATTTTTCTTCTTACCGGGGCTTAAACGCATCTGAGCCATCTCTTGATCGCATTGCGACAACTTTTGCACTCGATAAGCCAAAAATTGCAACAAACGAACCAGAAAGATGGTTACCACATAATTAATTAATAATGGCGGAGAAATCGCGCTGTTTATTCATCTTGAAGAATTATTGCTTCAGGCTCAAAATTTAAAGATGAGATCATGCCAATCTTTGGGATAGTTAGAGTTTGAAATCACTTTCTATAGATAATAAAGTACAAAGGTTAAAACGTTCTTCCACTTCATGAGGAAGCTGGCTCCAGAAAATTAAAAAGCTTTTTTAGTTAAGGAATGAACTTGTGATGATTAAGCTTTACTAGTAAATTGATTATGACTTAAAACTAATCAGATAGCTCTTAAAATTTGACTTCATAATAATAGAAAGACTAGACATTATGTCGTCTTGAAAAACGATGTATGTGTTCTAATTGTACTGCAAAATCTTTGACCTAAGTGGTCTTGAAATTAACCCAACTTAGTAAAAAACAAAGGAAGCCTCAAAAATCTTCTTACTGCAAGTAGTTTGATCATCATGGAAGCAGGGATAGAACCAGTATGAAAAATAATCTTTCTGGAATTGCATCGTGAAGTTGGGAATCAGTTGAGATGTTTTGATCACTATTCTAAGCTTCTTAGGGAACAAAAAAAAAGTAACAAAATCACTACATCAGAAACTTCTAACTTAGTATGTCAATCATGAAAAAAACGAAGACTCTTCTGTTGGAGAATTCACGAAATGTAATTAAAGCTCCCAGTTCTTTAGCTGCCTCATCTGCTTACGAAGAGTTTGAATTCTAATCTGAATCAAACCAAAACCAAAAAGGTCAACTATTAACAGCACAGATCTCATGGTTAATTACCAGTTTTTTCTCAAGAACAATCTCTTTGAAGTTTCAAGTTTGGTGCTAGATTATATAAATTCTTAAGAGAGCTTCTAGTCTGAACTTAATTGTTTGACAGATCGACCATCTGCCAACATGGAAAGTCGGCCATGTTCCTTCCTCTTTAAGAACTATTCATTACAGATGCTGCTTATTTCAAGCTAACAAGGCAGTAAAGCACCTGATCTTGTTTCCAAAGCTCTCATGATTGATTTTGGTGAAACGGATTGGTCGTTAATTATCTTCAAAAATTGATGTACAAATCTTCTCTTCTGAAATCAAGAAAACTCTCTGCGGATGATAGCTTGGCTATCAAAAGTCGTTATCAACATAGAAAGTCTGCCATGTTTCTTCTTCCTTAAGAATGGTTCATTACAGATGCAGTATGATGCATTATTTCAAGCTAAGGTCGCAAAGCACCTGATCTTGCTTACAAAGCGCTCATTAATTGATTTTGGTGGAAGGAATTTCTGCAGATAATAGCTTGGCTATCGAAAGGCGTTGCCAATACAGAAAGTCTACCATGTTTCTTCTTCTTTAAGAATGATTCATTGCAGATGCTGCTTACTGCATTATTTCAAGCTAACAAGGTCGTAAAGCACCTGATCTTGCTTCGAAAGCTCTCATAATTGATTTTGGTGGAACGGACTGGTCGTTGATTATTTTCAAAAATTGATATACAAATCTGTTTCTTGAAACCAAGCTCTGAAGAGGATAGTTTGACCTTCGAAATGCCTTAGAGCAACTGCTGTTGTATTTTTTAAATTTTCTTGGTTTCAGGGGACTGTTCCTTTGTCAATCAATCATTGATATACAAATCTTGTCCCCTGAAACCAAGAAAGATAAACAAATACAACAACATTTGCTCTAATTCGTTTTGATAACCAAGCTTGATCTTCAAAGAGATACTTTCTTGGTTTCAGGGGACAAGATTTATATGTCAATCATTGATTGAAACAGGAACAGTCTTATAGCAGCTTTGAAAGTTGTAGTTGGTTGACAAAACATTGCTATAATTGTTTCGAAGGAAACTGTTTTGATTGCTTTGAAATATTTTATGAATGTTTCGAAAGCAGCTTCCGTAAGTATTTGGAAGATAGCTAATGCAATTGGTTCGAAGAAAGATTCTCTTCCGATTCTTCCGTTTATAAGAAAATTTATTACAATCGGAAGGTAACTCTTACGAAAATTCCCGTAATTGGTTTAAAAACGCTTGTGATTGATTTGAAATCTTTTGCACTCTTCTGATTTTTTTCGAATAAATTCTTGTGACAGCTTTGGAATCTATCGTGTTCCGAGGGAAATTCTTGTAGATGTTTCGAAGAAACCCATTTTGAGACCCTTGAATAATCTTGTAATTGGTTGGAAGTGTGATTGTTTTGAAAGCTATCGTGAATTTCCTTGAAAATTTTTGTGATTGATTTAAAATCTTCTGATTGCTTGGAAGAACCTCTGGTGACAATTTTGTGTGTATTTCGTTCGAAGAAAATTGTTTTGATTGTTTAGGAGAAAATTGTTTTGATTGTTTGGGGGAAAACTCTTATGATTCCTTCTGAGAAACTTCTAATAATTGTTCAGAAAAATTCTTGTGATTGTTCCAAAGAAACCAATTACAACTCCCTTCACTAAACTTGTAAATAAAAGGCTTTTCTGATTGCTTTGAAGGTTTTCGTCATTAAAAATTCTTACGACTGCTTTGAAATTCTGCGATTGCGTTCAAATCTTGTGATTGCTTTGAAATCCTGTGATTGCGTTGAAATCCTGTGATTGCTTTGAAATTCCGTGATTGCTTTGAAATCCTGTGATTGTTTTGAAATTTAGTGATAGCTTTGATTTCCTACAATTGCTTTGAAATCCTGTGATTGCTTTGAAATCATGTGATTGTTTTGAAATTTAGTGATAGCTTTGATTTCCTGCAATTGCTTTGAAATCCTGCAATTGCTTTGAAATCCTGTGATTGCTTTAAAATCATGTGACTGCTTTGAAATCCCGTGATTGCTTTGAAATCCTGTGATTGTTTTGAAATTTAGTGATAGCTTTGATTTCCTGTAATTGCTTTAAAATCCTGTGATTGCTTTGAAATGCCGTGATTGCTTTGAAATCCTGTGATTGCTTTGAAATTTAGTGATAGCTTTGATTTCCTTTCTTTGAAATCCTATGATTGCTTTGAAATTTAGTGATAGCTTTGATTTCCTGCAATTGCTTTGAAATCCTGTGATTGCTTTGAAATCCTGTGATTGCTTTGAAATCCCGTGATTGCTGTGAAATCCCGTGATTGCTTTGAAATCCTGTGATTGTTTTGAAATTTAGTGATTGCTGTGAAATCCTGTGATTGTTTTGAAATTTAGTGATAGCTTTGATTTCCTGTAATTGCTTTGAAATCCTGTGATTGCTTTGAAATCCCGTGATTCCTTTGAATTCCTATGATTGCTTTGAAATTTAGTGATAGCTTTGATTTCCTGCAATTGCTTTGAAATCCTATGATTGCTTTGAAATTTAGTGATAGCTTTGATTTTCTGCAATTGCTTTGAAATCCTGTGATTGCTTTGAAATCCCGTGATTGCTTTGAAATCCTGTGATTGTTTTGAAATTTAGTGATAGCTTTGATTTCCTGTAATTGCTTTGAAATCCTGTGATTGCTTTCAAATCCCGTGATTGCTTTGAAATTCTGTGATTGCGTTGAAATCCCGTGATTGCTTTGAAATCCCGTGATTGCTTTGAAATCCTGTGATTGTTTTGAAATTTAGTGATAGCTTTGATTTTCTGCAATTCCTTTGAAATCCTGTGATTGCTTTGAAATCATGTGACTGCTTTGAAATCCCGTGATTGCTTTGAAATCCTGTGATTGTTTTGAAATTTAGTGATAGCTTTGATTTCCTGTAATTGCTTTGAAATCCCGTGATTGCTTTGAAATCCAATGATTGCTTTGAAATTTAGTGATAGCTTTGATTTCCTGCAATTGCTTTGAAATCCTGTGATTGCTTTGAAATCCTGTAATTGCTTTGAAACCCTGTGATTGCTTTGAAATCCCGTGATTGCTTTGAAATCCTGTGATTGTTTTGAAATTTAGTGATAGCTTTGATTTCCTGCAATTCATTTGGCATCCTGTGATTGCTTTGAAATCCCGTGATTGCTTTGAAATCCTGTGATTGCTTTGAAATCCCGTGATTGCTGTGAAATCCTGTGATTGCTTTGAAATCCTGTGATTGTTTTGAAATTAAGTGATAGCTTTGATTTCCTGTAATTGCTTTGAAATCCTGCGATTGCTTTGAAATCACGTGATTGCTTTAAAACATGTGATTGCTGTGAAATCCTGTAATTGCTTTGAAATCCTATGATTGTTTTGAAATTTAGTGGTAGCTTTGATTTCCTGTAATTACTTTGAAATCCTGTAGCTGCTCTGAAATCCTATGATTGCTTTGAAATCCCGTGATTGTTTTAAAAAAATCACTTAGAAATTACTTGTGTTCGGTTTGAAGAAAATTGTAATTGTCTCCAACATAACTCTTTCAACTGCTTTGAAATTTTTTGTGATTGCTTTGATAAAAGCTCTCGTGATTGTTTCGAAATAAGTTTTTGGAATAACTTTGAAATCTTTTGAGTGTGGTTCAAAAAATAACTGTTGCGACTGAAGGATGATATTAAAGCTTTAAAATCTTTTGCATTTGATTGTTCTGAAGAAAACTACGTAAATATTGAATTTTTGTACAAAATCCTAGTTACGACATAGAGTACACTTTTTCCAAGTTCTAAGAAAACAGCTTTCAAAGGCTATTTTAATTTTTGAAAACATGACAATTTTTAGTTTTTCTTTTCTGAAAAATTATTTTGTCGATTTCTATTTTTCGAATACAACGAACGAGATAAATCATTGCAAATTAAATTCATAAATCCAGAAAACTGAGTCCTCAAAATTAAAGGCGAAAAATACTTTGATTGATAAAAAAAATAATTTTATGCAAGTTTGATCCAAAAGTCCAAAATTAGCAGCTAAAAAATGTCTCACGAGACGTGTCATTACTTTGCCTTATTGGCAGTTATTTAGCCAAATCTTCCACACAAATTTGTCAAGTTGGAGAGGTTTCGACCCCATTATCTTAATCTAGGAGTTGAAATTAGTCATAAGGTTGAAAACCTGCAGTGGTTGCTTCTACCCATCCCTATACATAAATTGACCATGTAAATGTGCACTCAAGTAATTTTTCGAACCAATTGCCTCAAATTGTTCATTTAGATTTCGATTCGACCACATTTAAACGAACTTGACCGATGTTTACAAGTTCTGTGTCAATTAATCGGTTTAAGCCGTTTAACTGCCATTAAGTGCTTCAATATTCTAATTCTCGCTCACGTCATAAATAGCTGCTATTCAGACAAAACGAAAGAAATTTAGCGTTGAAAGATGCATAAAAATACAATCGTTGGATTAAACTAAACACATTCATAAAATGTTAAATGAAATTTCTCACTTGAACATGAATGGTTGCCTCAATTATATCACTTTCGAAAGTTAAAATGCATTCGGTTTATCCCAAAATTTACCATCAAAGTGTTTTTGGTCTCAGGGCTAAGCCAATATTATTTTACTACCAAAAACAATCTTCACAATTCAGATAAATATAATATCTTTAGTGGTGAAGTGATTTAGCTTGAACACAAAAATACTTTGATGGCTAATATTGACAAACAAGAGAAACTTTGATGGTTAATTTTGGAAACAAACACAATTTCGTTAAGTTTCTGAAAAATGCACCAAATTTTGATGGCTGAATTTAAGGCAAAAACGAGCACCTTGGTGTTTAATTTTGAGACAATGCACGAAATTTTGATGGTTAATTTTGATGGTTAATTTTGATGGTTAATTTAAATGGTTAATTTTGATGGTTAATTTTGATGGTTTTTGATGGTTTTCGATGATTTTTGATGATTAATTTTGGGCATTTATCCACAGTTTCGTGATTAAGTTTCAGATAATGCACAACATTTTGATGGTTAATTTAAAGACAAAAGCGAAAATCTTGTTGTTTCATTTTGAGAAAATGCATGAAATTTTGATGGTTAATTTTGAGTACACATTCACAATTACGTGATTAAATTTCAGAATAAACGTACGCATCTTTGATGGCTAATTTTAAGGCAAATACATGAAACTTTGTTGCTTCGTTTTGGAATAAATACGCAAAATTGTGGTGGAAAATGTTTTGTCAAATTTAGTGGTTAACTTTGGAAAAAATACAATAAACTTTGATGGTTAATTTTTAAGACTAATTGTTAAAGTTTTCATGGTTCGTTTTAGGACAAACAGGCGAAACTATGGTGCCTAATTTTTATAGCAATAGACGTAGCTGCGGTGGTTAACTTTGGGAAAAACGCGATAAATTCTGATGGTTAATTGTAAGCCAAAGACACGAAATTTTCATGCTTCATATTGGAAAAATGTACGAACCTGTAGTGAATGTTTGTTGGGCAATTAGTATAACTTTTATTGTGAACTTCTTAAAATTTTGATGGTTAATTTTTAGAAAATATAATTTAATTTCGAGAAATACATGTCGATAAAATTATACTGAATTTTGAGACTAATTCACGAAACACTCTTTTTAATTTTGGAACAAATACAGGACCTTCTGATTTTTTGTGATAAATGGTCTAAATGATTATGGTCAAGTTAAATGTTGATGGATATTTCTGAAACAAATACGCGAAACTTTCATCAATTTTGGAATAAATGCACAAACTTTGATGGTTAGTTTTGAGACGAAAACACAAAGCTTTTATGGTTAATTTTCGAAACAATTACATAAAACTGTGGTTCAGAAAAATACACAAATCATTAATAATTAATTCTGTGACATATACACGAAGGCTTGACGGTTAACTTGGTTTGTTTGTTATTATATTAAAATAAATACATAAAACTTTCGTTGGTGGTTAATGAACTGAAAGGGAAGTAATTGTTTTATATTGAAACACACCCACATCAGAATTCAGCTGCTTTATTTAGAAATAATTCATAGATTCAAATCTGAAGGTGACCAAATGAAACGGAACAAAACCACCAAATCAACGAATGTTTACTATTAAATAATAGAGTGTTAACAAGTTAAATTCAAATTTTATAGCAGCGACTATTAATGTTAATGACTCCATTACTTAAATCGTTCGAAACCGATGGAGATTTATTAGTTTTATCAGTTTGATACACTTAACACCTCTCCTAATACTCAAAAATATAAATATTTATTATTGTCCGCAATTTCTGACCCATTTAGGATAATATGCACAGCGATAAAAACCTAATCAGCATTTTATTGGCAACGGACAATATTCCTGTTCTAGACGACGATGATATAAGTTCAAATAGGTTATTCGGCTACTTTTTTATCGAGGCGGATTCGCAATGGTGTGACTTTCGAAGGCTAAAAATAAGACCAGTGATAAGGGTACAAGAAAAAACAAACGTTACGCAACCAAGACCAGAAAGGTCATCACCATGGGCGAAAGCTTGACGGCCGTTCCAGCTTGCAGAAATTGATAAATACCAAAAAGTATAGTTAAATTAGAAAACTGGGAACTACTTATGTAAAATGAATGGTTTTGACCATGTAAATGTATTAATGTAGTACATTTATATTGATGATGGAAAATTTCTAAAAAGAGATGTTGTATTAAATGAACGAATGTTTTTCGCCCAGCTCTTATTCACAACCATTTAGCCATATGATATGATGTGTCTATCACTTCTAGATTTTTTTTATCTAATTAGGCATCATTTGGCTATACTTGTAACAAATATAAAGGATTTGAGAGCAGTGACATTTTCAGTACAGTTATTGAGATGAAAAAGCGTTTTTTCGCCCCAAAACAAAATCCAGCCCTTATTCAAAACCATTTAGCCACCTTACAAGATGTATTTAAAACTTCTAGATTTTTTCTGTCTAATTAGGCATCATCTGGCTACACTTGTAACAAATATAAAGCATCTGAGAGCAGTGACGTCTTCAGTACAGCTATTGAGATGAACAAGCGATTTTTCGCCCAAAACAAAACCCAGCCCTTATTCATAACCATTTAGCCACCTTACAAGATGCATTTGAACTTCTAGATTTTTTTGTCTAATTAGGCATCATTTGGCTACACTTGTAACAAATATAAAGCATCTGAGAGCAGTGACATCTTCAGTACAGTTATTGAGATGAACAAGCGATTTTTCGCCCAAAACAAAACCCAGCCCTTATTCATAACCATTTAGCCACCTTACAAGATGCATTTGGAACTTCTAGATTTTTTCTGTCTAATTAGGCATCATTTGGCTACACTTGTAACAAATATAAAGCATCTGAGAGCAGTGACGTCTTCAGTACAGTTATTGAGATGAACAAGCGTTTTTTCGCCCAAAACAAAACCCAGCCCTTATTCATAACCATTTAGTCAACTCATACGATGCATCTGCTAATTCGAATTTTTTTTTGTCCAATTATACATCCTTTGGCTGCACTTGTAACAAATTTGAAGTATCTGAAAGCAGGGGAAGGTTCAGTACATTTATTGAAATGAACGCTCATTTTTTTCGCCCAAAGCAAACTTCGGCTCTTTCACAACCATTTAGCCACCTTATGCAATTGCTCTCTTACTTTAAGATTCTTTTCGTCTAATTACAAATTTTTTGCCTACACTTGAAATGAGCTTAAAGTTGCTGCAAGCAATGGAACGCTAGGTATAATTATTTAAATGAACGAACGTTTTTTCGCACAAAGTAGAACCCAGCTCCAACTCACTAGCATTTAGTCAAGTCATACGATGCACCTGCTAATTCTAAATTTTGTTCCTATAATTATACGTCCTTTGGCTACATTTGTAACAAATTTGAAGTATCTGAAAGCAGCAAAACGATCAGTACATTTATTGAAATGAACGATCGATTTTTCGTCCTAAGCAAAATTCGGCTTTTTCACCACCATTTAGTCACCTTATACGATGCGTCTGTTACTTCTATACTCTTTTCATCTAATTATGTAGTCTTTGGTTGCAGTTGAAATGAATTTAAAGTTTCTGCAAGCAATGGAACGCTCAGTAAAAGTATTTGAATGAACGAAGGTTTTTTCGCACAAGGTAAAGCCCAGCTCCTACTTACAACTATTTAGTCACCTCATACGACGCATCTGCTAACTCTAAATTGTTTTCGTCTAATTGTACATCATTTGGCTACACTTGTAACAAATTTGAAGTATCTAAAAGCAGGGGAACCATGAGTACATTTATTGAAATGAACGATCGTTTTCCCCCTAAGCAAAAGTTAGTTATGACTATTTAGCTATGTGCCTGTTTCTTCTGAATTTATTCCTTTTAAATTAGAAATGTAGCCAAAGGATGCATAATTGTGCATCCTTTGGCTACGTTTGTAACAAACTTAAAGTATCTGAAAGCAACGAAACCTTCAGTACGTTTTTTTTTATTAACGCAATTTTTTTCGCGCAAAGGTAAATTTAAGTTTCATTCGCAACCATTTAGCCGCCTTATAAGATGGGTCTGCTGCTTCCAAATTTTTTTCACTAAATTGTAGATCATTTAACTACAATTGTAATGGATTAAAAATATGTGAAAGCAATGGAAAACGCAGTTCAATTATTTAAATGAACGCTCCAATTTATAAACATTTAGTTACCTTATACGATAGCTTACGACTTTTAGATTTTTTTCGTCCAATTACGCGTCCTTTGTCTACACTTGTGGTGAATTTAAAGTATGTGAAAGCAGCAGAAAGCTCAGTACAGTTTTTTAAGTGGACGCATATTTTTTCAGTCAAAGGAAAATGTAGGCCTTATTCACAACCATTTAGCCACCCTACACGATGCGTTTGGTACCTTTTTTCACTTAACTGTGCGTTCTTTGGCTACATTTGTAACCAATTTAAAGCATCTGAGAGCACTAGAGCGCTCGGGACAATATTTTAAGTCAGCACACATTTTTTCGTGCAAATGAAAATGTAGCTCTTATTCACAAGCATTTAGCCACATTATACAATGCATTTGCGGCTTCTTGATTTTTTTCACCTAATTGTGCAACCTTTGGCCATGCTTGCAACGAATTTAAAACATCTGAAATCAATGGAAACGTCAGCATAATATGTTAAGTCAGAGCAAATTATTTCGCGCATAGGAAAACGTAGCTCTTATTCACAAGCATTTAGCCACATTACACAATGTAATTGCGGCCTCTAGATTTTTTTCACCTAATTATGCAACCTTTGTACTTGCAGCGAATTTAAAACATCTGAAGTCAATGGAGGCGTCAGTACAATATTTTAAGTCAGCGCACATTATTTTGCGCAAAGGAAAGCGTAGCTCTTATTCACAAGCATTTAGCCACATTATACCATATGTTTGAGGCTTCTAGATTTTTTTCACCTAATTATGCAACCTTTGGTCATACTTACAACGAATCTAAATCATCTGAAAGCAATAAAGCCGTCAGTACAATATTTGAAGTCAGCGCACATTATCTCGCGCAAGGGAAAAGGTTGTTCTTATTCACAAGCATTTAGCCGCATTGTACGATGTATCTGCGGCTTCCAAAATTTTTTGTTGCGTAATTGATCGCAACCCTTTCGCCATACTTGTATAACGAATTTAAAGCAAGGCTTGAAAAGCAATGGAATGCTCAGTACTGATATTTTAAAGTCAATGTACATTACCTTCGCCCAAAGGAAAAAACGTAAGCTCTTATTACAAAGTATTTAGCCACATCGAGCGATGTAGTTGCAGGCTGTCTAGATTTTTTGTCAAGCGTAATTATGGCAACCTTTGGACATACTTGAAACGAATTAGAAGCATTGAAAGCAATAAAGCTCTCAGTACAATAGTTGAAGTCAGCGCACATTACCTCGCGCAAGGGAAAAGGTTGCTCTTATTCACAAGCATTTAGCCGCATTGTACGATGTATCTGCGGCTTCCAAATTTTTTTGCGTAATTATCCAACCCTTCGCCATACTTATAACGAATTTAAAGCAAGCTTTTAAAACAACAGAACGCTTAGTACTATATTTTAAATCAACGTACATTACCTCGCCCAAAGAAAAACGTAGCTCTTATTAACGAGTATTTAGCCACACCGTGCGATGTGTTTGTGGCTTCTAGAATTTTTTCAGTTAATTATGCAAACTTTGACCACACTTGCAGCGAATTTAAAACATCTGAAATCAATGGAAGCGTCAGTACAATATTTTAAGTCAGCGCACATTATTTCGCACAGAGAAAAGCGTAGCTCTTATTCACGAGCATTTGGCCACATTATACCATACGTAGGCGCCTAGATTTTTTTTACCTAATTATGCAACCTTTGGTCATACTTACGACGAATGTAAAACATCTGAAACCAATGGAACTCTCAGTACAATATTTGAAGTCACTGTAGATTATTTCGCGCAAAGGAAAAGGTTGCTCTTATTCACAAGCATTTAGCCGCATTGTACGATGTATCTGCGGCTTCCAATTTTTTTTTGCGTAATTATCCAACCCTTCGCCATACTTATAACGAATTTAAAGGGCTTGAAAGCAATGGAATGCTCAGTACAATATTTTAAGTCAACGCACATTACTTTGCCCAAAGAAAAACGTAACTCTTATTCACAAGTATTTAGCCACCTCTTGCGATGTGTTTGTGGCTTCTAGAATTTTTTCAGCTAATTATACAACTTTTGACCACACTTGCAGCGAATTTAAAACATCTGAAGTCAATGGAGGCGTCAGTACAATATTTTAAGTCAGCGCACATTATATCGCGCAAAGGAAAGCGTAGCTCTTATTCACAAGCATTTAGCCACATTATATCATTTGTTCGCTGCTTGCAGATTTTTTTCACCTAATTATGCAACCTTTGTCTATACTTGCAACGAATCTAAAGCATCTGAAAAGCAATGAAACCGTCAGTACAATATTTTAAGTCAACGCACATTACTTTGCCCAAAGAAAAACGTAACTCTTATTCACAAGTATTTAGCCACATCGAGCGATGTGTTTATGGCTTCTAGATTTTTTTCAGCGAATTATGCAACCTTTGGCCATACTTGCAACGAATTTAGAACATCTAAAAGTAATGGAGCGCTCAGTAAAATATTTTAAGTCGGCGCACATTATTTCGCGCAATAGAGACCGTAGCTTTTATTCACAACCATTTAGCCGCATTATACGATATATCTGTGGCTTCCATTTTTTTTTTTTTTACCTAGTTTTCCAACCTTTGGCAACACTTGTAACGAATTTAAAACATCTAATGGCAATCTTAAGCTCAGTAGAATTATTTTAAAGGAAATACGTTTTTCGGTCATATCATCTGATCAGTTTACATTACCAAATTTTTTCGTTGACGTCTTTTGGTTACAGTTACAGCGCCTTTGAAGTATCTGAATCATCCTCGTAAAAAATTGAAGCGTGTTCAACTTGAGATTCGTCAATTTGGAAAGGAAATATAGGAGGTTAAAAAAATATTGTTACGGGCTTATTGGTTCGAATTGATTATTAACAAGTGAATTGAATAATACCCACTTTACTGCCAAAGTAAACTCGGAACACCACAACTGAATAATGAACTCACTTATTTACTTCTAACTACTAACTCACTAATTACACTGATTGACTCAAACTAACTGATTCGAGGATAAGGCGACCGCCTTATATAGTTTTGGCTCCCAGGTTCTAGAAAAATCCCGCAGATAAGGCTTATCGTTTGCCGAAATTTCTGGAACGCTTATCTGCCGTTTGCTTCGTTATCGCGGCCGCTTTCCCTTAATCAGATCTTTTTAGAAAATTTTCTTACGTACTCAATTCTATAATTTACATTTCGCTACAATATGTCCGGAAAAACCTTATAATAAATCACGTTGATACGAATGGAGCTTCCACTAAAGAGTTAAATTTGCGATGTCAGTGCTTTTGGCAAGTTTTAAATGTGCGTAATATGCAACTTATTAATCTATGACCACGTGGTGTCAAATTTTTGGCAAGATCGCCATTACAAAAGCGCGAAAATCATGTTAACTGCGACACAATAAAATTAATTTTTAATCAGCGCAAAGGTTAACAGAACACAATCCAAGGTAACAACTATTTTATTCAATTATATAAATAAAAAAATGTATGCGAAGGTCGAAACAACTTCTAGGTATCGCAAGTTTGTTTCGTTCCCGGTGAATATTTGGCACAGAAACTGGATAACTTTTCGTCACGTTATACGAACCTCACGCACTGCAGTCGGAGCGATTTTTAAAATTTATCGCTTTTGTTTAAGCGTAGGTTGAAAAAAGAAATTTACACACAAGGTCTTCGAGCACGAATAATAAATGGTAACGTGTAATTTTTCTATCGAGCCTTAGATACCTGTCGAACGGAATAGATGATTTATCGAGCTCGAGTATGGAAATAAATTAACCTAAATAGCGCTTACGACCGAAGTTCTGTAAAAAAATCGAGGTGGATGGACGTAATTTTCCTTCAAAGTGTCTACCATCGCCGTAGGTGTCACGTTGGTAAGAACGAAGTTTTTGAATTTCGGAAGCCTTGTTCATATGTCCCCATTCAGTAAATTTTCTCAAATAAATATTTTAATTTAAATAACGATCGCCTTATTGACCAGATTCGTTGTTATCGAGATTGCTTGGTTGGTCCGAAATCCCTAGAATGGTGTTGATTCTTCCCAAGACTCGATTTACAAATCGATCGGTCGACAAATTCTTGGAAAAAACAGACATTTTTGAGGTTGTCTGATTTTTTCCACCTTCGGTTTAAAGATTAATCAAATGCATACCCCAAAAGGTGTTTTACGTGTCAAAAACAAACCAAATTCAACAGAGGATTCCCGTAGTTTGCCGCGTCTGCTTTACTCTTGATACTCTGGTTTATATTTGATTTACCCCCTTGTATTAATATTCAGAAGGATGAAAGTGATTCTGGGGATGTTGCGCATATTTAGGCCCTCGAATCCCCGTTAACGTTCGCATGATTTACGGCGCAAAAGGGAATCGATGCTGATTAGAGAGAAACGGGGCTCTCCGGCATAATGAGACATGCATATGTATGTTCGATATCAAGTGGTGCTCAGTAAGAAAGGCCCCCGACGTGTCGGATCGGTCTAATTGCCACCCTGATTTATGCCCGACCTCTGTGCAAATCGTTGTTTAAATTAAAATAATTATCGTTCGTTCAAATTGAAAATGGGCGCCGACCTTTAAAGATCGTTCGCTCTCGGCTCAAATCGTCAAGATTTATGACTAGTTGATTGGTGCGCCCTTAGTTGGGACGATATCCCGTCAATTAAACCGAGAAGCCTTGTGAATTTCACATTCGTAATTAATTATGAAACACCAAGATCACCTAGAGCTGAAGATAGCTGATTTGCATTTTATTTTTATCTTTCTCACAGTTTGTGGCCATAAAGGTCATTTGCATATGGATTTTTTAACGGTATGGGAGTAAATTAATTATATAAGTTTTTAATTACGTCGGATAAACATTTATATGCAATTTTTTATATAAAATTCTTGATATATCAGATCTTTCGGCGAATTCCTGCAATGCGTCTACCTACCTCCTGGAATTTTCTTAATGAAGAAGCAGAGAAAAGTCGTTTGCCTCAACTAGAATTTGGCTCAAAACCGCATAATTTGCATAGAATCATTACTAAATTACCAAATTGCTCTGGGCTTCAGTAAATAAACAGCCAGTGTCCGATAGGTGCCTCGGGTTTTAACCAAGCTTCCAAAAAAGACAAGCTTTATAAATTCTCTCGGTTAACTTAAAACGGGCATTTCAAAAATAATATTAATTTATTTTTACAAAATGTCTACTTTTTTCGAAACTCTAACACATTTGGAGACATTTTTGATACTCTTAACTTTTTTTTTAATTTATAATTTTCAAAAATGATCATTTTTTCAAAATTTCAACTCTTTCCATTTGGCTTTCTCGAAAGTTCTATTTTTTAATAATTCGATTTTTTTAAATTTCCAATTTTCGAAATTTAAACTGTTGAAATTTCAAGTTTTAAAATTTCAACTTTTTTTTTAATAAATTTTGACTTTTATTTTGAAAAATACGACTTTACTTGAAAACTTGAATGTTTTTTTTTTGACAATCTAATCTGAAATGTCAACTTTTCTCGGAAGTTTCAAAAAGTCATTTTTTGTATTTTTTTTTGAAAATTTCGAATTGTTTTTCTCGAAATTTCGTCTCAAGATTTGTACCTTTTTTTCAAAATGTCAAGGTTTTATAAGCATTTAAATTTCGAAGTCTTTAGACCACAAAAATGACAAACTAAAAGTTTTAGTTTTCTTCTAGAGATGCTGACTATCATGAAATTTCTAATTTTCGAAATTCAAACTGTTAAAATTTCAAGATTTGAAATTTCAACTTTTTTTTAAATAAATTTTGACTTTTATTTTAAAAAATACGACTTTACTTGAAAATTTGAATGTTTTTTTTTGAAAATCTAATCTAAAACGTCAACTTTTGTCAGAAGTTTCAAAAATTCATTTTTTGTATTTTTTTTTGAAAATTTCGAATTCTTTTTCTCGAAATTTCGTCTCAAAATTTGTACCTTTTTTTTCAAAATGTCAAGGTTTTATAAGCATTTAAATTTCGAAGTCTTTAGACCACAAAAATGACAAACTAAAAGTTTTAGTTTTCTTCTAGAGATGCTGACTATCATAAAATTTCTAATTTTTTTCGAAATTTTTTATCTTGAAAATTTAGACTTTTTGAAAATTGGATTTCTTCTAAAATTAGATTTCTTCTAAAATTAGATTTCTTCGCGAAATGTTGACTATATTTTAAAAGTATCTTTTTTTTTGCTTCCACTTTTTTGAAAATTTATTTTTTTTTGAAATTTGGAATTTCGGTAATTTTTTAAAATTCTCCATTTTTGAAAAATTCGACGTTTTTCAAGTTTCAACTTTTTCCAAAAATTCGGGGTTTTTTTTGAAAAAATTTGGCCCTTTACAAATATGTGAGACTTTTCTCCCAAATTTTGGCTTCTTTTTGTCAATTTCGACTTTTTTGAAAAATACGAATTTTATTGAAAATTTGTTTTTTTTTTAGAAAATATTGGTTTTTTTCAAAATGTCGACTTTTAAAGGGTTACAGAAATGTTTCATTCTATTATTATAATTTAGATTTTTTTAAATTTTCTACTATTCTTAAAAAAATTCACTCTTGCGAACCAAGACTTGAAAATTTACATTTTTTTCCAAAAATTTTGACTTTTTTCTCGGAGTTCCTTACTTATTTTGAAAAGTTCGATTTTTTGATATTTAATTATCGTAAAATTAGATTTTTTCTCAAAGTTTTGCCCATTTATTTAAAATATTTACCTTTTTTCAAAGTTTCAACTTTTTCTAAAAATTCGAGTTTTTTTTTTCAAAAAAATTGGCGCTCTACAAATATGTGCGACTTTTTTCCGAAATTTTGGCTTCTTTTTGTCAATTTCGACTTTTCTGAAAAATACGAATTTTATTGAAAATTTGTTTTTTTTTTAGAAAAAATTGTTTTTTTTTCAAAATGTCGACTTTTAAAGGGTTACAGAAATGTTTCATTCTATTATATTTAATTTCGATTTTTTTTGAAATTTTCTACTTTTTATTTTTTTAAATTTCGAAGTCTTTAGACTGCAAACATGATAAACTAAAAGTTTTAATTTTCTTCTAGAGATGCTGACTATCATAAAATTTCTAATTTTTCTCGAAGTTTTTTATCTTGAAAGTTTAGACATTTTGAAAATTGGATTTCTTCTAAAATTAGATTTCTTCGCGAAATGTTGACTATATTTTAAAAGTATCTTTTTTTTGTTTCGACTTTTTTGAAAACTTAATTTTTTTGGAAAATAATTAGGAATTTCGACAACTTTTTAAAATTCTCCTTTTTTGAAAAAATCGACGTTTTTGAAGTTTCAGCTTTTTCCGAAAATTCGGGTTTTTTTTTTAAAAATTTTGGCACTTTACGAATATGTGCAATTTTTTTTCAAAATTTTGCCTTTCTTTGCCAATTTCGACTTTTTCGAAAAATACGAATTTTATTGAAAATTTGATTTTTTTTTTAGAAAAGATTGGTTTTTTCAAAATGTCGACGTTTAAAGGGTTACAGAAATGTTTCATTCTATTATATTTAATTTCGATTTTTTTCAAATTTTCTACTATTCTTAAAAAATTCCACTCTTGAAAACTAAGACTTGAAAATTTACACTTTTTTCCAAAAATTTTGACTTTTTGTCGGAGTTCTTTACTTATTTTCAAAATTTCGATTTTTTCGAAAATCTAATTTTCGCTAATTTTTTCGCTAAGTTTTGCCTATTTATTTAAAATATTTACCCTTTTTCCGGAACTTTCCTATTTGTTTTGAAAATAAATAAACATTTCAACAATTTTTGAAAATTTGGTTTTAAAAAATTCGATGTTTTTCGGAATTTTAAACTTGTTTCAAAAATTTCCATTGTTTTTTCCAGTAGCTTCGGCTTTTTACCAATATGCGAATACTTCTCTCGAAATTTTGACTTTATTTTGAAATTTCGATTTTTATGTGAAACACGGTTTTATTGTTTTTAAATTTCGACGTTTTTAGACCACAAAAATAACACAAACTAAAAGTTTTAATTTTCTTCTAGAGTTGCTGACTGTCATAAAATTTCAAATTTTTCTCAAAGTTTTTTTATCTAAAAAATTTAGACTTTTCTGAAAATTAGGTTTTTTGACTGAAAATTTGTCATATTTACAAAAATAATTTTTTCTGCATTTTATTGTCAAAATTTCAAATTTTTATTAATATCTACTTTTTTTTTTAATTGCGACTTTTTTAGAGGTCAGTTCATAAAATTAATATTTTTTCTCCAAAATGTCGGCTTTTTTTCTCAAAATTTAGGCCTTTTTTCCAATTTTTGACTAAAAATTTATGCGATGGCCATAGTTTCTCTATGGACCAATAGGTGGTAGTACTAAGAGTCACACGCTTGACGTCTGTGAATTCTTTAGTACTTACTTACATTTGTTAGCATTCGAGTTGGATATACCTAACTGACGACACTGACAAGATCTAACAAGATCGAAACCGGTCTTTGGTTTCGAATTTAATAGATGTTCAAACCTTTTGGTCTGTGCATTAAACATTTATAGCAATTTTTCGACTCTTCATCAAAAAGTGACAAAAATACTTTTTTTATATTTTACTTGGAAAATTTCGAATTTTTAATGTCGATTTATTTTTAAATTTCGAGTTTTTTCAAAAGTTAGATTACAAAACTGACTGATTTTTATAAAAAAAGACGAATTTCGAAGAAATGGTGTAATCAGCAGAAACTTTTTTTTTTTGAGGTGCTCAAATCGAAATTTCGAGAAGATCCGAAACTTAAAATTTCCAAAAGGTTTTGCTAAATTTATTGGTTTTTGAGGAAAAAATCCAAAACTTTTTATTAAAAGATCCAAATTTAAAAAAAATGACGAATATTGAAAAACCAATCTAAACTCTAATAAAAGCTTCCAGTATCAGAAAAAGCAGAATAAAAAAAAAGGTGGCGTAAATTAGAAAATAATTAGCCTAGAGGGAGCCGGACTCACATAATTAGGGTTCCCTACCAATTACAACAGTCAATAGACCAAATTAAATCAGTTTTACTTTTGCATGAATTTTAAATTTTGTCCAAATTTTCTTGTGTTCTAATTAATAAATAACAAAATTGTTCATTTTTAGATAAGTCCATAGAAGGTTTCGCCCTTTTACCACATCGGCAAAATGCCAGTTCTGCTGGCCAAATACGTATCGCGTAATTATTTATTTAATTACCGATGTGGTAAAGGGGCGAAACCTTCTATGGACTTAATCACAAGACACACTGTTTGGTTCAGTGTTCTAGCATTTTCAAATATACACAATTTTTTCTACAATAAATCCAAATATTTATGGAATTGATAACTGTCTTTTTTTCGGTGGAACGTACTGGTCCTTGGTTATCTTTAAAAACAGAAACACAAATCTTGTCCCCTGAAACCAAGAAAGATTAAAAAACACAACAAAGGTTGCTCTAATGCGTTTTGATAGACAAGCTATCATTTTTAGAGAGATACTGATAACTGTCTTGATGACCTCTCAGATAAAAAGCATGCATTCGCAATTCACAATAAGATGACAAACACAGTTTATGAGATCGCCTCGGATCGCTCTAAAATGTTCGATTCAAACCGCAATTATTGCATTGCGTGAATTAGTGCTAACTCCGAAAATATTCATCTAAATGAAGGGCTGCCTCCACTCGGTTGGATATTTGTATGATTAAGAGTATTTGTCAACTTTGGTGAAGTCAAATCTTCATCTTCACGGCTGCATTTCCTCAGCAGGGTCTTTATTTTTGTGGGTTCGATTTTGGTGGAACGGACTGGTCCTTGGTTATCTTCAAAAATTGAAATACAAATCTTGTCCTCTGAAACCAAGAAAGATTAAAAAACACAACAGAGGTTGCTCTAACGCGTTTCCATAATGTACACATTTTTTTCTACAATCAATCCAACATTTTTATGGATTTGATAACTGTCTTGATAATGTCTCAGATAAAAAGCATGCATTCGCAATTCGCAATAAGATGACAAACACAGTTTATGAGATTGCCTTGGATCGCCCTAAAATGTTCGATTCCAACCGCAATTACTGCGTTGCGTGAACTAGTGCTAACTCCGAAAATATTCATCTGAAATGAGGGCTGCATTCGCTCGGTTGGATATTTCTATGATTGAGAGTATTTGTCAACTTTAGTGAAATCAAATCTTCATCTTCACGGCTGCATTACCTCAGCAGGGTCTTTATTTTTGTGGGTTTGATTTTGGTGGAACGGACTGGTCCTTGGTTATCTTCAAAAATTGAAATACAAATCTTTTCCTCTGAAATCTAGAGAGATTAACAAACACAACAGATGTTACTCTAACGCGTTTCCATAATGTACACATTTTTTTCTACAGTCAATCCAAAATATTTATGGAATTGATAACTGTCTTGATAATGTCTCAGATAAAAAGCATGCATTCGCAATTCGCAATAAGATGACTAACCCAGTTCATGAGATCGCCTCGTATCGCTCTAAAATGTTCGATTCCAACCGCAATTACTGCATTGCGTGAACTAGTGCTAACTCCGAAAATATACATCTGAAATGAGGGCTGCATTCGCTCGGTTGGATCTTTGTATGATTGAGAGTATTTGTCAACTTTAGTGAAATCAAATCTTCATCTTCATGGCTGCATTTCCTCAGCAGGGTCTTTATTTTTGTGGGTTTGATTTTGGTGGAACGGACTTGTCTTTGGTTATCTTCAAAAATTGAAATACAAAACTTGTCCCTTGAAACCAAGAAAGATTAAAAAACACAAATGAGGTTGCTCTAACGCGTTTCGATAGCTAAACTCTCATCTTCAGGGAGATACTAACCCCTAATCCTAAAATTAACCCTTATATACTAAGAATATTGACTTCGTGCATGATCGACCGCATCCGAACGCGCATGCGCATCTAAACATACACGTCGTAGAGTCAGAATTCCTTATCCATCAATCTTAAGTATTTTTAACAAAGATGAGTGGCCTAAACCATTCATAAGGTTGTCTCCAGCCTTATAGATGGCTAAGCTTTCACAAGCATTTAACTTAAAATTTTTATTTACTACTTTTAACAGTTTAATATTATTATCCATCTTATGATCTAATTCAAAAGCATGTCGAGCCACACTCAGTTCTTTCGTACCTTAAATAAGCCAAATGCTCCTTCAGTCGAATTCTAAGAGATCGTCTAGTTTGCCCGACGTCTTTACATGAAATTTGGTAAATACCGGACTTGTCCGTTTGCTCTACTTTATCCTTCAAACTACCCAAAAGCGTTAGAAAATGATAGCTGGGCCATCGAAACCCGGTAGAGCAACCTCTGTTGTGTTTTTTAATCTTTCTTGGTTTCAGAGGACAAGATTTGTATTTCAATTTTTGGGTCTGATTGAAAATATTCTATTTGGTTGTATGACAACAAGTCCTGATTTTTTAATCTTTGCTAGACGCAGCTTTCGAAGTTGGGCTTTTCGCAGCACGATCTTCTTTGTACTTATAGCTGCGGTTGGAAGTATTCTTTGGGCTTTACTGAAGACAAAACCTAACCTTTTGATCTTTGCTCTAGAGCAGTAACTTCCCTGTGATGTATTTGATCTGATGTTTCTTTCGATTTGTGTGATTGAGAGTAAGTATTCTTTGTGCTTCACTGAAGATAAATTACGATCTCTTGGTATTAACTTTGGAGCTTGAAAACTTCCCATGGCTGTATTTCCTCAGCTAGGTCTGTTCGTCCAGTTGAAAACAACTTTTTTTCTGGATGACAAATCTTGATCTCCTAACCTTTATCTTAATTAATTACAGAAAGCAAGCTTCCAAATGTAGGATTTTCACAGGTCGAGCTTCTTTGCAGTTGTTGCTGTGGTTGGGAGAATTCTTCTTTCTTTATTGACGACAAATTTTGATCTCCTCATCATTGCCTTAGAGCGAGTAAACTTTCCAGAATTGTATGTCTTCAGTTGAATCTTTGTGTTTGTATAATTGGGAATAAGTATTCTTTGCTTCCTGATGTACTGGCATTTTCTTGGGAGCAAATAACCTTCTCATGGCTGCACTTCCTCCGCTGGTTCTATGCTTTGGTGTGTCTGGGTGTCTTCATCGTCGACTCTAGTGACGACAAATCCTGATCCCCTAATCTTCATCTTGTCTAGGCCAGAAGATTTTTGCATCTTCTATGCATTTGTAATTGGCAACAATTGAGACTCTTCTTCCTGCTCTAGTAAAGAAAACTACTATTCCTGATAAACTGCTCTTCATCTTAGATTACGTTAACTTGGTAGAGAAGTGTTTGTTTATCTAGTTTTCATAGTTGAAGATGATTGGGAATAGTTCGCTTCAGTGAAGACGCATCCTCTAGTGACACAAATACGAAATTGTTCCAGTGGCAGGCCATTGGAGCTATGAAACAGTTTTGCGTTACAGACTTAATTTCTTCATTTCCTATATGCGGTCAGTTGATTTAATCAGCTTCTTCGACAACGTGTAATCTCACGTAGCGTGTATTTTTAAAAATAACTGATATTTTCTAGTACGCTGGACCCAACTGGTAATTTGGTTGGTTAATTGAGCGAGTTGTATTACGTCACCTCGTAAGTGCACTTCTCCAACCCATCATTACGAATTAGCTGTAACTTTGAACATGCCGGCGAGGAACAAAGAAAAGTGGGGAGGTAAATAGGACGAATTAAAAGTTTGAGCCTTCTAACTTATGAATTCATCTCTTCAATCTACTAAATTCGTTCCGTGGCGTATAAATTACACGCAGGCGGTTGTCCTGGGCAGATCTCTTGATTAAAGACGGTCAAGCCCGTTGATAACCCATAGACATTGTTATGGATCCCGCATCTGAAATATGGCTACATCTGCCGAATAATAAATGCGTATCTATGGGCGATGTAAACCAATGTTTTTGTGTGGATAGTAGACTACTTAACAAATTGATTATAAACGTCCTTAGAGGACAGGAATGCTAAACGCCAGTCGTACACGATAACAACAACAACCTGTAATTGATAAACAACTAATTACGCGAAAGAATCATTAGAAAGCTTCAAATTCAAATAAATTTCGCGATATGGTAGTCATGTGTTCTTCATTATCTTCTCAGAGAAGTGTGGACAGCGATTTGATGAATTTCACCTTCTCGATGTTTTATCAGGCATGAAATCTTAGATCCATTAACCCATTTACGGATTCCGACGGATTCCCTCAATAAATTGATGGCTGGGACTATTTCTGCGCACGAGGCCGATGAGAATTGAATGCGTGAAAGATCAGAAGTATTTACAAGTTTGCCGCCCCCGAGACCCCCGTCTCGGCGAAACGCCGCTCAAAGCTCGGGACGATTCGAAAGCCTACCTGATCTATATACACGAAACGGCGGCTTAACATGCAACCCCGTCAACGGCAGGACTCCTCGTCCGACATAATCTTATTATCTTAATTTTACCTTTGTTCACTGACGATTTTAATTCAAATTAAACTCGTACCATTTGTTCTGCTTTCACCGGAAGGGGATCACCCACTTTTCCCTCGCCCAATGGCAGTTTCTGATTTGATTTTTTTTTGTTTCAGGCCCAGATCGGTGGAAGGGATAAATCTAAAGGTAAGCTGTAACTCTAACTTTCAATAATATTTCATTTTGCAATGTAGTTAGAGAAGTGAATTTTTTTTGGAATACTTCGACTTGAAGATATGTTTCAATTATGTAGCAAGTTCTCTTGATGAAAAAAAAAAGCTGATGCGACGCCAGGGAATCGAATATGCGACCTCATCGCTACTTACACGAAAGTAGCTCACTCTCTGATTCCAGTCGTTCGTTTGGTCTTGACGCAGTGTTTAGGATTAATCCTCCTGCGACTTTAAAACTAAAGATAACTCAATCTTCAGCCACTTATAAGTTTCAATAGCAAATACCAAACATACAAAAAGTTCCAATCCAGTTTGTTTGCACCACATCAATTAAGATATATCCACTGTTTTAATACAATGCTAATTTTTTAGCGGTCCTGTTTCTGAACGAAAAACTCGATATATTACTTTTTTTAATACGTGGGGTGGAAGCGGCTGCGAATCGGCTCCGTTTCCTGTTTAATTTGCGGGAAGATACGATTCGGTCCGTTGCAACCGCGGAAGCATCAAAGATAATCATCTGTCCATAAAACGACTAAAATAGAGCCATCAAATTGATGTAAGCACCAAAGCAGTAAATGAACACACTGATGGGACATTCGGTTTAATGGCTTACGGGCAACAGGCCAACCGGTAGCGGCCAACAAAACATCAACTTCGACGAACAACTGCCGTCTGATAGGTGCGTTCGGACGAAGCTCATTTCTCAATGTCAAATCACTCATCTGTCTTTCTGACGTGGACTGTTAGCCTGCCATTTGTCTAGGGACTCGGAGATTAAGATATTTTTACCGATAATTATGGCTTTCGACAACAATGTGATATCCCCATAATAAGTTGTGTAATTCCTTATCTGCGTTCGAATGAATGCACTGTTAGGAATTCAATCTTATGCTCAATAAATTTGACACCTCTATGTAAATATGTTTACACATAAGTAATTTGTAATAAATTTAATCTTCACTTAGCATTTAAATGGAGTAATTTCCTTATTAAACTCATACAACTAACGGAATCAAGATGCATAAACTAAGATTTTAATGACTGCATACATACATATGTGCATAAGCTACATACCCAGAGTAAACACTTCAAAAGTGAATAGGATTCGAGCACCGAAATATTAACCATACCAGACGTGGCGTTCCACTGACAGCACTTTTGCCCATACACTGGAATATGATTAAATTTGACAGCTTTAGTTTGAAAACAATGATGTCTTATCAAGGGATTTTTTGGTGGTCCTTGGTTATCTTCAAAAATTGAAATATAGAACCCTGAAACCAAGAGTCAGTTTCTCTCTAAAAATGATAGTTTGGCTGTCGAAACGCGTTAGAGCAATCTTTCTTGTGTTTTTTAATCTTTTTTGGTTTCAGGGGACAAGTTCTGTATTTCAATTTTTATCAACGGATGTTTCGCCAAAACGTCTACCAAAGAAATAATAACGACATATCAAAGAAATAATGATGATTTTGCGAAAGAGAAATCTATTTTTGGAAACGTCTTTCAAAAAAGAAATATTTGCGAAGAGAAATCTCTTTTACCAAAGAAATGGTGGTGATATTGCAGTGAAGGAATCTCTATTTTTGGAATCTCTTAGAGAAATTCTTTAGTTAAGGTTCCCAAAAAAAGGATTTTTGGGAAGAGAAATCTTTTCCTTCTTGAATTGTTGCGAAGAGAAATCTTTAATTCTGGACTTGTCTTTGAAAAAGTCTTTAATAAAATACATCTCTTCCTTCCTGAATGATCTCTAACAAGAAAAATTCTGGTTCTGGAACTATACTTCAAACGAAAAATATGGAGGATGGGTCCTCCATATATCGTCCAGATATTAACAATCTCAGAAGGTGTTATATCTAGCTCTGGGAATGTACTTCAGAAGAGGAGTTTTTGTTAGGAAATATCTACTCCCTTGTGAATGATCTGTTTCTGGTTCTATCAGTTGATAAGACTTTGGTAGGAGAAATCTTTTTCGTGAATGATTTTAAAGAAGTGATTTTTAGGTCTTCCCCTAAATGATCTCTCAGAGGAAACACTTAAGTTCAATTTCTCAAATGAAGAGTTTTTTAAAGAGAAATCTCTTCCTTCTAAAATGACCCCAAAAGAAGAATCCTTAGCTCTAGAATTATGTTTCAAACGAGGAATGTTTGCCAACGAAGTCTCGTCCTTCTTGACAATTCTTTGAGAGGTATATGTAACTCTGGTAATCTACTTCAAAAGACAAGATTTTACTAGAAGCTCGTAAATGATCCGTAAGGGAATAAATTCTGGTTCTTTCTATTGATAAGTCTTTGGTAGAAAAATTCTTATTTCTGGATGATCTGAAAAAAGAGATTTCTAGTTCTTCCTTTGAATGATCTCTTAGAGAAACTCTTTAGTTAAGGTTCCCAAAGAAATGATTTTTGGGAAGAGAAATCTTTTCCTTCTTAAATTGTTGCGAAGAGAAATCGTTAATTCTGGAATTGTCTTTGAAAACGTCTTTAATGAAATACATCTTTTCCTTCCTAAATGATCTCTAACAAGAAAAATTCTGCTTCTGGAACTATACTTCTAACGAAAAATATGGAGGACCCATCCTTCTTTAACAATCTCAGAAGGAGTTATATCTAGCTCTGGCAATGTACTTCAGAAGAGGAGTTTTTGCTACGAAATATCTACTCACTTGTAAATGATCTGTTTCTGGTTCTGTCAATTGATAAGTCTTTGGTAGGAGTAATCTTTTTCGTGGATGATTTCAAAGAAGAGATTTTTGGATCTTCCACAAAATGATCTCTCCGAGAAAACCTTTAGTTCAATTTCTCAAATGAAGAGTTTTTGCAAGAGAAATCTCTTCCTTCTAGAAGGACCTCAAAAGAGAATCCTTAGCTCTGGAATTATGTTTCAAACCAGGAATGTTTCCCAACGAAGTTTCGTCCTTCTTGACAATTCTTTGAGAGGTATATGTAACTCTGGTAATCTACTTCAAAAGACAAGATTTTACTAGAAGCTCGTAAATGATCCGTAAGGGAATAAATTCTGGTTCTTTCCATTGATAAGTCTTTGGTAGAAAAATTCTTATTTCTGGATGATCTGAAAAAAGAGATTTCTAGTTCTTCCTTTGAATGATCTCTTAGAGAAACTCTTTAGTTAAGGTTCCCAAAGAAATGATTTTTGGGAAGAGAAATCTTTTCCTTCTTAAATTGTTGCTAAGAGAAATCCTTAATTCTGGAATTGTCTTTGAAAACGTCTTTAATGAAATACATCTTTTCCTTCCTAAATGATCTCTAACAAGAAAAATTCTGCTTCTGGAACTATACTTCTAACGTAAAATATGGAAGACCCATCCTTCTTTAACAATCTCAGAAGGAGTTATATCAAGCTCTGGCAATGTACTTCAGAAGAGGAGTTTTTGCTAGGAAATATCTACTCATTTGTAAATGATCTGTTTCTGGTGCTGTCAATTGATAAGTCTTTGGTAGGAGTAATCTTTTTTGTGGATGATTTCAAAGAAGAGATTTTTGGATCTTTCCCTAAATGATCTCTCCGAGAAACCCTTTAGTTCAATTTCTCAAATGAAGAGTTTTTGTAAGAGAAATCTCTTCCTTCTAGAAGGACCTCAAAAGAAGAATCCTTAGCTCTAGAATTATGTTTCAAACGAGGAATGTTTCCCAACGAAGTTTCGTCCTTCTTGACAATTCTTTGAGAGGTATATGTAACTCTAGTAATTTACTTCAAAAGACAAGATTTTACTAGAAGCTCGTAAATGATCTGTAAAGGAATAAATTCTGGTTCTTTCCATTGATAAGTCTTTGGTAGAAAAATTCTTATTTCTGGATGATCTGAAAAAAGAGATTTCTAGTTCTTCCCTTGAATGATCTCTTAGAGAAACTCTTCAGGTAAGTTTCCCAAAGGAAGGATTTTTGGGAAGAGAAATCTCTTCCTTCTTGAACGACTTCAAAAGAGGAATCCTTGGCTCCATAGCCAATTCCATAACTGTCTTTTAAAAAGAAAGTCTTCTTGAATGGTCTCTAACAGAAAACATTCTATTTCTGGAATTACGTTTCAAGCGAGAAATACTTGCTAAGATAGTCTCGTCTTTTTTGATCATCCTTTGAGAGGTATATCTAGCTCCGGTAATTAATAAAAAGGAAGGTTTTTGCTAAGAGGTATCTAGTCCTTCGTGAATTATCTGTAAAGGAATAACTTCTGGTTGCTTTAATTGGTACGTCTTTGGTGGGAGAATTTTTTCCTGAAACATCTCAAAAAAGAAATTTTTAGATTTTACCTTGAATGATCTTTCAGAGAAGACTCCTTGTTTCAATAAAACAAGTGAAGAGCTTTTAGGAAGGTAAATCTCTTCCTTCTTGAGTGACCTCAAACGAGGAATTCTTACCTGTGGAATTGTCTTTCAAAAAGAAAGACTTCGATAAGAAGGAGTATCTTCCTTCTTGAATGATCTCTAAGACAAATGTAGTCCATTTAAAAGAGAACTGTTTCTATTCCTTCGCGGATCAGCTTTAAGAGAAAAGTCTTTGGTTCTGGTTTTTTGGGATGAAAAATATTTTCTAAAAGAAATATCTTGCGTCTCGAAAGGTTCCCAAAAATAAAGAGGATATAGAGGATATCTACTCGATCGTAAATGATCTGTAAGGGAATACATTCTGGTACTTTCAATTGATAAGTCTTTGGTAGGAAAACTATTTCTAGATGATCTCAAAAAAGAGATTTTTAGTTCCTCCTTTGGATGATCTCTTAGCGAAATTCTTTTGTTAACTTTCCCAAAGAAAGGATTTTTGGGAAGAAAAATCTCTTCCTTCTTGAACAACTTCAAAAGAGGTATCCTTGGCTATGGAATTATCTTGAAGCGAATTTCTTTGATAATAAATACACTAATATTAACTACCTATCATCTGCGCAGATATTGGAAGTTACTAAGAGGTTTTTTATATGTAACAGTAACTTAATAGAAGATAGAACCCATGACCATTAGTATCATAGCCCTCAAGGACGATTTGAAGAGTTCTGGATATCAAATGACAGTCATCTGGCGGAAGTCCATAAGATGTTAATTTGGCTGAAGATTTACCAGCTGGAAATTAATTCGTATATCAGAACAGACAGATATTTCCATTATGGATAATAATGCGAGAAAGACATCATACCAGTTACTTCTGGATTAAGAGATTTCTCTTTAAGAAGACAATACTTTAAAGGCGAAATAAGCATTTGTAAACGTCTCGTAACGTCACATTTCTTTGCGTACCATATACACAAATGTGCTAATATTCATATTAACTGATTGCAACGTGCAGATAAGTCATACATGAATGACTAATCCATTGAATTCGAAAAGGAAACATCACAACCGCTATGCGAGAATTGTTATAAACTTTTACCGCGACCGTTGATGTGAGTGAGGCTGCGCTTATGGAATTATTAAAATGAAAAAATCGCAAAGTGACATGAATTAAACATTCCTAGTTGTAATGCCACTCTGGCGCGCCGTTGGCGAACGGAATAAAAACCATATAAATTGGATTTTCCCCGCAATACGTCGACCATTGAAATTACAATGGAGATACCCGCAAACTAGGTTAAAAAAATTAAATCGTGCCAGAAACCAATTGATTAAAACTAATTGAACGTTGCTGCTTCGAAGTGAAAAAAGCGTAATTTACAATGTTAAGTAATTTAATTAATATCTCATGCTGCAAATTTAATCGAAAGGTAATTAGTTCGACACAAGGTACGTTTTCAATTATCTCAATCGACTAAATTACGTTTATCCAGTTAGATGTGAGTTTGCCAAGTTATCTGCTATGTTGGTGGCCGTCAAATGAAAAATAGCGCCGGTTTTTTAACAGGACGCATAAATTTCTAGCTACAGAAGTTGACACGGACAAACTCAACTAAGTAGAACTGTCAGGCTTGACTAATTCGGTAGTACGCAGAAATTTCGGCTGAAACTCAGCCGATTATGCACGTGAATGATACGAAGGTGTTTAAATTTTCAGCCGCTTGCGTAATTAAAGGATAAACAACGTTTAATTCCAACAATGGTAGTCCTTCGGCGTCGCTATGTTTAATTCATGAAACGGATTTCAGTACAATGATCTTGCGATTAGACAATTGCATACACATGCTGGTAGTTTCCCCAGAATACCATATGAGCGCTCGAGTTTTGTTTCTGTCAATTTTACAAACGAATTTCAATACGACTTTAAAGTTAATATCAGTGGAAATATGCCCGCCTGTGTTCCCCAGTCGTAAGACGTTGGTTCAACTTATAAAATATTACTCTTGCGTTTTCCAACTCTCTCCTAGCATATTCGCAGCGGGCGCATAGGTTTCGAAGATTTTACGGAAAATTTATGTAAAAGTCCTACCTAGTTTGACCTAGATTTTCCTAGAAGTCACGTTTTGTTATAGACAGATTCGCCCCCCTGTTGCGAATAAGAGAAAGTTTCGGGTTCCATACGCAATATGAATGCAGGTACGACCGATGAAACGACTTTAAATTATGTCCCTCTGGCACAATTTCTGTACACGGGGTGTAAAATAGAAACTTTCGCTAGAGTAATGCTTGCACAAATACTTCGAAAGTGCGGTTGTTGCGCCTTAAATTATCCCCCGAGAAAGACAACTATTCGGGGGAGAACCCTTAGAAATCGACAAAGAACTTATAGAAAGATCATCTAACTACGCATTAGAATAAAGTCTCTGGGCTTTCCCAGAGCGACCGCTTCTGCTAAACGTTAGTGGCTCAACTGTTTAACTATCAAAGATCCACTGCACATATTTATAGGGTTGCACTATTCCAGTCTAAATTCTTTATTTGTTGGGTTTTCGAGTTTAAAATGAAAAGAATTTTAAGTCCAAATTGTGTTACTGAATTCTGTAGCGTGAGGATAAAAATTAAAGACTATAAATAAGATGCAAGACAAAAGTTGTTAGTCTCAAAATATGATTGGAAGTAGATTTTTACTGGACTAAACCTCCACAATTGCATTTAAAATTTAAACGACAGTAAGACCTGTAATTTTGATGAAAACAAACGTATCAAATAATTTTAAAGACAACAAACTTGTAATTTTACAGATAACAGCTTATCTGTTGTTGCATTGGATACTATAACAGAAGAATTCGAGCCAATGTAAATAATTATACGGTAGAGTGGTTAAACCAACCGAATTGTTATTGTGCGGTTTCAGTAAATTCAACAATTAATTCGTCGATGCATGTTAAATGGTTATTATTGACGTGATTTATTAGCACATATTTAGGTCTATCGTTTCCGTACTTGGGAATTTTAATAATACGAATGGCGGTACAACAGTTTCATGATTAGGCCTGCAGGGGACTCATGAATTATGACTAGTCCGCAGGCGTATCATTTGATAGAAACATGAACGGTGATGCGTGAAAAATTATGTCAATTTTATCAACTTGGTTGAGGAGGGCGATGATAATGATTTTAGTTAGTTGCACGCCATGCACCATGTTTACAACTTTTTATTCAACCTCGTTCAAAGATCGAAAGTATACACATCAGGAAAGTCAAACACTGTCCATAGAGAGAATATTAATGAGAGATTTAACATTGAGAACTAATAGTGGGATAGAAGGGCGGAGCCTTGTATTCTCCTACACCGGTGCAAACAATTTAACGCAGAGCGCAGCGATCAATGAGGTGAAGATGTCAGTAGTACATTACAGCTTCTAACGTTGTTGCAGGATTACTGCTTGCAGGCAACAATTTTAATAAAATTTGCGTACCACATGCTGTTTGTTCTTTAATCCGTTGATTTAATTAACGTCTGAGGCAAAATAATACTAATATTCTTTGATAACTAAAATAAGTAAACGAGATTTCTTAAACAAAATAAATAATAATTCTAATGAAGAATATAACATAATAAATCTTTAAACATTACAATATAAGGAGTTCAAATATGCTGCCAGACTGTGCTAAACAATATTCCAGTCTGTTGTAAAACTTGACGAGTTTTTTTTAACATTTAAACTGGAAGATACGAGCATGCTGCGTCAAAGTAGGGGAATACGTTCAGCGGCCGTAGAAAACTATGGAAGGGACAATTCTTAGCGTTTTACATGGACAATGAAAAATTTTTATTATCTGTATATTGCGAGTCTTCTTCTGATATGAAACGGACTTCTCTATTAAAAGTTGAATCCAGATTACTAATTTTTGCTTTAAAAGACAATTAAAGACATGAGGATACGTCCTGGAAATCATCCAAGAAGGAATAGATGTCTTCTAGAGACTTTCCTAATGAAAGATAATTTTAGAACCTTTCTGTTTTAGAGATCACTCAAGAAGATACTTATCTTAACAAAGACTCTTCTTCCTTTGGAAGACAATTCCAGAACCTTTATGTTTTAGAGATCAATCAAGAAAGAAAACGCTTATCTTAACAAAGACTTTTCTTTTGGAAGATTATTCCAGAACCAGGATTTTTTTTTATGATCATTCCAGGAATAAGTGATTTCTCTTACCAAAAACTATTCATTTGAAAAACTATTCGAGAACTCAAGATTTTTCTTCTAGAGAGCATTCAAGAAGCAAGTAACTATTAGAGCTTATTCAAAAAAGCAAGGGCAACGACTTTTCTTTTGATAGACAATTACAGGGCTAAGGATTTCTTTTTTTTTTAAGTTTAATCCACTCGCAAAGGGTAACCGCATTATGCTTTCAAATCACTGCGAGTAACAAGGAAACAAGGATAGATGGCGATGAACCGCCTTCTTAAACAAGGATAGGTTGTAATTTTTGGGGAAAATTCCTTTCGGTAACAAGTTCCATAACTTGGAAGTTCTACAGAAAAAAGGGTCTCTGTATCCAGAAGTCCTCACTGTGTCAAGCTGGACCGCACAGGAATTTGCTGTCTCCTACTGTCTAGTACGCCTCAAGAATCTTGCCCTTGGGTGGATCAATCCTAGAGCATCTTCCATGATAGTACTTGTAGAAAAGAGACAAGTCACCAACCATACGCCTGTGCTCTAGTGTTTCGAGAGAATCGGTCAGACTCTCGTCATCAATTGGGCGAATCGCTCTTTGAATTGAATCCAAGAGAGCTAAAGTGTGTTTGGGGCTGAACTCCAAACATGAGAACAGTATTGGCTAGTGCTGGCCTAACTTGAGCTTTGTATAGTGTTAACAGCTGATGAGAAGTGTAGTACTTTTTAGCTCTAAAAAGAAAGCCTAGCTTCTGAAAGGCGGATTTGGCAATGGCGCACACCTGATCGACCCAAGAGAAGTTAGTGCTCGCATTCACTCCTAGCATAGATAGATTAGATCCCATCGGAAGGGTTTTACCCCCCATTAGTATGCTTGTTGCATTATCACTTGATGTTTTCTTAGAGAAAACCGCGGCCTGAAATTTTGAACCGTTAAAATAGACCAAATTTTTCTTATCCCATTCCAGAATAATCTCGAGATCCCGATTAATCGCCTGTATCTGCTCTTTTCTTAGTCGATCTGAAGCAGCGATAGATAATCGGAGAAAAAAGATGATAGAAGGTTACTATCATCTGCGTAGCTGTATATAAGATTGGAAGTTGAAGCTAAGAGATCGTTTAATGTGTGACAGAAATAGAGTAGGAGACAGAACAGACCCCTGAGGCACTCCTGCGTTAATCGCAAATGTCTCGGACGAGATGCCATCGACGACGATCGTCAGCGAGAAAATTGGATATCAAATGATAGAGTCCAGGAGGAAGACCATAAGATGTTAATTTGGCGAGAAGAGATTGGTGCCAGACTCTGTCGAAAGCCTTTCAAGTTTTCAAAAAGAGTCAAAATTTTGAAAAAAAGTCGAAGTTTTGAAATGGAGTCGAAATTGTACGAAATTTAGTCGAAAATTTCAATAAAATGTTTTAAGAAACGTCTGACTTAAAAAAAAATCACAATTTTCGAATAAAGGATCGACAGTTTGTAAAAAATGTCAAACTTTTGAAAATAGTTGAAATAAAAGTAGTCAAAATTTGTAAGTTTTCCAAAAATTTTAAATTCCGGAAAATTATCAAAATTTTGAAAAATTGGAACATTTGAAAAAGGCCAGGATTTTCAACAAAGTGCAGATCTAGAAAAAGGTTAACATTTTCAATAAAGAAAATTGTTTGTTGACAAGACAAAAATTTTCAAAATCTTTAAAATTTCCAAAAGAAGTCAAAATTTTGGGAAAGAAAAAATTTTCAAAAAGAAATGGTTGTCAAAATTTTTAAGTTTTCCAAAAATTTTAAATTCCGGAAAATTATCAAAATTTTGAAAAATTGGAACATTTGAAAAAGGCCAGGATTTTCAACAAAGTGCAGATTTAGAAAAAGGTTGACATTTTCAATAAGGAAAATTGTTTGTTGACAAGACAAAAATTTTCAAAATCTTTAAAATTTCCAAAAGAAGTCAAAATTTTGCGAAAGAAGAAATTTTCAAAAAGAAATTTTATAGTCGAAGTTAAAAAAGATTAAAATTTGCAAAAGATTTGAGAATTTCTATCGAATTAACGAAATAATTCGAAATTTTAAAAAAGTTTAAATTTTGAATAGTGGGGAAATTTGCACTCAATTTTTCAATATAAACCAAAATTTTCGAAACCGTAATATTGAAAATAAACGAAAATCATCAGATAGATCGATGTTTTCAAAAGTCGAAATATTGATAAGTTAAAATTTTGGAAAAAGTTTAAATTTTTGGTAGTTAAAATTTTGAATCAAAATGGAACATTTTTTTAGAAGTTGAAACGTTAGGTCAAAAAAATTAAAATTTTGAAAAACTGTCAAACATTTCATGAAATTTTAAAATTTTTAAAAAGGTCGAAATTTTGAAGGAATTTCGAAAATTAAGAAGTCGCGAAATTTTCAACAAAAAAAATCAAAAAATAATCGAAACTTTGCAAAAAAAGTCGAAATTTTGAAAAATAGGAAGATTTGAATTTCAATGTTCTAAAATTAACCAAACGAGAAATCTTTGGAATTAAACTTAACTTTTGTGAGACATTGTTGTTCTTTTTTTTTGCAAAATTTTCCCCCAAATGGAAGTATGTTTTTTTTTGAAGATAACCAAAGACCAGTCGGTTCCACCATAATTTTGGAAACATCAGATAAGAAGTTTCTCTGCTGCAAGATCTGGATCTTTAGGTGGTTAAAATTAGATGAGACTTCAAAATCCAGTGATTTTTTTTTTAGAATACCCCAATGGAACTCTTCAGTTATTAATTAACATAGATGGCGTTATATGAGTTGCAAGCTGGTCAAAAAGGCCGACAACAAGCGTCTGCACGTTCGTCCAAAGTACACACTTTCATCAACGATATCGCTGGGTTTGCACAAAATAAATTTCACCACGACGACCGGCATTATATTCGAAGCACACAAAACATCGAGATAATATTTCAGCAAATAACATTTTTCCAGTGTAAATATTAAAAAGTGAAGCTCGGCGGTCGTTTGGTTTTTGAATTGTGAGAATAGCGTCCGGTGGCGGCGCTGGATTATCGGACGGAACACGGGGGCGCAGTTGCGACATCAGCAGCTTCGCAACGACGTACGAAAAGTTGAGGGCTTCGAGATAAAATACGGTCGTATTTTACGTGGAACGGGGCGGCGGCGTTCGCCTTCCCGCCGTTTCAGCACTTCGTTCGGGGGTTTCATTCATGAGTTGGTCGCGGCGAACGTTTGAACTTTTTTTTTTTCAGAAAAGTATCACAATCCAGCAGCAACTATTTAAAAAATTCCAATTAATTTATATAGTTTCCCAGCTTTGCTTAAAATTTTGCTTCAAAATTCCGATTAATAATCGATAATCCATATTATCTAGTAAAGAGAAGTTTCGGTTTTTGTTTAAGTTATTATTCCCCGAAAAATACTTTTTCAATTCCCTTTTTTAGTTTACTTTCTGAAATAGAATTTTTTGATTCCTTGTTTCCAAATTATTCACTGAAAGTTAAATCTTCCAAATTTATCGCCTTCAAGTTCTCCCAATAATGTGACATAAGTTTTTACTTCTTCTTTCTCAATTTATCCTCTAAAAGAGAAGCCTTTGGTTCCTGTTTTCTAAACAATCGTTTTCTGAAAAATATATCTTTCCATCTTATCGTCCTGCAATTATAAGGTAAATCTTCGGTTCTTCTTTTGTAAATCATCCTCTAAAAGACAAGTATCTGGTTTCTCTTTTCCAAAAAATCATATCCTAACTGATTCTTGATTCTTTTTTTCTTCAATTTATCTTCTGAAGGAAAAATCTTTGGCTCTTTTTTCCAAATTATCCCTTGAAAGATAAGTCTTCAGTTCTTGTCAATTTATAGTCTGCAATTCTCCCAATTTATCCCCCGAAAGTCTTCGATTCTCTCCAAATTATCCACCGAAAGAGAAGTTTTTGGTTGCTCCCTTCTAAATAATTATATCCTGAAAGATAAATCTTTGGTTTTGTGCAGTTTATCGTATTATAGTCTGCAAGTTTTGCCAATTTATGCTGCGTTTGATATAAGTATTTTGTTCATCTATCCCTTGAAAGATAAGTTTTTGGTTCCTCTTTTCCAAATAATCATTTCCTGAAAGGTAAATCTCTTTGCAAATGTATTCCCTCAAAGTAAAATCTTTGGGCAGTTTATCGTATTATCGTCTACAGGTTTTCCCAATTTGTGCAGCGTTAGATATAAGTCTTTTGTTCATCTATCCCATGGTAGTGAAGTTCTTAGTTCATTTTTCCAAATAATCATCTCCTGAAAGGTAAATCCTTTTGCAAATTTATTCCCTCAAAGTGAAATCTTTGGGCAGTTTATTGTATTATCATCTGCAACTTTTGCCAATTTATGCTGCGTTAGACATAAGTATTCTATTCATCTATCCCTTGAAAGATAAGTTTTTGGTTCCCCTTTTCCAAATAATCATTTCCTGAAAGGTAAATCTCTTTGCAAACGTATTCCCTTAAAGTGAAATCTTTGGGCAGTTTATCGTGTTATCATCTGAAGGTTTGGCAATTTATACTGCAATAGATATAAGTCTTCTGTTCATCTATCCCCCAAAAGAGAAGTTTTTGGTTCCTCTTTTACAAATAATCATCTCCTGAAAGGTTAATCTTTTTGCAAATTTATTCCCTCAAAGTAAAATCTTTGGGCAGTTTATCGTATTATCGTCTACAGGTTTTGCCAATGTGTGCTGCGTTAGATATAAGTCTTTTGTTCATCTATCCCATGAAAGTGAAGTTTTTGGTTCATTTTTCCAAATAATCATCTCCTGAAAGGTAAATTCTTTTGCAAATTTATTCCCTCAAAGTGAAATCTTTGGGCAGTTTATTGTATTATCATCTGCAACTTTTGCCAATTTATGCTGCGTTAGATATAAGTATTCTGTTTATCTATCCCCTGAAAGACAAGTTTTTGGTTCCTCTTTTCCAAATAATCAACTCCTGAAAGGTAAATGTATTCCCTCAAAGTAAAATCTTTGGGCAGTTTGTCGTGTTATCATCTGAAGGTTTGGCAATTTATACTGCGATAGATATAAGCTTCTGTTCATCTATCCCCCAAAAGAGAAGTTTTTGGTTCCTCTTTTCCAAATAATCATCTCCTGAAAGGTTAATCTTTTTGCAAATTTATTCCCTCAAAGTAAACTCTTTGGGCAGTTTATCGTATTATCGTCTATAGGTTTTGCCAATTTGTGCTGCGTTAGATATAAGTCTTTTGTTCATCTATCCCATGGCAGTGAAGTTCTTGGTTCATTTTTCCAAATAATCATCTCCTGAAAGGTAAATCCTTTTGCAAATTTATTCCCTCAAAGTGAAATCTTTGGGCAGTTTATTGTATTATCATCTGCAACTTTTGCCAATTTATGCTGCGTTAGATATAAGTATTCTGTTCATCTATCCCCTGAAAGACAAGTTTTTGGTTCCTCTTTTCCAAATAATCAACTCCTGAAAGGTAAATGTATTCCCTCAAAGTAAAATCTTTGGGCAGTTTATCGTGTTATCATCTGAAGGTTTGGCAATTTATACTGCGATAGATATAAGTCTTCTGTTCATCTATCCCCCAAAAGAGAAGTTATTGGTTCCTTTTTTCCAAATAATCATCTCCTGAAAGGGTAATCTTTTTGCAAATGTATTCCCTCAAAGTAAAATCTTTGGGCAGTTTATCGTATTATCGTCTACAGGTTTTGCCAATTTGTGCTGCGTTAGATATAAGTCTTTTGTTCATCTATCCCATGGCAGTGAAGTTCTTGATTCATTTTTCCAAATAATCATCTCCTGAAAGGTAAATCCTTTTGCAAATTTATTCCCTCAAAGTCAAATCTTTGGGCAGTTTATTGTATTATCATCTGCAACTTTTGCCAATTTATGCTGCGTTAAACATAAGTCTTCTGTTCATTTATCCCTTGAAAGACAAGTTTTTGGTTCCTCTTTTCCAAATAATCATTTCCTGAAAGGTAAATCTCTTTGCAAATGTATTCCCTCAAAGTGAAATCTTTGGGCAGTTTATCGTGTTATCATCTGAAGGTTTGGCAATTTATACTGCAATAGATATGTCTTCTCTTCATCTATCCCCTGAAAGACAAGTTTTTGGTTCTTCTTTTCCAAATAATCATCTCCTGAAAGGTAAATCTTTTTGCAAATGTATTCCCTCAAAGTGAAATCTTTGGGCAGTTTATCGTGTTATCGTCTACAAGTTTTGCCAATTTATGCTGCGTTTGATATAACTCTTTTGTTCATCTATCCCATGAAAGGGAAATTGTTGGTTCCTCTTTTCCAAATAATCATCTCCTGAAAGATAAATCTCTTTGCAAATGTATTCCCTCAAAGTGAAATCTTTGGGCAGTTTATCGTATTATCATCTACACGTTTTGCCAATTTATGCTGCGTTAGATATAAGTCTTTTATTCATGTATCCCTTGAAAGACAAGTTTTTGGTTCCTCTTTTCCAAATAATCAACTCCTGAAAGGTAAATCTCTTTGCAAATGTATTCCCTCAAAGTGAAATCTTTGTGCAGCTTATCGTGTTATCATCTGAAGGTTTGGCAATTTATACTGCAATAGATATAAGTCTTCTCTTCATCTATCCCCTGAAAGACAAGTTTTTGGTTCCCCTTTTCCAAATAATCATCTCCTGAAAGGTAAATCTTTTTGCAAATGTATTCCCTCAAAGTGAAATCTCTGGGCAGTTTATCGTATTATCGTCTACAAGTTTTGCCAATTTATGCTGCGTTAGATATAAATCTTCTTCATCTATCCCCTAAAAGAGAAGTTTTTGGTTCCCCTTTTCCAAATAAGCATCTCCTGAAAGGTAAATCGTTTTGCAAATTTATTCCCTCAAAGTTAAATCTTTGGTTCCTCGTTTTTCCAAAAAATTCTTCGATATCCCAAAACCGTCAGCCACAGAAATTTCTTTTATGGATTAAGTTAAAAAGGAAGATTTATTTTTTAGAGGACAATTTGCAGAGGAAGATGCTAGACTCATTTTACAGAGGACAATTTGGAAAAAAAAAGAATTGAAGATCTCTTTTTCAGGATAATTTACTAAAAATGAGAAATCAATGGTTTATTTTTTTGGGAGGATAAATCTTTAATTTATTCTCTGTTTGAGTTTGACCTAAAGCGTCAAACTCAAAGACCTGGCTTTTAGGGGATAATTTGGAAAAGAAGCTTCAAAAATTTCTCTTCGTTGAATAATGCTTTGGTTCTTTTTTTACTGAAAGATAAATCTTAGGTTCTTTTTCTTTACAATTTATCCCGAAAGGAGAAAATTTTGGTTTTTCTTTTCCAAATTATTTCCTCAAAGATAAATCTTTGGTTTTCATTTATTACTCCTTGAAAGAGAAATCTTTGGTTCCTCGTTTCCAAATTATTCTCCAAGGCTGCAATGCATTCTCTATAAGCTTTGGTTCTTCTTTGCAAGTGGTCCGCTGAAAGAGAAGGTTCTTCTTCTCTACAATTTATCCCTAGAAGAAAAATTTTTGGTTTTTCTTGTTCAGACTAAACCTTCAAAGATGATTTATCTTTTTGGGGGGCTAAATCTTTAATTTATTCTCTGTTTGAGTCTGATCTAAAGCGACAAACTCAAAGACCTGGATTTCAGGGAATAATTTGGAAAAGAAGCTTCAAAAATTTCTCTTCATTGAATAATGCTTTGGTTCTTTTTTTACTGAAAGATAAATCTTAGGTTCTGTTCTTTTACAATTTATCCCGAAAGGAGAAAATTTTGGTTTTTCTTTTCCAAATTATTTCCTCAAAGATAAATCTTTGGTTTTCATTTATTACTCCTTGAAAGAGAAATCTTTGGTTCCTCGTTTCCAAATTATTCTTTAATGTCGCAATGTATTCTTTGTAAGCTTTGGTTCTTCTTTGCAAGTTGTCCGCTGAAAGAGAAGGTTTTTCTCTACAATGTATACCTAGAAGAGCAACTTTTGGTTTTTCTTTTTCAAATTATTTCCTCAAAGATAAATCTTTGGTTTTTTCACTTATTACTCCTTGAAAAAGAAATATTTGGTTCCCCGTTTCCAAATTATTTTCCAAGGTTGCAATGCATTCTCTATAAGCTTTGGTTCTTCTTTGCAAGTTGTCCGCTGAAAGAGAAGGTTCTTCTCTACAATTTATCCCTAGAAGAGCAATTTTTGGTTTTTCTTTTTCAAATTATTTCCTCAAAGATAAATCTTTGGTTTTTTCACTTATTATTCCTTGAATAAGAAATATTTGGTTCTCCGTTTCCAAATTATTTTCCAAGGTTGCAATGCATTCTCTGTAAGCTTTGGTTCTTCTTTGCAAGTTGTCCGCTGAAAGAGAAGGTTCTTCTTCTCTACAATTTATCCCTAGAAGAGCAATTTTTGGTTTTTCTTTTTCAAATTATTTCCTCAAAGATAAATCTTTGGTTTTTTCACTTATTACTCCTTGAATAAGAAATATTTGGTTCCCCGTTTCCAAATTATTCTCCAAGGTTGCAATGCATTCTCTGTAAGCTTTGGTTCTTCTTTGCAAGTTGTCCTCTGAAAGAGAAGGTTCTTCTCTACAACTTATCCCCAGAAGAAAAATTTTTGGTTTTTCTTTTTCAAACTAAACCTTCAAAGATGATTTATCGTTTTGGGGGGATAAATCTTTAATTTATTCTCTGTTTGAATTTGATCTAAAGCGTCAAACTCAAAGACCTGGCTTTCAGGGGATAATTTGGAAAAGAAGCTCCAAAAATTTCTCTTCATTGAATAATGCTTTGACTGAAAGATAAATCTTAGGTTCTGTTTCTTTACAATTTATCCCAAAAGGAGAAATGTTTGTTTTTTCTTTCCCAAATTATTTCCTCAAAGATAAATCTTTGGTTTTCATTTATTGCTCCTTGAAAGAGAAATCTTTGGTTCCTCGTCTCCAAATTATTCTTCAATGTCGCAATATATTTTCTGTAAGCTTTGGTTCTTCTTTGCAAGTTGTCCCCTGAAAGAGAAGGTTCTTCTTCTCTACAATTTATCCGTAGAAGAGACATTTTTGGTTTTTCTTTTTCAAATTATTTCCTCAGTGATAAATCTTTGGTTTGTTTTCACTTATTATTCCTTGAAAGAGAAATCTTTGGTTCCTCATTTCCAAATTATTCTCCAATGTTGCAATGTATTCTCTGTAAGCTTTGGTTCTTCTTTGCAAGTTGTCCGCTGAAAGAGAAGGTTCTTCTCTACAATTTATCCCTAGAAGAAAAATTTTTGGTTTTTCTTTTTCAAATTAAACCTTCAAAGATGATTTATCTTTTTGGGGGGATCAATTTTTAATCTATTCTCTGTTTGAATTTGATCTAAAGCGTCAAACTCAAATACCTGGCTTTCAGGGGATAATTTGGAAAAGAAGCTTCAAAAATTTCTCTTCATTGAATAATGCTTTGACTGAAAGATAAATCTTAGGTTCTATTTCTTTACAATTTATCCCAAAAGGAGAAATGTTTGTTTTTTCTTTCCCAAATTATTTCGTCAAAGATAAATCTTTGGTTTTCGTTTATTGCTCCTTGAAAGAGAAATCTTTGGTTCCTCGTCTCCAAATTATTCTTCAATGTCGCAATATATTTTCTGTAAGCTTTGGTTCTTCTTTGTAAGTTGTCCCCTGAAAGAGAAGGTTTTTCTTCTCTACAATTTATCCGTAGAAGAGACATTTTTGGTTTTTCTTTTTCAAATTATTTCCTCAATGATAAATCTTTGATTTTTTCACTTATAACTCCTTGAATAAAAAATATTTGGTTCCCGGTTTCCAAATTATTCCCCAAGGTTGCAATGCATTCTCTGTAAGCTTTGGTTCTTCTTTGCAAGTTGTCCGCTGAAAGAGAAGGTTCTTCTCTACAATTTGTCCCTAGAAGAGAAATTTTTAGTTTTTCTTTTTCAAATTAATCCTTCAAAGATAAATCTCTGGTTTGTTTTCACTTATTACTCCTTGAAAGAGAAATTTTTGGTTCCTCGTTTCCAAATTATTTTCCAAGGTTGCAATGTATTCTCTGTAAGCTTTGGTTCTTCTTTGCAAGTTGTCCGCTGAAAGAGAAGGTTCTTCTTCTCTACAATTTATCCCTAGAAGAGCAATTTTTGGTTTTTCTTTTTCAAATTATTTCCTTAAGGATAAATCTTTGGTTTTTTCACTTATTACTCCTTGAATAAGAAATATTTAGTTCCCCGTTTCCAAATTATTCTCCAAGGTTGCAATGTATTCTCTGTAAGCTTTGGTTCTTCTTTGCAAGTTGTCCGCTGAAAGAGAAGGTTCTTCTTCTCTAAAATTTATCCCTAGAAGAGCAATTTTTGGTTTTTCTTTTTCAAATTAATCCTTCAAAGATAAATCTTTGGTTTTTTCACTTATTACTCCTTGAAAGAGAAATTTTTGGTTCCTCGTTTCCAAATTATTTTCCAAGGTTGCAATGTATTCTCTGTAAGCTTTGGTTCTTCTTTGCAAGTTGTCCGCTGAAAGAGAAGGTTCTTCTCTACAATTTATCTCTAGAAGAAACATTTTTGGTTTTCGTTTTTCAAATTAATCCTTCAAAGATAAATCTTTAGTTCTTTTTTCCCTATTATTCCCTAAAAAAGAAATCATTGCTACTTCTTCTCCAGATTATGCCTTATTACTTCCTAAAAGAGAAATCATTTCTACTTCTTCAGATTGTCCCACAAAAGATGCTTCTTCTCTTCCAAATCACCATCTCCTGAAAGTTTGGTGAAACGGATTGGTCCTTGGTTATTTTCCAAAATTAAAATACAGAACTTGTTTCCTGAAACAGAGGAAGATTTAAAAACACAACAAACGTTGCTCTAAGCATTTGGACAGCGAAGTATCTCTCTGAAGATGACAGCTTGGCTGTCGAAACGCGTTAGAGCAACCTTTGTTGTGTTTTTTAATCTTTTTTGGTTTCAGGGGACAAGTTCTCTATTTCAATCTCCTGAAAGACGAATCTCTGACTTGTCTATTCCAAATTATCTCCTGAAATATTAATCTTTGATTCTTTTTTTCCAATGTAGTCTCTTTTTTTTAATTACTCCCTAAAAGCAAAGTCTGTTGTTCCTCTTTTCCAAAAAATCATCTTCTGGAGGATAAATCTTTTTTCAAACTTATTCCCTTAAAGTTCCTTTTTTCTAAACTATTTCTAAACCGATATTCCATTGTATTCTCTGTAAGATAAGTCTTTGATTTTTATTTTCCAAGTTATCCACTGAAAGATAACTCTTGGGTTCTTATTCTCTTCAATTTATCCCTAAAAACAATTCTTCCTTTTATCTTTTTCAAATTACTCCACCAAAGATAAATCTTGGGTTCTGTTTTAATTATTATTTTTTGAAAGAGAAATTTTTGATTCTTCTTTTTCAGATTATCTCATGAAAGATGCTCCTTCTCTTCGAAATTATCTTCTCCTGAAAGATGAATTTTTGGTTCTTAATTATTTACCGAACAAAAAATCTTTGGTACTTCTTTTTCTGATTATTTCTCGGAAAGATAAGTCTTTGATTTTTATTTTCCAAGTTATCCACTGAAAGATAACTCTTGGGTTCTTATTCTCTTCAATTTATCCCTAAAAACAATTCTTTTTTTGATCAATTTCAAATTATTCCACCAAAGATAAATCTTTGGTTCTGTTCTACTTATTATTTCCTGAAAGAGAAATTTTGATTTTTCTTTTTCAGATTATCTCATGGAAGATGCTCCTTTTCTTCGAAATTATCTTCTCCTGAAAGATGAATTTTTGGTTCTTAATTATTTACCGAACGAAAAATCTTTGGTACTTCTTTTTCTGATTATTTCTGGGAAAGATAAGTCTTTGATTTTTATGTTCCAAGTTATCCACTGAAAGATAACTCTTCGGTTCTTATTCTCTTCAATTTATCCCTGAAAACAATTCTTCCTTTTATCTTTTTCAATTTATTCCACCAAAGATAAATCTTTGGTTCTGTTCTACTTATTATTTCCTGAAAGAGAAATTTTTGATTCTTCTTTTTCAGATTATTTAATGAAAGATGCTCCTTCTCTTCGAAATTATCTTCTCCTGAAAGATGAATTTTTGGTTCTTAATTATTTACCGAACGAAAAATCTTTGGTACTTCTTTTTCTGATTATTTCTGGGAAAGATAAGTCTTTGATTTTTATTTTCCAAGTTATCCACTGAAAAATAACTCTTAGGTTCTTATTCTATTTCCTGAAAGAGAAATTTTTGATTCTTCTTTTTCAGATTATCTCATGAAAGATGCTCCTTCTCTTCGAAATTATCTTCTCCTGAAAGATGAATTTTTGATTCTTAATTATTTACCGAAGGAAAAATTTTTGGTACTTCTTTTTCTGACTATTTCTGGGAAAGATAAGTCTTTGATTTTTAGTTTCCAAGTTATCCACTGAAAGATAACTCTTAGGTTCTTATTCTCTTCAATTTATCCCTGAAAACAATTCTTCCTTTTATCTTTTTCATATTATTTCACCAAAGATAAATCTTGGGTTCTGTTTTACTTATTATTTTTTGAAAGAGAAATTTTTGATTCTTCTTTTTCAGATTATCTCATGAAAGATGCTCCTTCTCTTCGAAATTATCTTCCCCTGAAAGATAAATTTTTGATTTTAATTATTTTGCGAACGAAAAATCTTTGGTACCTCTTTTTCTGATGTTTTCTGGAAAAGATAAGTCCTTGGTTCTTCCTTCCCAGGATATACTTCTTCCGGGATTGGACCATGTCAAGGAACTACTAAAAGTGTTCTTTCTCAATCTGTCGCTTCCTGAAATAGAAATCTTTGATACTTCTTTTCAAATCTATCGTTTCCTGAAATAGAAATCTTTGGTTCCTTTTTTCCAAACTGTTCCCTGCAATTTGTTTTTCTTTTCCAATTAATTCCAAGACAGAACGAAGTCCTTTGCTTTTCCTTTCCAAGTTATCCTTTGAAAGAGAATCTTTGTTCTTTTTTCTCGAATGGATTTCCTGAAAAGGATTTTTGTAAATATTTCTGAAATTATCCTTAGAAGGAGAAATTTTTAAATTATCGTCCACTTTGTGTAGATCCCCACTTTTATTTTGAATTATTTCTGAAACAGAAACCTTTGCCAATTTTCTGCTAATAAATTCTACATACTCGCCTTCGCAGGAGGTTGAAGGTGACAATTAAGTTCTAATCTAGAAATATCTGGCACTTTCAAATCACATGATTAAAGTTGATCATAGAAAGTGACTCCCTTAAATGATTTGATGACTGTTTCGATATTCTTGGATCCCACTTGTGACTAGATTGAAGCTTCTAATTGGAAGATTTGAAGATTACATCCAGGAAGATTATATCCAGTCAAAATTTTCAAACTTCAAAGCGTAACCTAATTTTGGAGGACAGCTCTTTCTTCCCCAAATTAGTTTCACTTAAATTCCTTTTAGCAAATTTTTTTAACCTAATGGCAATGGTAACTTTGATATCTATTTGATCAGATTTTCCATTAGATGTCGTAGAATTAATAGCTTCCGAAATAATTCAATAAAATACAATTCCAATTAATTAGTGAATGAATTTAAAACGTGTCGAATCCAGTTTCCAATTTTATCAGATTTTTAAGTAGCTCGCCGTATTTTTTGACCGCAAATTTCGAATTTACACATAATAATAAGCGCATAAATCACGATTTCGATGATAGATTCAGCTGAAGGATTAATGAGTACAAGAAACGAAATTAATGTTTTGATACTGTGGAAAATGCGTCGGATGAAATCTAGTTTCGTAAACGTTGCCGTCAAGAATTTTAATCACATTAGTTTTAGTGATGTAAATTAAAGAATTTATTAGTTACCGGGCTTAATAAATTCTGACGATTAAAATTTACATTATTCTGTCCCACGTCGTTTCATATTTGATAAATTTTCGAACTATTTACTAATCTAGTCGATGAAAGTCGCGCGGCACAGTCCAGCAGATTTTAAGCAACGCTGAACGAAATTTATATTTCCGCCTGTAAATTTAAGTCATTTTTCGATATGATTTAGGGGTGGAAAATCGTTTATAAAAATGGACTATCCCCTTCGTTCGGTCGAATAAATTTCTTCGGGCATGTTTATGCTTTCCGGAAAACGCAAAAAGATTTTCCAGCTACTGTCAACCGTTAAACGGGGCACAATCCAGATTGATCGATTGCGTTCCTCCGAGGGAAAATAAAGGTCATAATTTTCAATCTCTAGGAATTCTACCTCCTACGACTACCTTATTGGGGTAAAAAATTTAGAATTGTTCCGTAAAAATCTCCGAAACAAACAATAAAATTTCAATTTTTTTTTATTATTTCATAATGAATGTAGTTTGAAATAAAAAAAAAACGATTGAGGATTAATTTTTTTGGAAAGTCATTGAAGGAATATTAAAAAAACAGTAAAAATGTTTGGAATAATATTTATCTCAATTTTAAAAAATATTTCATAAATAATCATTTTGCAAAGAGAAATATTAATATTTTGTCACAACTAGTATTTCAGAAAATAAATCACATAAATTCATCGTGCAAAATATAAAATTAATAAAAGTGACAGTTAATCAGTCACTCAGTCAATCAGTTTATTAAGAAATTTTATTTTTGAATTCTGCCTAATAAAATGACTTTACCTAATCTAAAACCTAATTCCAAATTAATTTCTACACCCAATTAGGTGCCCCCTTGATAAAAACAAAATATTTTCCTCTAGTAGTTGATACCCAAGTGCTTATTTGTGATAATTGGATGCAAAATTTATTCAGAACGAACGTAATCAGTGCGTCTACATGCCACCATAAAACGAAGCATCTTCCGCCTAATGTAAAACAATTACACGATGCCGCTCAACAAGATAAGAGATCCCTAACAGTGGGGCCTGATAAGGCGAATTAAATGCCACTCTGACTGACCAGCCATAGCGCCCCTCCATTCCACAGCCATGTTGATGAATAGCAGCCATGATTGTTTAGAATTTTTAACGTTGCCCCATTTAGGGTGACTCCACCCTTCAGTCAATCATTTCTGGTGGCAGCACCACCCCTCCGCCCGTTTTCGATATTTCAACCTTTCGTGCATTTCGCTCCATCTGCGGGCGATTTAAGAAATTAGTTGACCCGAACTGTTCAAGTCTTAAGCCGATGCATAATAGTTTATCGCTTGGAAACTAGATGGTATACGCCAGCTGAAATTCAACATTTTATCGGAGAAATACTTACGAGTTGTTTGACGAGGATGCCGTTAATGTAACAGGTCTATTTCGAGAAATGTTAATGTTTGAAGTAAATTTTTATGAAAGGTAAATTTGTCGACCTCGGAATTTTAATCTTTTGTTGGCGTGATTGTAGGAACGATAAGATTGCCCAACCGTGGTTTGTAAACTTATTTGAATTTCGTTTATAGGGTAATAAACATTTTTCAGTAGTTGCAACACAAAAAATGCCCGTTAAGTTGAACCTCATTCGACTTTTCTCTCTTCTTATCAAAAATTGCTCATCAGACGCTATCAATCTTATCTGAATCATGTTGAATCCTGTTAGAGTGTTCCAGTATTTGCTAAATTCTAAATTCTATTTTCTCTCTTTACTGCCTACCTATTAAATCATTTTAACCGTCATTGGTATTCTCTATTTTTCTATATTTAATAAGATTGTTTAATAAGATTGGGCAATCTTATAGAAAGCAGAAAAAACATGACATATCCAATTTCAGAAGCTAATTCCATTTTTTGCCTCATGTAAATATCATATGCTTCTTAAAAGAGATTTATATTACATCAGTCACCGTTTACAATCTTATTTCAAAGTCCATGTATGAAGGAAATAAATTTTCAGGATCAGTAAGTATCAAAAAGATATTTTATTCAGTTGTAAGTAAAATACTTTTTCCATTTTATTTCCTATAAAAATTATTAGTGATTGACAATCTTATTTGGTTCTATTTTAGACAAAATAATTTTTCATTTAAAAATCCCAATAAGTTATGTGTACTTTTTTAGGTTGTTTTTACCTTCAATGATTTTTCTATCCTCTACTGCTTGATTCTACAAGAACTTTAATTTCATTTGTCAATCTTATTTGATTGTAACCTATTTATTTATTATCTGCGAATCCCAACGAGATTCGGCTTGGTCGTATTTGTACGTTTTCAGTGGTATTTTCTATATATTCCTTTCGATCAAACTACTCAATAATAATAGACAATTTTATTCGTTTTCTATTTGCAGCAAAACATCATCTATTTACAATCCTGAAAAAAGTTTGGTTTATTTATATTGGGCGCTTATTATTTAGCTTAATATTTTTGACTTTTCTATAAGACTGCTAAATAATACTGGACAATCTTATTCGATTTCTATTTTCAGTGTAAAATGCTTTTGTAAGATTCAGAAATGTGTGGTTTGTCTCTAATGCGCGTTTTCCTTCGACTTGAGTGTTTCCTCTATCTTGAACTTTTCTCGTTGCTATAGGACTACTGAGTACTCTAGAAAATCTTATTTGATTGCTCTTTTCAGCCTAAACTATCTTTTTATTTTTCGCACCTCCAAAACATTTCGATTTGACTTTATTGCGTACGTGTACGTCATCTGAAATATTTTCTGTAAGATTGCCTCAGTAACACTAAACAATCTTATTCAAATTCTATTTGCATCGTAAAATGTTTGTTCATTATCTACAATCCGCAAAAAGGTTTGATTTGCTGCACACCCCACTTACCGTCAGTTTAAAACTCCTATTTTTATCTGTCTTTCTCTAAGATTGTTAAATAACACTAGACAATCTTACTCGATTATTATTTGCATCATAAAATATTTAGTAATTATCTACAATCCTCGAAAAGTTTAGGTTTGTCTGTACTGCCCTCTTATCTTCAGCTTAATACTCTATTTTTATCTCTCCTATATGATTCCTAAATAACACAAGACAATCTTACTCGATTATTATTTGCATCATAAAATATTTATTTATTGTCTACAATTCTCGAAAATTTTAGGTTTGTCTCTACTGATCTCTTAGCTCCAGCTTAATACTTCTATTTTTGTCTTTCTTATAAGAATCTTAAATAACACCAGACAATCTTATTCGGTTTCTATTTGCATCATAAAATATTTACTTATTGTCTACAGTCCTCGAAAAGTTTAAGTTTTTCTGTACTGCCCTCTTATCTCCAGCTTAATACTCCTATTTTTATTTTTCCTATAAGCCTCTCTTAAATAACACCAGACAATCTTATTCGATTTCCATTTTCAATGTAAAATGCTTCTGCAAGACTAAGAAATGTGTGGTTTGTCTCTATTGCGCATTTTCCTTCAGCTTAAGTGTTTCCTCTATCTTGAAATTTTTTCATTGCTACAGGACTACAGACTACTCTAGAAAATCTTATTTGATTGCTCTTTTCAGCTTAAACTATCTTTTTATTTTTTGCACTTCCAAAGCATTTCGATTTTATTTTATTGCGTACGTGTACGTCATCTGAAGTATTTTTTGTAAGATTGCCTCAGTAACACTAAACAATCTTATTCAATTTCTATTTGCATCTAAAATGTTTGTTCATTATCTACAATCCGCAAAAAGATTTGATTTGCTGCACACCCCACTTACCGTCAGTTTAAAACTCCTATTTTTATCTGTCTTTCTCTAAGATTGTTAAATAACACCAAACAATCTTACTCGATTATTATTTGCATCATAAAATATTTATTAATTATCTACAATCCTCGAAAAGTTTAGGTTTGTCTGCCCTCTTATCTTCAGCTTAATGCTCTATTTTTATCTTTCCTATATGATTCTTAAATAACACCAGACAATCTTACTCGATTATTATTTGCATCATATAATATTTATTGTCTACAATTCTCGAAAAGTTTAGGTTTGTCTGTACTGATCTCTTATCTCCAGCTTAATACTTCTATTTTTATCGTTCCTATAAGAATCTTAAATAACACCAGACAATCTTATTCGATTTATTTTGCATCATAAAATACTTAATTATTGTCTACAATCCTCGAAAAGTTTAAGTTTGTCTGTACTGCCCTCTTATCTCCAGCTTAATACCCCTATTTTTATCTTTCCTATAAGCCTCTTAAATAACACCAGACAATCTTATTCGATTTCTATTTTCAGTGTAAAATGCTTCTGCAAGACTCAGAAATGTGTGGTTTGTCTCTATTGCGCATTTTCCTTCAGCTTCAGTGTTTCCTCTATCTTGAACTTTTTTCATTGCTACAGGACTACAGACTACTCTAGAAAATATTATTTGATTGCTCTTTTCAGCCTAAACTATCTTTTTCGATTTGATTATATTGTGTAGGTGTACGTCATCTGAAATGTTTTCTGTAAGATTGCCTCAAAAAGTTTTAGTTTGCTGCACACCCTACTTACCGTCAGTTTAACACTCCTATTTTTATCTATCTTTCTCTAAGACTGTTAAGTAACAACAGACGATCTTACTCGATTTTTATTTGCATCATAAAATATTTATTAATTGTCTACAATCCTCGAAAAGTTTAGGTTTGTCAGTAGTGCCCTCTTATCTTCAACTTAATACTCCATTTTTATCTTTCCTATAAGACTCCTCAATAACACCAGACAATCTTATTCGATTTCTATTTTCAGTGTAAAATGCTTCTGCAAGACTCAGAAATGTGTGGTTTGTCTCTATTGCGCGTTTTCCTTCAACTTGAGTGTTTCCTCTATCTCGAACTTTTTTCATTGCTATAGGACTACAGAGTTCTCTAGAAAATCTTATTTGATTGCTCTTTTCAGCATAAATTATTTTTTTATTTTTTGCACCTCTAAAACATTTCGATTTGATTATATTGCATACGTGTACATCATCTGAAATATTTTCTGTAAGATTGCCTCAGTAACACTAAACAATCTTATTCAATTTCTATTTGCATCGTAAAATGTTTGTTTATTATCTACAATCCTCAAAAAGGTTTGGTTTGCTGCTCACCCCACTTACCGTCAGTTTAACACTCCTATTTGTATCTATGTTTCTCTAAGACTGTTAAGTAACAACAGACGATCTTACTCGATTTTTATTTGCATCATAAAATATTTATTAATTGTCTGCAATCCTCGAAAAGTTTACATTTATCTGTGCTGCCCTCTTATCTTCAGCTTAATACTCTATTTTTATTTTTTTTCTATAAGACTCGTAAATAACACCAGACAATCTTACTTGATTTCTATTTGCAACATAAAATATTTATTTATTGTCTACAGTCCTTGAAAAGTTTAGATTTGTCTGTACTGCCCTTTTATCTCCAGATTAATAGTCCTATTTTTATTTTTGCTCTAAAACTTTTAAATAACACCTGACAATCTTACTCGATTTCTATTTTCATCCGGAAATAATTTTTCATTGCCTACAAGTATCAAAAATGTTCGCTTTATCACTATTGTGCGTTTATCTCCTTCTCCATTATGAATTTTACTCATCGCTGTAGGACTGCCGACTAAACAATTTTATTTGATTGCTCTTTTCAAGGTAAACTATTTTTCTTTTAATTTCTTCGTGTCCCAAAGCATTTCGGTTTTATTGTTTTACACATTTCAAATTAAGTATTTTCTGCATCTGTTTGCCTCTGTCCTTTAGGATTGTTTCATAATACCTGACAATCTTACTTTAAAGTAATTTAAATTATCAGATTAAAATATTTCAAGACTCGAGACAGCTTCCTATCCTAAATAGTTGGTTCACGAGCTTTAGTGCCTGTCTCTTATACTTGTCACATTTGTGCCCAAGTTTACCCAAGAGATCGACAATCTTATTTGATAGTTTAATGAGGAAATGAGTTTAAAGAATTTGTAAGAATGTCTCAGATTCTTGCAAATTCCTTCAACAGAGTGAAATCAGATTCAGCATCGTTTATCAATCTTATTGCAATGGCTATATATGAAATAAATACTTTTTCAAAAAAAATAAGAGTGAGAGAGATTTTCTATTTAGTGCCAATCTGCGAGACTGCACCTCAACATTAATTTTTCTCCACTAATAATAATTTTCCCACTTCAGCGTCTTATGGAGCTTGGAAGTGATTGACAATCTTATTGAGATGTTATTTAAGACGTAAAATAATTTTCTATTAACTGGAAGTACTAAGACATTTTATTTTGTCCGTATTACAAAGTTATTTTTAACTTTACTGTATTTTATATCCTCCACGTTTCTTCCTTCTACAAAATTTTTAAATAACACTTGTCAATCTTATTCGATTGCGAACTATATTCATTATCTACTAGTTGTCTATATTTCGTACGCCTTCAGCTTAAGTGTCTTCTACATTTTCTGTTTTTTTCTTTCTCATAAGATTGCCCAGCAACACAAGACAATCTTATTCTCTCTTATTTTCTCTTTCTCTCTCTCTCTCTCTCTCTCTCTCTCTCTCTCTCTCTCTCTCTCTCTCTCTGTCTCTCGTCGCTTCATCGCTGTGTTTTCTTCGTTCGCCTCTCTTCGCTGCCCTCTTTCCAGTCTCCACTTACTCCCCCCTCTTTTCTCTCTCCCAGGCTTCCTCTCCCCCCCTCTCTCTTTCTCTTTCTATCTCCTTCTTTTTCTCTTTCTCTATTTCTCTCTCTCTCTCTCTCTCCCACCCTCCCTCTTCTCACTCTCTCTCTCTCTCTCTCTCTCTCTCTCTCTCTTTCTCTCTTTCTCTCTTTCTCTCTCTCTTTCTCTCTCTCTCTCTCTCCGTTTTTCTCTCTCTCTTTCTCTCTCTCTCTTTCTCTCTCTCTCCACTCTCCTCTTCTCTCTTTCTCTCACTTTCTTTACTAAGACAATCTTATTTGATCGCAGCGTAAAATATTTTTTCATTGCCTACGAATCCCAAAACATTTTGTTTTGTAAAGTGTCTTATTTTTAGGTGTCGTCAATCTTATGGAAGTAAGAGGACAAAATACACCTTGCCCTTTTCCTTCCACAAGATTGACGATTAAGGCTTGACAATCTTAATTTAACGTTATTTCAGTAATCAAATTAACATCTTTTCTGTCATTAAGAAAGAAGCGAGAACTCTTTTTTTGTTTTTCTTGAATATTCATTGGTGATGTTTTCTAATAAGATTGTTCAATAGTTTTTAACAATCTTATTTGAACTCTATTAACCGATATTTCATTATTTGCTAATTTCTTTTGTATTTAATGTCAGCTTCAGTTCACTGCTTCGTTTTTACTTCTTGTAAGACTTTTTAATAAAAGTCGACAATCTTATTTTTAAGTATTTGCAAGTTATATCATAATTTGTCTACCCTTAGTAAATAATTATTATTTTATCGGTATTAGTATTCGTTGTGCTATCCTTTTCGTGTTATTGTAGATAATTGCTAAACTAGTACTCACAATCTTATTTGATTGCCACTTAATAGTAAATGATATTGGTTTAATTACATGACTTAAAATATATTTTCGATCCGTATTAACAATTTACTTTGAAACTTGGGAGTGTCTTTTTCATTATTTCCATTATTTTATAAGATTGTTTTTTAAAGATTGACATCCATAGTTCATCAAAAAAAAAACCCATAGCTAAATCTGATTTACAATGTGAAATCATTTCGTATTCCCTGCGATGCGATGTGGAAGTTTGTTGTGTCGTATCTCTTTTTAACGACATATCTTCTTCCTTTCTGATTTTTATAAGATTGCTTCCTAATAGTTGGCAATCTTATTTGAATATCGCTTAATGTGGAAGCTTATTAAAAGTCTGGTTTTCGTTGATATTGTTAGGATACAAGGTGCTGGGAGTTCCATCTCGAGATAATACTTCTGCACCGAGGTGTTATGTGTCGGAAGTAAACTGGAGCAAAATCTATCTGCTTCCGTTTCGCCATCGACACAGATTGTTTTGGGTCGATTAAAATTCAGAGCGCATAGGGCATCGGGAAAGGTCTCCATCGCTTCGTCCTTTCCCCGTTCCTTTTCTCCCTCAACGCGGAGTTTGCATTTTCATGAAGTCCCTTTCTCTCTATATCGATTTCGCCGGCCAGCATTGATGTATTGTTTTCATCATGTGCGATTACGGTGGGCCGATTTCAATTGCCTTTTCAATGCTCTCGTGATATGCAAAGCGGTAAATCACGGGACACTATCAACTAGTCAGATAGGTGCAATGGGCTGTCCGTTTTCTGTCGGATTACTGAGGACAAAGCCGCGCTGCCTTCTCGCTGCTATTTGCTCGAATTAATATTTCCCAGGGTTTGCACGTCGTTCTGACACGTTGGATCAATTTTTAGGAAGGCAGTGTGGGAATGTCTCGACTTGTAGACATTTTTACTCGCTAAGACATTTAAGGGGTCAGTGAAGGCATTTAAGAGGTCAGTTATGGGAAGATCTAACATTGTGCGGCCTTCGTTTAGTCAGATCTCACCAAGTACGTTTGGTTTGCTTTACCAGGAAGTCTCTCCACTCTTCTAATTGTTTGTATATTAAGTAGAAATTATGACGACTGGTTTTGTAAAATCATTACTGTCTGTGGAAAATATTTCATGATGTGACTGTTTCAGTCATTACCTATTTAATTTTAATAAAGTATTCGAAAAATTTAGTAGTGACAAAAAATCAAACAAAATATTTGTTTGACTTCTTAAAACGAAGTAATAATTAACCCTAACAGGGCGTCTGGTTCAAAACAAACTCGTAATAAACACCGTTTACAACTTCGGATGTTGACAAATTGACGAGACAGAATGGCGAGAGTAAAGATCGCTAATGGCTCACGAACTTACGTAATACACTTGAAACAAATATGAAAATAATTGCATCTATATTTATATTTATTGTTTGTTTAATCAATCTCGTCAACCTAAATGAATGCAGTGTAGGAAAATAATTAGCTAAGGCTTGATTTTTGTTTGATGGAGCGGACTGGTCCTTGGTTATCCTCAAAAATTGAAGCACAGAACTTGTCCCCTGAAACCAAGAAAAATTAAAAAACACAACAAAGGTTGCTCTAGGGCTTCGTAACAATAAAAACACGAATCTTAAAATTTAAATAACGTCATGTCGGTAATCTCCAAGAATGTCTAAATTTGTTTTCTCCAAATTCGATTTTTTTTTGAAAATTTTCAATTTTTTCCTAAGACCAGTATATTTTGAGGTGTTCAAAATCCAATCCTTTAGCCATGCTGCTTTTTCTTGAAAGTCGTCTTGTCAAAATTTAGAATTTTTTCAAAATTCATCCCTTTCATCTCATTTGAATATTTTCTCAACATTTTAATTTTTATGTGAAATTTTCAGTTTTTTTTATTTCATCTTTTTTTCGAAATTCGTGGTCTTTTTGAAATTTTTACTATTATTTGTTTAATTTTCATTTTTTTATTTCTACTTTATTCATACAATTCTATTTTTTCTTTACTTTAAAGGCGATTTTTACTGAAAGATTTCTAAGTTTTTCCCAATTTTCAAGTCTTTCTTCGAATTTCGATTATTTTCTGGAAACTACTCCTCCTTTTTTTGAAAATTGTGTTAAAAATAACGTTTAGAAAAATCTTAACGCAGGATTTTTCTGAACATTTCTACTTTTTGGAATCAGAAGTTTCAGAAATTTGGAATATTTCCTCAAAGTTTGGCTATTTTTCGAAATTTTTATGTTTATTTCAAAATCAAATATTTAGGATTCTCGAAAATGCCGAATATTTTTTTGAAATTCTTCTTTTTTTCGAAATTCTTTTTTTTTGGTAATTCCGATATTTTTTTCAAAAGTGGTTTTTGTTTTAGGAAACTGGGATTTTTTTTCGAAATTTGTTTTTTTTTTCGAAATTCGTCTTTTTTTCGAAATTCGTCTTTCTTAGAAATTTTAATCTTTTTCTCCAAATTTCCAATTTTTTTTCCAAATTGTTTTTTGTCTTTGGAAATTAAAATTTTTCCCTCAAAATTATTATTTATTATTTTTGTCAGAATCCATTATTTTTCTAAGATTTAATTTAATTTCTAAAACCAGAATCTTTGTTTTTTCTGAAAGTCTCAATTTTTTCTGTGTATTTCGTCTTCTTGGCAAAATGCGTTATTTTTTCGAAATTTTAACTTTATCTCGGAAATGAAATTCTTTGTTTTTTGGAAACCTTAATTTCTCTCGGTATTTCGTCTTTTTATCAAAATTTAGATTTTTTTCAAAATTCGTCTTTTTCATTTCAGTTGACTATTTTCTCAAAATGTTACTTTCTATGTGAAATTTTAATTTTTTTTTAAAATGTCATATTTTTTCTTGAAATTCGTATTTTTTTAGCAATTTCGACCATTTTTCCTTTTCAAATTACGTATTTTTATATTTCGACTTTATTCTCAAAATTCGATTTTTTCCTTTAAGTGCTATCTTTACTGAAAATGTTCGAATTTTTTCTCCATTTTCAAGTCTTTCTTTAAAATAATAAATAAAAAGTCTTTTTTCAAAATTGCCTTAAAAATAACTTTAGGAAAAGGCAGGATTTTTTCTGGAAGTTTCCAAAATCTCGAATTTTTTCCCAATTTTTAAGTCTTTCTTCAAATTTAGATTATTTTCTGGAAACTACTCCTTTTTTGGAAATTGTGTTCAAAATAACGTTTAGCAAAATCTTAGGGCCGGATTTTTTCTGAAAACTTTTTTCAGTAATATGAATTTTCAGAAATTTTGAATAGTACCTCAAAGTTTGACTCTTTTTCGAAATTTTCATGTTTATCTCAAAATCACATATTTAGCATTTTTGAAAATAACAAATCCTTTTTTCAACTTCGTTTTTTTTTTCGAAATTAGTCTTTTTTTTTAGAAATTCCGACCTTTATTTTTCGAAATTTCCTATTTTTTTCAAAATTGGGTATTATTTTTGGAAATTAGGATTTTTTATAATGTTGCAGTTTTGTGAAGATGTGGCAAAATTTCCACTTCATTTTTCATTTCAAATTTCCACTTTTTATCAAAATTTCGACCCTATTTATCAAAATTTCGATCTATTTTTGAAAGTTTTGGTTTTTTAAATGTTTAACTTTTTAAAATTTTAATTTGTGGAGAATTTCAGATTTTAAAAGTTGACAAAAAATTTTTTTGATAATGTCGAATTTTTTATAGTTAAATTTTTGAAAATTTTTGAGTTTATTTCAAAAGTTAGACTTATTTGCAAAATTTCGACTTCTTGCCAACATTTGGGCCCTTTTCGGCAATGTTAACTTTTCTCAAAATTTTGACTTTTTGAAAGTGTTTAGTGTTTTTGAAAGTTTCGACTTTTTTATATATTAAGTATTTCCAAAAAATTTTTTTTTGAAAATTTTAATATCATTTAATTTCGATTTTTCAAACTTTAGATTTTTCGGAAATTTAGTATTTTTTGAAAATCTTGATTTAGAAATTCTTACTGTTTTAAAAACGTTGGTTTTTCAAGGGTAGACTGTTTTAAAAATTGCGACTTTTTTTAATTGTTGACTTTTCTAAATTTTCGACATTTTCGAAATTTCACCTTCTTTTACAATTTTGTCTAATTTTTTTAAATTCCAACCGTATATTTCAAATTTTGACTTTATGAATTTTTCAGTTTTTTTAACTTCATCTTTTTTTCGAAATTCGTCGTCTTTTCGAAATTTTAACTATTTTTTTTTAATTTTCAATTTTTTACTTCTACTTTATTCGTAAAATTCGACCTTTCCTTTAAATGTGATTTTTATTGAAAAATTTAGAATTTTTTCCCAATTTTCAATTCTTTGTTCAAATTTCGAATATTTTCTGGAAACTTCCCCTTTTTTTTAAAAAAATTGTGTTAAAAATAACGCTTAGAAAAATCTTAGCGCCAGATTTTTCTGAAAATTTCTACTTTGCGGAATAAGAATTTTAAGAAATTTTGAATATTTTTTTTTTGACTCTATTTGGAAATTTCATTTTTTTAAATTGCAACATTTTTCTGAATAGTCGTTTGTTGAAAATTTTTCATTATAATCTGTTGATTCTTTTAACAATATTTTGGAAATTAAAATTTGCAAAATGACATTTTTTTGAAGTTATAAATTTTTTGAAAATTTTCGATTAAAAAATTCGATTCTTTTGAAAATTTGTACTTTTCTGATTACATATTTTGACTTTTTTCAATATTCAGGCTTCGAACATTTCGAATGTTATTGAAAGTTTAACCAAACTACCTTTGAAATTTCAGAGTATTTTAGATTCAACTTTTTAAAAATTTTGTTTTTTTAAGTCTTATTTTTTCCAATTTTTTATTTTTTTGAAAATGTTAACTTTTTCAAAATTTTGACATCTTTTTTCGTCATTTTGACTTTTTCTCTGAAAATCGTAACCTTTTTTTTTAATTTTAATTTTTTATAAAAATTTCGACTTTTTTAAATTTTCGACATTTTTAAATTTTGGGCTTTTTTAAATTTTCGACTTTTTCAAAATTTCTGCTTTTTTTCTAAATTTTATCTAATTTTTTTAAATTCCAAACTTATATTTCAAATTTTGACTTTATTTAAAAATTTCAATTTTTAAATTGCAACATTTTTTTGAGAAGTCGATTTTTTGGAATTTTTTCACTCTAATTTCTTGATTCTTTTAATAATATTTTGGAAATTAAATTTTCCAAAATAACGACATTTTTTTTCGAAGTTTCAAATTTCTTCAAAATTTTAGATCAAAAAATTCGACTCTTCTGAAAATTTATACTTTGCTGATGACATATTTTGACTTTTCAATAGTCAGGCTTCGAACATTTCGGAAGTTATTCAAAATTTGACTGATTTTTTTTAAAATCCGAACTACCTTTGAAATTTCAGAGTATTATCAAAATTTTAACTTTTTCAAAGTTTTTTGTTTTTAAGTCTAATTTTTTCAAATTTTTTATTTTTATGGAAATGTTAACTGTTTCAAAATTTTGACATCGTTTTTCGTCATTTTGACTTTTTCTCTGAATATCCTAACCTTTTTTTTTAATTTGAACTTATAATAAAAATTTCTACTTTTAAATTTCCAACTTTTTAAAATTTTTGACCTTTTTAAAATATCACCATTTTTTAATATTCTATCAATTTTTTTTAAATTTCAACCGTAAATTTCTAATTTTGACTTTATTTAAAAATTTCATTTTTTTCAATTGCAACGTTCTTTTGAAAAGTCGATTTTTTGAAATTTTTTTACTGCAATTTCTTGATTCTTTTAATAATATTTTGGAAATTAAATTTTTCAAAATGACGAGATTTTTTTCGAAGTTTCAAATTTCTTGAAAATTTTTGAATAAAAAATTCGACTCTTTTGATAATTTATAATTTGTTGATGACATATTTTGACTTTTTTCAATATTCAGGCTTCGAACATTTCCGATGTTATTGAAAATTTAACCGAATTTTTTTTAAATCCGAACTACCTTTGAAATGTCAGAGTATTTTTAAAATTTTAACTTTTTAAATATTCTGTTTTTTTAAAACTTATTTTTGAAATTTTTGATTTGTTTGGAAATGTTGACTTTTTCAAAATGTTGACATCTTTTTTCGTCATTTTGACTTTTTCTCTGAAAATTGTAACCTTTTTTTAATTTTAATTTTTTATAAAAATTTCGATTTTTTTAAATTTTCGACTTTTCTAAATTTTCGACTTTTCAAAATTTTCTACGTTCTCAAAATTTCTTCTTTTTTTTAAAATTTTATCTAATATTTTTAAATTCCAACCCTATATTTCAAATTTTAACTTTACTTAAAAATCTCATCTGCTTAAATTGCAACATTCTTTTGAAAAGTCGTTTTTTTGAAATTTTGTTACTAAAATTTTTTGATTCTTTTAATAATATTTTAGGAATTACATTTTTCAGAATGACATTTTTTTTCAAGTTTCAAATTTTCTGAAAATTTTTGATTAAAACATTCCACTTTTTTGAAAATTTATACTTTTCTGATTACATATTTTAAATTTTTTCAATATTCAGGCTTCGAACATTTCGAAGGTTATTGAAAATTTGACTGATTTTTTTTAAATCCAAATTACCTAACCTAACCTAGGATATTTTCAAAATTTTAATTTTCTAAAAATTTTGTTTTTTTAGGTCTTATTTTGTAAAATTTTTGATTGGTTTGGAAATGTTCACTTTTTTAAAATTTTGACATCCTTTCTCGTCATTTTGACTTTTTCTCTGAAAATCGTAACCTTTTTTTTAATTCTAATTTTTTATAAATTTTCGACTTTTCTAGATTTTCGACTTTTTCAAAATTTTTCTTTTTTTTAAAGTTTATCTAATTTTTTTAAATTCTAAGCTTATATTTCAAATTTTAACTTTATTTGAAAATCTCATTTTTTGAATTGCAACATTTTTTTTGAAAGGTCGATTTTTTGAAATTTTTTCACTATAATTTCTTGATTCTTTTAATAATATTTTGAAAATTAGATTTTTTAAAATGACAATTTTTTTTTTGAAGTTTCAAATTTCTTGAAAATTTTCGATTACAAAATTCGACTCTTTTGAAAATTCATACTTTTCTGATGACATATCATTACTTTTTTCAATATTCAGGCTTCGAACATTTCGGATGTTATTGAAAATTTGACTGATTTTTTTTTTAATCCGAACTACGTTTTAAATCTCGGAGTATTTTCCAAATTTTAACTTTTAAACATTTTGTTTTTTTAAGTCTTATTTTTTCAAATTTTTGATTTGTTTGGAAATGTTGACTTTTTCAAAATGTTGACACCTTTTTTCTTTTTCTCTGATAACCGATTTTTTTTTATTTTAACTTTTTATAAATATTTCGACTTTTTTAAATTTTCGACGTTTCTAAATTTTTGACGTTTCTAAATTTTCGACGTTTTTTTAAAATTCTATTTAATTTTTTTATATTCCAACCGTACATTTCAAATTTTGACTTTACTTAAAAATGTCATTTTTTTTAAATTGCAATATTCTTTTGAAAAGTTGATTTTTTGAAATTTTTTCACTATAATTTCTTGATTTTTTTTTTAATATTTTGGAAATTATTTTTTTTTAAATGATGACTTTTTTTCGAAGTTTCAAATTTCTTGAAAATTTTTTTTAAAAAAATTCGTAATACTTTTCTGATTACATATTTTTACTATTTTCAATATTCAGACTTTGAATATAGTATTTCGAAGGTTATTGAAAATTTGAATTAATATTTTTAAATCCGAACTACCTTTGAAATTTCAGAGTATTTTCAAAATTTTAACTTTTTAAAAATTTGGTTTTTTAAGGCTTATTTTTTCAAATTTTTGATTTTTTCGGAAATGTTGACTTTTTCAATATTTTGAAAAGTTTTTTTAAGTTCGACCTTTTTAAATTTTCGATTTTTTTTTAAATACCCAATTTTTCCGAAATCTTAGCTGCATATTTTGAAATTTTTGTTTACACTTTTTTCGAAAATCAAGACTATTTTTCAAAATTTTACTTATGGACTTAGAGAAATATGTAAGTGTTTTGACTTCCTTTATTACATGTCTTACTCATAGCTACATAATACTGTTAACTTTGGAGCATGTGATGTAGCGTGATGGTAACGCAATTTTTTGTTACGGTAACGCGAAATCCTAACTTTTTTCTTGATTGTGCTTTCACGTGTCTAAAAAATGTTCACTCAGAAAACGAAGTTTTACCTCAAAATGTCCAGCAAAAGTTGAACGTTTTGAATTGAAACATGAAATTTTTAATGTAGAATTTGAAAATTTAAAATCAGATATTTTTATAAGTTTACATTTTAAGTTGATTATCGAAATCCAACCTAAAAAGTTGTGAATCAAATTGTTGATATTTTGAGATAGGACTGAAAATACGAGAAAAAAAGTGGACATTTTAATTTTAATGTTATACCTTTAGGGAAAAGATTAGAAATTTTGAAACAACAAATCAAAATAAGGGGAACAACTTCGTACGAAAACTTTTTAATTTCAACCAAGAAATTGAAATATTCAATTTTTGTTGGATTCCTTTTTGAAATTTTAATTTTAACCTGGGAATTTTTTCTTAATTTCGAGTCAAAACTGTCAAGATTTTTTTTTACGAATTTGAATTTCTTACTTGAAATTTCCTCTGCGAATCTTCAAAATTCTCTTCTCAGTTGACTGTTTCTTAAATTCGGTGTTATTTTCCATTTTTACTTTTTTTGTCCTTTGGGAATTAGTTTTTCAGAAAAATCGGTCAGCTTTTAGACAAGAAAATGTGGTGGATGCGCCCAATCTTCTTCTCATTCAGTGCTCTCTGAATAAAATCCAGTGAACTTTATATATAGAGTTCACTAATAAAATCTTTACCTGTTTTGTAGGAAACATAGTTGTTAATAACCCAGAAGTAGAAATCTGTTTTAAAATGTAATGTAGAGTTGTAAAATGAGGATTTCTTTAGGACTTGTTGAGGCGCCAACAAATCGACAAAAAACTTCAGCCACTTACCGATAGATGCCCAACCATCGACGAAACAGTGAGCGGTATATTCAAACTCGTATTTCAAACTGGCACAACGGGTCAATATCTCCATCCATGCTCAATGGCCAGCTGTTGGGGTTATTTATGACGAAGGTGTCGCCTCATATAAACCGATTTAAATTGATAATGGTCAACGTGAATACATAATTTATTTAAAATAAACGTTTCAATAATAATTTCATCTGGAGCATAAATTAAAAAGCTGTTTTATTAAATGTTTATTGTTGATTAATGTGCAAATGAATGTATAAAATTGTTGTTTGACCATTATTAAACAATTATGTAACGTATAATTAAACCATGGTAGCCGTTTATCAAATCATTAATATTTATGAGCAAATAAACGTATTTTCAATGTGTACTTAAATCCTGATGACGACGACTACAAGGAAAATTCGCCTCGCCTGGATGGCCCAAAATTCATAGCGTAGTGATGTGCGGGGCCAAGGGAGAGGGTTGGCGATATTAATTGGACCCGCGCGGGAGCAGATCGGGAGCGCCCTCACCGCAAAACCGAGACATTTACACCTCATGCATTAATGCTCCCCTTCCGTCCCCGCCGACGGTGTTCCATCCAAAAACACCCCAGAGTGTCAAGTTCTTTGATTAAATTAAAAGTTGCGACCCGCTGTGCCGGCGACACTATTTACATGCAAAACTCATTTAACATTTAGCCAATTGTCCCTGCAAGGCTTTTAACGCCTCAGGAATCGCCCTTACCTAATTAAAAACTAGTTGGAACTCGCCTTTTAATTTGCTGCTTTGATACGTAAATGGAGAATTAATACTTGGGCTTTGTGGACGATATTCGTTCGAGGAAATTTTCTTCGAAATTTCGATAGTTCGTCTTTGAATTAGATGTTTCCAAAAAAACGTGTTGTTCCTCAAAATTTTGAGTTTTATTAAAATTTTGCTTCCGTAGTCGAAATTTTGTGACCAAAATTGATATGTGTTGGTTGAGGTCAAAATTTTGAACGTAAGCCTGAAATTTAAAGATTTACATCAAAATTTCGAAATTAAGGTCGACCTACCACACGTCAAGCTAAAAGTCGAAAAAATATAGATTTTAAAAAATGTTTATCGAAATTTCATGTTGAAATGAAATTTGGAAATTTCAAAATTCGGCCAAATTTTTAAGCTTTACATTTACATGTCGAGAAAAATGCAATAAAACTTTGAAAACTCTGAAAAAAATTGTCTCTCAAAATTTCAAATTTAAATTCCAAATAAAATGGAAATATTTACGTAAGATTCGAATTTTTGAGTTTGAGTAAGGTTGGATTTTTTGAATTTGTAGTGAAAATGTTGAGATAAAAGTGGAAAAGGTGCGAAATTTTATAAAAAATGTTTCTTGAAATTCGGAAATTTCAATCGAAATTTTGAGTTTTATGCCAGAATTTTTACATTAAATTAAAATCTGAATTCGAAAGTGGAGATTTCGAAATTAAAATAGAGGATTCGAACAGTCGAAATGTTTCAACATTTCGTTATTTCGACTGTTCAAAAAAAAGTGACAATGGTTTGGAATCTTTTAAAAAATTGTTTCTCGAAATTTGGAGTTAAAGTCTATATTTTGAAATTAATGTTAGAATTTTTGAATTAAATAAAAAGGTTGCCTTTAATGTCGTAGTTTTTATTTTTTTACAATAGTTATCATTTAGGAATCGACGATCCGAACAGTCGAAATGTTTCAACATTTCGTTAATTCGACTGTTCGAAAAAAATGACAATGATTCGGAATCTTTTAAAAAATTGTTTCTAGAAATTTGGAGTTAAAGTCTATATTTTGGAATTAATATTAGAATTAAATCAAAAGGTTGCCTTTAAGGTCGTAGTTTTTATTTTTTTACAATAGTTATCATTTAGGAATATCGAACTTAAACCCGAAATGTGTTCACTAAGTTCGAAAATCTTCAAAATCAATGTTTCTCGAAATTTTGAGTTCAAAGTTAAAATTTCTAAATTAAAATCATATTTCCAATACTAGAGCCAAACTTCGACTTAAAAGCTTTAAATATCGAGTTTAAAGCCAAAATTAGTTATTAATATGTGATGCAATATAAAAACGAACATTTGGTGCCCCAATTTTGTTGGTTTGAGGCTCATTTGCTAATTCCATTAATCCAGTAAGCGCGAACCATCGATTCCAAAAAAAAAACCGATATGTCGGTCCACATTTTCGTTTATGCGACGGTCAATGGCGTGTTTGCGGAGAACGTAAGAGGCATTAATAGGAAAAGTAATTGCCTCCACCCACAGAACAAGGGTCTCGTCTCCGACATACGATTTGTCAAGTAGAAAGGTTCCGCACACATGCAATTCGTTAACCGCAGAGCCAGCCAACGTGACGCCGACATCAAGCGAGTTGTGCTTTTTGCGAAACCAACATTTTTTACCACAGACATGTTTTGATGTACTCGCGGCTTTTGTTTTTTAATGTCACAGATTTATGAGTTGGTTCGCAGAGAGAAAAGTGCTCGGTAAGTGGATGTGCAAATGAGGTTTCAACCAGTCCGATGCGTTTTGGTTTTGTTGCCGTCCCGCTTTAGACGATACAAAATTATCTCCTGCGACGTCCGCACGAAATTATCGAGAGCAGGAATTCGCAATTCTACGAACTTTACGAAAATTATAACGAGAGCGCTAAATATCTCAACCTCATTCTCTAACATAAAAAATTTGTTCTTCTTTAAGTTCACAAGAGATTTTGCAATAAATGTAGAAATTATGAGAACTATGTAAAAATTTATAAATCAAAGTCAAAATTTTGGCACCAATGTATAGCGTTTGGGTTCATATCAAAAATTTAGAGATCTAATTAATAAATGTCTAACAGTGACTGACAGACAATGCACAGTCTAAACGGCTGGGTCTATGAGAATTGAAATTTACACATGTGTTCCCCTTAATACGTAGGTGAGCACTAAGAGAGAATTTTTCAAAATTCTGCCTCTAAGGTGGTTACAATGGGCATTAACCTCTAGGTGATGCTGGGTCTATGAGAATTGAAATTTACACATGTGTTCCCCATAATACGTAGGTGAGCACTCAGAGAGAATTTTTCAAAATTCTGCCTCTAAGGTGGTTACAATGGGCATTAACCTCTGGGTGATTTTAATGTAATTAATAATACTCAAGACTGTATTTAAAGTTGCCTATATATGTTAACTCATCAGAACAAAAATCGGCATTTAAAAAAAAAGTTGAAATTATTAAACCTTCTCAAAAATACTTATAACTATTAAACTTTATTCACGATTAAAACAAGGACAGATATTCCGGTTGTAACAAATATTTATAGAAACATCCTGAAATTTTAATTATAGGTTGTTTCAATCATTAATAAGGTTTAATAGTTAAATATTGAACAATTCCACACAGTAAAAGTTAGAAATGTCAGTTACTCTCAAAAATAGTCAAAACTTTGAAGAAACATCGAAAGTTGAAAAATGTTCACTCAAGTTCTCAAAAAACCATTCAAAACCAGTTGACAGCAACATTGTAATTAAAATCTGAAAATGGTTTCCGGTCTGCTTTTCCATTCAAAAAAGTCACTGAGAAGCAAATGCTTTTTACCATAATTATCCCAAGAGTTTCACCATAGAAAATCCTTCAGAAATCAAGCTTGTCTGTCCGTGTATTAAATATTAAATTCTGGCGCAGCCGCCAAAAATACGAACAGCTAGACTGTTGCTTGGATTCTTCAGATAAAAATGCCTCTAGATGTTATTTTCTCTATGATAATTGAGGCGTATTTTAGCTTCTTTTAGAACTATTTCAACAGCTACATTAAAAAAAGTCTTTAGAAAGCAACTGGCGTATTAAATTTTGAACTCTGGCGCATCCGCCAAAAAAGTACGAATACTTGATCATTGTTTGTGCTCCGTAGACCAAATCTGAGTGTAATATTACTCTGAAATAATTAATATTGTGTGATAGTAATTAGTATTGTATTTCGGAGCGAAAAATATTGTGTTTTCAGGGCACGCATTTTTCATTTAAAGCTGAAGTTCATCAGATATCAGATTTGTATCAGGATTTCTCTCTTGCATACTTTTAGCTATCAAATCAACTTTGCTCCAATTTAACTAGGATTGTGGTCCTGCACAAAGAATTGAAATACACATCTTGTCCCCTGAAACCAAGAAAAATTAATAAAACATAGTTTTTTGATTTTTTAAAATCTTTATTGGTTTCGGGGGACAAGTTTTGTATTTCAATTTTTGAAGATAACCAAAGGGCAGTCCGTTCCACTAAATTTAGTCCTTTATAAAGATGGAATATATAGTGTGGGTAAAAAATTGGGCAACCTGCTACGTAAAACCTCATCTATAGAATTAAATGAATCATCGAAACAGACAACTTTTGCAGAAAGTTGCCCCAAGGCAACAGCTGATCGAACTAATTTAATAAAACTAAATTAAGTGGAATGTCTACTATTTGCTGTTAATAGCGTAATTTCCTCGATAAACAATTTTAATCGGCGAGGAATAAAGAGAAATTTACATCTACAACACTCTACAACGGGATTATGGACTTTTTATAAAGTAAGCGGAATTTTAATCGCTTCAGATAATTTTACAGATAATTACGAAGCGATCCCTCGATGGCAAATGAATTCTTCCACTCGATTTAAGTATTCCAAGGATTTAATTCTTCAGCGGTAATTGAGTAAATTTCTCGACTCGAGGGCAGATGTTTCGTCCACCTGTCTAACCCAAAACCCATACGCAAGAAACGTAATCAACAACGGAGCTAATTTCGTCGAAATTGCTCAAGAAACAAAGGTTTTAGGTCTTACGTTATCTACCGTCCGGCCATCTAAAGACCGAATTCCAAGAATGAAGTATGTCCAGATCTCGTAGAGATTCCAGCCGGTTTAACAACGACTTGCATTTGACCTTTGAACCGGCTCGTTGTACAAGTCGAAAAGTCATGTTTGTGTAACTGCATTTCTCTCATTAAAATCCGGATCGCCTCGCTCCGCAAGACATAAATTTCTAGAGTAATTGTCACGTACGTTTTTTTTTGGGTTAACTCGTTTGATGGACTGTTATGTTCGTTTCACAATTTGATGGCTTCTAGGAAGACGTACTTTGGTTTTAATTAGAAGACGAACGTGTAACGTACCAGGTCTGACCAGGTAGAAATGCGCTCAAAGAGTCTATCTTGTAATTTTTTGGGGGAAAGTTACTGAGCTTCCTCTAATTTCGATTCGGGGCAATACAGTAATTATGGCAGATTAGCCGTGTTGATGTACAATACACCACAACCAGCTAAGACGTTGCGACCGAGCGATCTCATAAGTCGTTTTACTCATTGGGAATGTTTTTTATTTGGGACATTTCGTGGTCTTAAGATAATTTAGTCGTTACTTCCATAAGTATTGCGATTGTGTAAAAGTGTCTATTTGAAAGTAAACAATTTATTCATTATTCAATATACATAAACAAAAAATAGAATACTCGCGTGGTATTAGCATTGAACCCTAATTGTGCAAGCCAATTCGCTCTTCATCACTTCAGTCACTCTTCAGTCACCTCTAATTTTGAAGCTACGAGAAAATAATCTTATGTATGAAAATGTCTAAATTTCTAAGTTTTTTATTACCGAAAATGTACAATTTCAGAAATACTTATGAATAGCCACTGAACGTTTGAATTTGGAGACCTTTCAGTTGTTTATGAAAGGGTTGACTTTCCTCTTCCTTATTAATCAAAGAGTTGATATTTCTGTGAGCTGTTTGGGACGAATTTGCTACAAATTTGGTATAAATGTGATAAGAGACGAGGATTGGCACATCGATATGACGTACTGCCGGTAGTTTGTCATTTTAGTTACAGGTGGAAGCTTTTGCGGGAATTTGGAAACCGTAGCTAACAAGATGCAAGTGTAGCATTCCGCGACCACGTGTGTATATTGTGCGTATAGCCCAAATGATGAGACGTCTCGTTTTACATGTGTCATTCATTTCTGACTTCAAACTACAAACATATTACACTCATTTTATATTTGCGCCTTGTTCGAGTACAATGCGGTCCACTAACCACTTTTTTTCTCCTTCTTGCAGGATTTCTCTCCGATTTAACCAATGAAGCCTTCCGAACCATCGACACCCCTCTAAGTGTTTAGTGTTGCGATAATTTTAAGTGGAATATGGCTGATAAGCTTTAGTTTGTGGTGATAAAAGTGTTATCTAAAACAGAGTGTTCGTTTTACTGTGATCCAACAAACGTCATATAATGAGTTCATATTTCGCGAACTCCTACATACCGGACATGCGAAACGGCGGAGTTTCCGCGGAACACCCCCATCAACATCAACACTACGGAGCAGCTGTCCAAGTGGCCCAAGCCGGCGGCGGCGTGCAAACCGCCCCTAACAGTTGCGGAGGCGACCCGTCCGTCGTGGGCCTCCGCCAAGGGATCCCCCCTCATCACTATGGTGGTCCCCCGGCGGCGGGTCAACCTCCACAAGGAATGCCTTACCCCCGGTTTCCCCCTTACGATAGAATGGACATTAGGGCGGCGGGTTATTACGGTGCTCAACAACAAATGGACGTGGACGGAGCTCAGGGCTATCGGCCGGACAGTCCCACGAACATGCACATGGGAAGCGGTGCGGCTCCGAATGGACACCAAACGCCCGTGGTTTACGCGAGTTGTAAGCTCCAAGCTGCCGCCGTAACCCAAAACGGTGTTCTGGGACCTACGGGTAGTCCGCCGTTGGATAGTACGCAGACGATGCCCAACCACCACATGGGGCACCATATGCAGGAACAGCATCCCCAAGTCCATCAGCAGGCTCACCATCAGCAGCAACATATGATGTACGGTGGCCAGCAGGGGGCGAATATGCATCAGCAGCCTCAGCATCCGCAAGGCGCCATGCAGCAGACTCAACAGGGGCAACAGCCTCCTAGCAATACGGCCTCGTCGTTACCTAGTCCGTTGTATCCCTGGATGAGAAGTCAATTCGGTAAGAGCAGTAATTTCGGTAAGATATATCATATCATATACACATACAAATAGCTATAGACTTCGAATCTTCCTCTAAAACTAGTAGCTTTATGGGAAACCAGGGACTGCTTTTTAATGTCTACTCTTCTATGCTCTAAACTTTGCTTCTCTGCTAGCCCTTTGCTTGATCTTTTTTCGTATGAAACGCATTCCAGAAAAAACCCAAAGCTTTCAATATTCTACAAATTTAATGTTTCCTAGAGTAAGCTAAACTCTGTTGAACATTTATTAATTACATTGGTCCTTTCAATTTTTTTGATGGAAAACTCTCAAGGTTCATAAAACTGATTTATTTCGACCCGCAATTTTACTCCTAGAAAAAACCCCAACGTGCCTAAAAATAGTTCAATTTTAAGGCCCTGAAGGGTAATTTGATAGTTGTAGAAAAGCTGCACTCAACGTGGTCCATAAAGGTGTCTCCCAAGACTTCAAAAACAATTAATTCTTAAAGTTATCGTGCAAATATTTTATATGGCAAAATACGTCCTTCAAAGATAAAAGGTTAAACGTCCCAAAATTAAAGACTTTGAAAGGTTTTGAAGATATTTCGATGAAAGGTTTTGAAGATATTTCGTCTATTTCGGAAGTTTTTCGCCTGAAGGTGTCGAAATTCTTGTCACGTCAAATAATTTTGGTCACAGAAGCCTTCGAAGCTTTAAACATTAATGATTTTTAAGGCTTCATTGATTTTTAAGGCTTGCCAATAGCTCAATTAAGGGGGAAACAGTCTCATCTTAACCTGATCTATAAAAGCACAAAAAAGCTTCTGTAAAGCTGCATATAAATAATTTTCAAGTTCACGTCAGAGAAAACCTTCAAAAGCCCTAAAAATGATTGAAGCTAGGTCTTTTTAACTGTCATGGAAACCGTGGCAGTTAAATTTAATCTATAGAAGTCTTAAAACTGATTGATTTTTAATGTTTCTGATAGTAAATCTATACTGTTACATTTTGTTTTTTCTTAAAAACGAAACGAATCATTTTTAGAATATCTATCAGTAATTTGTCCATTGCAGGAAGTTTTCTACTTCTAAAGTAGGAAAGTGTCTTTTCAAAAGTATCATTCACATGCCTATTCAAAAGATTGTTTCAAAAGCCCTAAATTTTAGTAATTTTTAAGGTTTTTTAGGCTTTCAAAAATTTTCAATTTGAGGCTTTAAAAGGTTTCAAATTATCTTATGAATAATATTTGTAATACGTGAAATGTGAAGTATCTCTTCAAAAGAAATCTTTTAAAAAACCTTTAAAATAATTACTTTTGAAGGTTATGCCAGCATGTGACATGTCCAATTAAAGCCTAATTTGACTATTCAAAAGACTTAAATTGTAGTAATTTTTAAGGCTTGTTAAGGCTTTCAAAAATCCGCCATAATATATAATATTTTTAATATTCGAAATGTGAAGTATCTCTTTAAAATAATCTGCGAAAAAACCTTTAAAATGATTAATTTTTGAAGCTGTGGCAGCGTGCGATACGTACAATTAAAACATCAGTTGCCTATTCAAGAGCCTTAAATTGTAGTAATTTTTAAGGCTTGTTAAGGCTTTCAAAAGTCCGCAAGGAACATATGATATTTTATATAAAAGAAATGTGAAATGTTTCTCCAAAATAATCTGTGAAAAAACCTTTAAAATGATTAATTTTTAAGGCTGTGCCAGCGCGCAACACCTACAATTAAAACATCAATTGCCTATTCAAAAACCTTAAATTGTAGTAATTTTTAAGGCTTGTTAAGGCTTTCAGAAGTCCGCAAGGAACATATGATATTTTTAATAATCGAAATGTGAAGTGTTTCTTCAAAGTAATCTGTGAAAAAACCTTCAAAGTGATTAATTTTTAAGGCTGTGCCAGCGTGCGACACCTACAATTAAAACATCAATTGCCTATTCAAAGGCCTCAAATTGTAGTAATTTTTAAGGCTTGTTAAGGTTTTCTAAAATCTGCAAGTAACATATAATATTTTTAATAATGGAAATGTGAAGTGTCTCTTCAAAATAATCTGCGAAAAAACCTTTAAAATGATTTATTTTTTAAGCTGTGCCAGCGTGCGACACGTACAATTAAAACATCAATTGCCTATTCAAAAGCCTTAAATTGTAGTAATTTTTAAGGCTTGTTAATGCTTACAAAAATCCGCAAGTAACATATAATATTTTTAATAATCGAAATGTGAAGTGTCTCTTCAAAATAATCTGCGAAAAAACCTTTAAACTGATTAATTTTTAAAGCTGTGCCAGCGTGCAACACGTACAATTAAAACATCAATTGCCTATTCTAAAGCCTCAAATTGTAGTAATTTTTAAGGCTTGTTAAGGCTTTCAAAAGTCCTCAAGGAACATATGATATTTTTAATAATCGAAATGTGAAGTGTTTCTCCAAAGTAATCTGTGAAAAAACCCTTAAAGTGATTAATTTTTAAGGCTGTGCCAGCGTGCGACACCTACAATTAAAACATCAATTGCCTATTCAAAAGCCTTAAATTGTAGTAATTTTTGAGGCTTATTAAGGCTTTCAAAAATCTGCAAGTAACATATAATATTTTTAATAATGGAAATGTGAAGTGTCTCTTCAAAATAATCTGCGAAAAAATGATTAATTTTTAAAGCTGTGCCGGCGTGCGACACAATTAATTCATCAAATCAAAAGCCTTAAATTGTATTAATTTTTAAGGATTTTAAAGCTTTCAAAAATTTTGAAATCCTCAATTAATATATGACATTTATAATAATCGAAATGCAAAGTATCTCTGCGAAAAAAATCTGTGAAAAATTCTGTAAATTAACTCATTTTTAAGGCTGTATTTAAGGCATTTGGAAATTCACAGCCCAAGAACCCAGCATTTAGTTTTTTTTTATAAAAGCTTCGAAATTGATTTTAAGAGCCTCTACTAATAATTCGATCCTTATGTAACTTTCCTATTTACTCTGAAAATGTGAAAGTATCTTGCCAAAGGTAACATTCGAGGCCTTAAACAAAATTGATATTTAAGGCTTTCCAAGGATTTCAAATTCTTGATTAACATGTAATATTTTTGATCACCGAAATGTAAAGTATCTTTCGAAAAGAATTCTTTGAAAAAACCTTTAAACTGACTGTGCCAGCATGTGATATGTACAGGGTGAGCAAAACTCGATATCTCAGCTCTATTATAAGACAAGGAAAATCGATGTAAGAAATCTGAATAAAAGTTCTTAAATTGGATTAAATAAAGTCCATTTTAGGTCAAATTTGCATATTCTTCCAGATTTGGAAATCAAAGTAATGATGTCATTGAACTTTTATTTTTCAGAAACACACCCGTATTTTTGCATATTCAAAAAGAACTAGTTTGTTTAAACAAATTTGGTGTTCAAAAATAATTTGTATCTTTTTTGCCTAAAAAGCTATAAACAATTTTTTTGTAAAAAAAAGAATATTATCAAAAATTCGTAACTTCTGCGACTTAAACAAGTAGCCGTTGGAAATGCAATAAATCGAAAATCAAAGTAAAGGGGAGAAAAAATTTATAAAATTGAGTTTTTTAGTAAATTACTTTCTTTTGTTATTTTATTTTTATTATTATCATTAATTTTAACATTTTCTTCTATAATTGAACTAATGGTTGACAACCATTTTTTGTTGCCATTTGACTTTGCTAAACGTTCACGTAAATGATATACAAGGTGAGTCAAAAAGAAAGGGCCAACGCCAAGCTGGAGATACTAGACGCCAAAATATTACGATTGAGCTCAACATGCCTTATACCAATGTGGCTGGTTTAAGAGATACAGGGCGCCCAAAGTTTAAATTTTATTCTGAAATTTTATAATTATTGAGAAAGTTTTGATGCTATAAATTTAATATTTGGAAATTTTATGTTTTTTGGTGTGGTAATAAGAATTTTGAATTTATATTAACGTTGCTCCCATATGGCGCTAATTTCGCATAATCATTTACGTAAATTAAAATATATTTTTTTTATCTGTATAGTAATACTTAAGACAAGTAGACAATATAAAAGAACGATCAATTTTATAAAGAAAAGGTACTCTTGTTTAAGTCGCCTAAAGCCAACGGTTTTTAAGATATTTTCATTTAAAAGTTTCAATGTATTTTTTTATGATTTTTGAATATTTAATTTACAGCACCAAAATTTTCTCAATTATTGAGAAGTTTCAGAATAAAATTATTTAAACATTGAAGGCCCTGTATCTCCTAAACCAGTCACATTAGTATAAGGCATGTTGAGCTCAATCGTAATATTTTAATATCACTCGTTTTGCAATGGCTTATTCTTTCTCTTTCACCCAGTATTATTTATTAGTTTATAGGGAATTTCAAAAGAACCCTAGAAAAGCAGGTGATACCCAGAAAATATTATTCCAAACTTAAAAATATTTAATAGATTTGTCTCCAAAAAGCTGTTTGAATATATCGTACCAATTGCGAATTTTTAATAATACATTTTTTACAATATATTTGCTTATAACTGTTGAACGAAAAAATGTAATAAATTTTTTTGTTTACAAAATTTGTTTAGAAAAATTAGTTCTTTTTAAATATGGAAAAATAGGTTTGCTTCTGAAGAAAAAAAAATCAATGACGTCATTACTTTGGCTTCCAAATCTAAAAAAATATTCAGATTTAGCTTAAAATGGACCTTATTCAATCCAGTATAGAATTTCTTTTCCAATTTCTTACATCTTCTTTGCTTTTCTTATAGTAGCGCCGAGACATTGAGTTTCGCTCACCTTGTACAATTAAATTCGCTCACCCTGTACAATTAAATTCGCTCACCCTGTACAAAACCTAAAATGTCCATTGAAAAGCATTAAATTATAAAAAATTGAAATACCAATCTTGTCCCCTGAAACGTGTTAGAGCAACCTCTGTTGTGTTTTTTAATCTTTCTTGATTTCAGGAGACAAGATTTGTCTTTGAATTTTTGAGGATAATCAAGGACCAGTCCGTTCCACCAAAATTATGACCTAAATTATAGTAATTTTTAAGTTTTTTTAAGGCCTATAAGTCCTCAAATGTATAATTAATATATGACATTTATAATAATCGAAATAAGAAGTATCTCTTCAAAAAAACTGTAAAAAAAACCTTTACAGTAACTGATTTTTAAAAATCATCTGAAGATGATATCTTGAATATCGAAACGCGTTAGAGCAACCTTTGTTGTGTTTTTTAATCCTTCTTGATTTCAGGGGACAAGATTTGTATTTCAATTTTTGAGGATAATCAAGGATCAGTCCGTTCCACCAAAATTATGACCTAAATTATAGTAATTTTTAAGTTTTTTGAAGGCTTTCAAAAGTCATCAAATCTGTAATTAATATACGACATTTATAATAATCGAAAAGGAAGTATCTCTTCAAAAAAGCTGTAAAAAAAACCTTTACAATAACTGATTTTTAAAAAATCATCTGAAGATGATAGCTTGGCTATCGAAACGCGTTAGGGCAACCTTTGTTGTGTTTTGTAATCTTTCTTGACTTCAGGGAACAACATTTGTATTTCAATTTTTGAAGATAACCAAGGACCAGTTCGATCCACCAAAAAAAAACGATTTAATATAGCTGGTAGAAAAAATTCCAAAATTTCGACTTTATTCCCCAAATTTGAAATTCAACCTAAAAACTTAATTGGGGTGAGTAAATATTTGGTTTTTTCTCATTATTCTTTTATTATATGAAAGGACTTTCAAAATTTTGCTCTACACTTTTCAATCTTTCAGAAAAAATAAAATAAAAGGATTCGAAATGGTGTTTAAAAAGTTTTCTTTCAAACTTAAAATTTTTAAGAAAATAACCCAAATTTTAAAAACAAATACATCTACAAAAACCAACTTTTCAGTTTATAATTGTTCCAGAAGACGTTTTTGTTATCTAACAAAATTTATTAGGTAAACTTTGAAAATTCAAAAAAAAAATTCCAAAATTTCGACCCTATTCCCCAAATTTAAAATTTAACCTAAAAGCTAAATTAAGGTGAGTAAATGTTTGTTTTTTTCTCGTTCTTCTATCATAACATGAAAGTACTCTCAACATTTTGCTCTACACTTCTCAATCTTTTAAAAAAAATAAAATAAAAGGATTCGAAATTTGGTGTTTAAAAAGTTTTCATTCAAACTCAAAATTTTGAGAAAATAACCCAAATTTTGGAAACAAATATATCTATAAAGAACCAACTTTTTAGTTTATAGTTGTTTCAGAAAACTATTATGTTATTTACCAAAATTTATTAGGTGAACCTAGAAAATTTAGAAAAAATCCAAAATTTGGACTTTATTCCCCAAATTTGGAAAATAACCTAAAAACTTAATTAATGACAGTGAATATTTGATTTGTTCATGTTATTTTCATTATATGCTCCACACTTCTCAATCTTTCAGAAAAAGTAAAATAAAAGGCTTCGAAATTTGGTGTTTAAAAATTTTTTATTCAAACTCAAAATTTTGAGGAAATAACCCAAATGTTGGAAACAAATACATCTATAAAAAACCAACTTTTTAGTTTATAGTTGTTCCAGAAAACGTTTATATTATTTAACAAAATTTATTAAGTGAAACTTGAAAATTAAAAAAAAAATCCAAAATTTCGACTTTATTCTCCAAATTTGGAATCTAATCCTAAAGGTTTAATTATGTAAGCGAATATTTGATTTTTTTTCTCGTTTTTCTATCGTAACATAAAAGGACACTTTACAAATTTTGCTTCACACTTCTCAATTTTTCAGAAAAAATAAAATGAAATAATTCGAAATTTTGATTCTATAATGCACAGACCAATAGGTTTGAACATTTATTAGATTCGAAGTTTGGAAACCAAATACCGGTTTCGATCTTGTTAGATCTCGTCAGTTTGGTATATGTCGGAACATTTATTAGCATTCGAGTTGGATATACCAAACTGACGAGATCTAACAAGATCGAAACCGGTATTTGGTTTCCAAACTTCGAATCTAATAAATGTTCAAACCTATTGGTCTGTGCATTATAGAATCCTTGTCTTCTGGGAACTCTCCTAGAGAGCAACCGCTTCGCTAGGTGGCAGTGTTTCAACTGTTGGTAGTTCAGCTACCTATGATTCACTATACACGCCTGGAGGGCTGCATGAATTTGTAGTCTAGGTTGCATTCTTCTTGAATCGAAATTTTGAGTTTAAAACTTTTCATTCCAACTAATATTATGAGAAAATAACCCAAATTTTGGGGACAAAGACATCCATAAAATAAAAAATATTGAGTTTATCGTTGTTCTAGAAAACGTTTATATTATTTAACAAAATTTATTGGGTTAAATTGAAATCTAATTTAAAAACTTAATTAATGTGAATGAATATTTGGTTTTTTCTCGCTTTCTTTTCGCTACACGCTAGGACTCCAAACTTCTCAATCTTTCAGAAAAAATTAAATAAAAGCATTCGAAATTTTGAGTTTCAAAATTTTTCATTCCAACTCGAAATTTTGGGAAAATAACCCAATTTTTTTAGAAAAAGATTTCTGCAAAAGTCCAAATTTTAAGTTAATAGTCGAAATTTTCAAAACTCTTAAGTTTAAACTGTGTGATATGAGACAAAAGACAAATTTTTTAAAAAAAATCAAACTTTCGACCTTACTCTGAATATTTGGATTATAATCCTACAATTTTCACTTTAAACTGAATCATTCGAGTTTTTCTCATAAATCAAAGAGATGAAATTTGAAATTTTACTCGAAATTTCCAAAATGTTAGTCTTAAAATTTCTACTTTAACAAAAAGTGACCAAAAAGAATGGATCGAAATTTAAAAATGTTAATTCAGAATTTCGACAAAAACCCTAATTTTGGGAAATGGATCTAAGTTAAAAAAACAATCCACATTTGCAAAAAAGTTGAACACTGAATTTGGAAAATAAAGCTTGAAATGAGCTCCAGCCCAAAATTTCAAGTGGAAATTTTAAGACTAACATTTTAAAATAATAGGATTTACATTCTAGAAAAAAAAGATTTTTAATATAAATTTTAGGGAAGAAAAAACTTGAAGATCTCAAAGTTTTGAAAGAAGTGAAATTTTCGAAAAACACCTCTACATTTATTTAAAAAAAATTGACAAACTGGTCCTTGGTTATCTTCAAAAATTGAAATATCTCTCTGAAGATGATAGCTTGGTTATCGAAACGAGTGAGAGCAACCTTTGTTACGTTTTTAAATTTTCTTTGGTTTTAGGAAACAAGATTTGTATTTCAATTATTATTATTATTTGTATTTCAATTATTTCAATTATCAATTATTTAACTATTTTTGAAAATTTTAACTTTTTTGAAATTTCAGACTCTTTTCAGGATTTTCGACTTCCTCTCGAAGTTTAGATCTTAGTGTAGTAAATTAGACTTTCATTTCAAAAATTGAACACTCCGACTTTTTTGAAAATGTTCACTTTTTTAAAAAAATTGGATTTTTTTTCAAATTTTGTCTTTTTATATTCTCAGCCTTCCAAATTTCGAACTTTCATCATCAAATTTCGTCTTTTAAAATTTCCAAAAAAGATACTTTGATAAAGATAAATTTAAAAAAAATTTCCAATTTTTGAAAACCAAGAACCAGTCCGTTGTACTCTAAATAATGTTAAAAAAAAGAAATATTGGAAAAAACTTAAACTAAATTTAATAAATATTTTCTCCTATTTTCTAGAATTTTTTTTGGTCGGCGCTGATAGTGGCTGCAATTTTCTGTTTTATCTACTGAAAGCTAACTTCTTTCTATACAGAATGGACATAGTGTCTAGCTAAGAATCTAAGTGCGATTGGGCTTTAGTCAGAAACGACTTTTATAATAGTCGAAATAAGAAGTATCTCTTCAAAAAAGGTGTAAAAAAAAACCTTTACAATAACTGATTTTTAAAAAATCATCTGAAGATGATAGCTTGGCTATAAAAACGCGTTAAAGCAACCTTTGTTGTGTTTTTAAATCTTTCTTGATTTCAGGGAACAAAATTTGTATTTCAATTTTTGAAGATAACCAAGGACCAGTCCGTTCCACCAAAATTATGACTTAAATTATAGTAATTTTCAAGTTTTTTTAAAGCTTTCAAAAGTCCCCAAATCTGTAATTAATATATGACATTTATAATAATCTAAATAAGAAGTATCTCTTCAAAAAAGCTGTAAAAAAAAACCTTTACCATAACTGATTTTAAAAAAATCATCTGAAGATGATAGCTTGGCTATCGAAACGCGTTAGAGCAACCTTTGTTGTGTTTTTAAATCTTTCTTGATTTCAGGGAACAAAATTTGTATTTCAATTTTTGAAGATAACCAAGGACCAGTCCGTTCCACCAAAATTATGACTTAAATTATAGTAATTTTCAAGTTTTTTTAAAGCTTTCAAAAGTCCTCAAATCTGTAATTAATATATGACATTTATAATAATCTAAATAAGAAGTATCTCTTCAAAAAAGCTGTAAAAAAAAACCTTTACCATAACTGATTTTTAAAAAATCATCTGAAGATGATAGCTTGGCTATCGAAACGCGTTAGAGCAATCTTTGTTGTGTTTTGTAATCTTTCTTGATTTCAGGGAACAAAATTTGTATTTCAATTTTTGAAGATAACCAAGGACCAGTTCGATCCACCAAAAAAAAAACGATTTAATATAGCTGGTAGAAAACCTTATCCAAAAAAACTTCCAAAGAACCAAACAGTATTATTTTTTGTTACAATAGTAATTTCGTTTTATGATGGCGATGGAACCAATATTTAACGTCGATTGTAAGAAGAAACTTCTCGTTTATAGAAAACTTTCAGAAGTCCCTGCCCTTAATAATGTCGACAATCTGTCGATACTGCAGTCGCATTAGCAGGTACCCCAAAAATGTTTTGTTTTTTCGGTTTTTTTGAATAATCTTTCATGGAAGTTTTTGAGTGTTTGAGTGTTATATTATGTGTTTGAGTGTTTGAGATATATTAAAATTAAATTTGAAAGTCATCTTGAAAAAGCCTTCAAAAGCCTTAAAAATTACAGATTTTTAAGGCTTATCATTTATCAAATTGGATGGATGTTTTTTTTTGGCTTTGTTGAGTGCAACTTAGATGTTGTAACATTATTGGCCTTCATATTCGACCTGTGAATGTTGTTCTGAAAGAAAATTGTTGACGATAAATAATTATTTTGGAAGAGGATATATAATATTATCTTTGCAATGCAAACTTTTTAAAGTATTTAAAATGTTGATAATTGTAGACTTCTGGAGACAATCTGGCTGAAATTTTGGGCACTTATATTGGACTTGTGACATTATATTTAAGAAAAACTCTCCAATGCCTTCTAGGTGACTAATATTTGTTACGCTACAATAGTAAATTTCCAAGAGAAAGCTCGAAAAGCCTTAAGCATGATTGATTTTTTAGGCTTTTTTACCGATATCTAATTTATTAATTAGTAAAAATTTTTGGAAAATGCCTCATATTTAAATGTTTCGAATGTAATTTAACTTTTGAGAAGGTATTCAGTTTTCATGTAATATGAAAAGCTATCTCTCTAGGAAAGAGTATAAACGTCAAAACTGAAAAACTGTTGAAACTCTTCTGAATATTGTGATTAATTTGATAGCTGTACTGACATATTTGACAAGTAAAATCATTTCCAAAGACGAAACCCTCAAAGGCAGAAAAATTGATGAATTTTTAAGACTTTCTAGGGTAACTGGATCGTTGTGGAAGCGACGCTATTTGTTTAATTGTTACATCTCAAGATAAATTAAAAAAAAATATATTTCTCCTAAAGACTTGCGAGGATAACTTTGAAATCCTTGTTACCAGGATTTGATATGAATAAAAGACTTCCCTAAATCGACCTTCAAATGTGTAAAAATTGATTTTTAAGGCTTTTAATGGTTTGGTGACCATTTCATCTTTTTCAATGAGTTGTACCACCTCTATCGTGAGCTTTCTATAGTTATGATTCTAAGGCACAGACCAATAGGTTTGAACATTTATTAGATTCGAAGTTTGGAAACCTATATATAAGTGAATAGTGAATCGTAGGTAGCTGAACTACCAACAGTTGAAACACTGCTAGCGAAGCGGTTGCTCTCTAGGAAAGTTCCCAGAAGACAAAGATTCTAATGCACAGACCAATAGGTTTGAACATTTATTAGATTCGAAGTTTGGAAACCAAATACCGGTTTCGATTTTGTTAGATCTCGTCAGTTTGGTATATCTAACTCGAATGCTAATAAATGTTCCAACAAGTAAGTACTAAAACATTCACAGGCAGATCGAAACCGGTATTTGGTTTCCAAACTTCGAATCTAATAAATGGTCAAACCTATTGGTCTGTGCATTAGAATCCTTATCTTCTGGGAACTTTCCTAGAGAGCAACCGCTTCGCTAGATGGCAGTGTTTCAACTGTTGGTAGTTCAGCTACCTATGATTCGCCACTATACACGCCGCCTGGAGGGCTACATGAATTTGTAGTCTAAGTTGCATTCTACTTGCATATAATTATGATAATATGAAATAGGTTTCGGTTGATCTTTCTTAAAAATTTGCATAAGCGACAGTTCTAAATTCTTTGTCTAATCCCTTTAAAAGCCACGACTTATTTTCGACCAAACTCCCGTGGTCATCTACCTAAGATTGGCAATTTTTAACCGAAAGGTGCCCCTTTATTACGGCAAACAATTGTCGAGACCGTCGTTTTGTCAGAACGGTCGAGATTTACGACGTCCTTTTCGAGAGTGACACAATTTTGCATAATGCTGCTTCGGACGTCTCAATTTCGCAGCAGCGGGAGTCGTACATGCAGTTGCCGATCGGTATTTGTCATTCTTTCAGCTAGCTTTCAATTGTTTCCTGAATTTATGTCGAAGCGCTCTGGCGTTTCGTTCCATCCGGCGATGTTTTATGACCGAGAATATTAACTGGAAGGTAAATTTTATGGCTTTTGAGGGCTTTATCCGGGTTTTTCTATTTAGTTGGGGTAGTTACCGGGTTGTTCTTGTTGTAAACGTTTGTGTTTGGCATATTTTTGGGGTTATGTGTGCGTGAAAGGTGAATGTTTGAATTTGAGGTGAGTCGTGTGCCAAATAAAACGTAAACAAGCCATAAAAGTATCGCGGTCATAATTTATGTGTCCGATTCGGGCCTGGAGGAGGAAAGGAAGCCGCGGCTATTAAAATAACACTAAACGATGTACTTTGGGTTTTACGACGCCATAAATTGCCGGAACGCCAGCGAATCAAATTAAGAGATAATAAAATAAACAATCGGGCATATTATAAACCACATAACCTAATAATGAGTACCCCAATGAAAGGGTTAAATAATTTACAGCACTATCAAATCTCGTCCCGTCACAATTTATCACCGGGAATGCTTATTTAATAGCCGACGACGAGCGGCGAATCGGCACGAAGTTGAATCTTTGCTTCATAAATTGCGCTCAACAAGTAGCCTATATAAAGCGGCGGTGCGGCGCGGGCTATATTGTTATTACCGTACTTATGGCTGCCAACAGATGTAAATTCATTTCTCTATTAGTTTAATGTCCCTTTACACATCGCCCCACGTTTCTTTCTTCGACCTTTTTATCTGTTACGACTAGTTTAAACTTTTTATAGCGCCGTCACCCAATCGAACGAAACATTTTTGAGATTCAACTAATAATTTCGGACATTTTGCTTTGTAGAAAACCTCTCGCTTAAGCTAGTTGTTTAAACTATGCTTTGACCTAATAAATGAAATCATAATTTACTTTAAAAAATCTGAAATCATTTTATTGAAAAATCCCGGCGCATCCACCAATTTCTATTTTTCTTCTAAATTTGAGAATGGCTTTAAAAATATTGATTATTTTTTATATATCACGTTTTTTACCAACTTGGGTGGTCTCCGGACTACCCCCTAGTTATCACTTGTCATTAAAAAATTATTCTCAGGCGTCCCATTTCAAATCGAATTTCTGTTAACGAATAACCCAGACATATAGTGCAAGACACCAGGTGACTGTAATTAGGAAAGAAAGAGAACTTTGCAGCTTATTTTATCTCAAATATCTGCAAGAAAAATTCAATTTCTGTGTAACCAGATATCGGTTTCAGTGGAAAATTAGACAGAATATAAATCGGCTTCCCATTTATTCTTCTTAACTTGAAAAAAGATTTGGGCAGCAAATTTTAGTTTGATGGGCAATTAAAAATTAAAAGTAAACTTTTTATGTTTTTTTCAATTTATTTAACATTTCTTCGGCCCAGTTTGGTAATATTTAATTTTTTTATGGTTTGTTGACAATTTTCTAAACAGTTTTTGAAATGCGACTACGTGATATTTAAATTTATTGAAAACGTCACTTCATGATAGTTCACAAATTAAGAGGTTAGTTTATTTTACATAGAATAGGAATAATCAAAAATAGAAAACCAGAAATTAGATATGGAAAAAAAATTAAAATTTCTTACTTTGATAAATAAATATTAATATTAAATATTACCAAACTGGGCCGAAGAAATGTTAGATAAATTGAAAAAAACATAATATTTCCGGTCAATAAGGGTCATGAAGAATAAACTTTTTAGTTGTAATGAATGATTGACGACCAAATTAGTTTCAATTGAGTGACTGTTACAACTTACAACAATCGATACAATTAGCTTTAGTGACCAAAAAGTGTATTTGAATATTTAGCTTCGAAAGAAATTGTACGAAAGTAAAAGACATTATTGAACTATAAGGACATGTCCTTCAGACTGTGCTGTCGCGTCGCAAGTGGGCCCCCGAGTCGCAAGTGGGCCCCCGAAGCAAGTATGAACTCAACACGTAAACAACAACAACAACAACAACAACAACGTAAAAAAGGAAATCTCAAAATGACAGCCAAAATTTAAATTTTTCTTTTACTGTTTTGAGAATTTTAGAAGACAAATAATAATTAATATTGATGAAAAGGAGTAATCCTTGGTTATATTCAAAAATTGTCCTTCAGACTGTGCTGTGGCGTCGCAAGTGGGCCCCTGAGTCGCAAGTGGGCCCCCGAAGCAAGTATGAACTCAACACGTAAACAACAACAACAACAACATAAAAAAAGGAAATCTCAAAATGACAGCCAAAATTTAAATTTTGCTTTTACTGTTTTGAGAATTTTAGAAGACAAATAATAATTAATATTGATGGAAAGGAGTAATCCTTGGTTATATTCAAAAATTGATATACAAATCTTGTTTCCTAAAATCTAGAAACATAGTTTTTTTCTTTCTCTTTCTTTCTCGGTTTTAGGGGACAAAATTTGTAAGTATATCAATTTTTTTATTAACTAATATAGACATTTTTCCGTAATTTTAAAATTTTTAAAGATCAACATTTCAAAATTTAACATAAAATGCTAAAAAATGTTTAAATGTCAAGAAATGTTTGTGATTTAAGTGGAAGATTTGTAAACAAAGTAAAATATCTCATTAAACAATCGAAATTTTGAGTTTTTTGAATATGTCGACTTCTTATCGAAGCTTCAACTTGGGTTTTGAGTTCTGTCGATATATTTTCACATCGACTTTTTTCAAGTTTCGATGTTTTCTCAAATCTTCGACTTTTTCTAAAACTACTACGGACATTTTTCCGTAATTTTAAAATTTTTAAAAATCAGCATGTCAAAATTTAACATAAAATGCTAAAAAATGTTTAAATGTCAAGAAATGTTTGTGATTTAAGTGGAAGATTTGTAAACAAAGTAAAATATTTCACTAAACAATCGAAATTTTGCGTTTTTTGAAAATGTCGACTTCTTATCGAAGCTTCAACTTGGGTTTTGAGTTCTGTCGATATATTTTCACATCGATTTTTTTCAAGTTTCGATGTTTTCTCAAATCTTCGACTTTTTCTAAAACTACTACGGATATTTTTCCGTAATTTTAAAATTTTTAAAAATCAGCATTTCAAAATTTAACATAAAATGCTAAAAAATGTTTAAATGTCAAGAAATGTTTGTGATTTAAGTGGAAGATTTGTAAACAAAGTAAAATATTTCACTAAACAATCGAAATTTTGAGTTTTTTGAAAATGTCGACTTCTTATCGAAGCTTCAACTTGGGTTTTGAGTTCTGTCGATATATTTTCAGATCGACTTTTTTCAAGTTTCGATGTTTTTTCAAACCTTCGACTTTTTCTAAAACTTCGAATTTCATTTTGGCAAATGAAGGCGAAATTTCACACAAAAAAATCAAACTTTTGTGTTTACTTTAAACTTGGTGGAAATAAATCATAAAATTGAAAGTGTAAAGTCGAAAATTTGAAAAAATAAGCCGAAATTAGTAGAAAATATTCAATTTTCTCGATATGTGTAGTTTAGCTAAAAAAAATCACTTGAATTTTAATATCGAATTCATGAAAATCAGCTAAAAATTTAGAATTTTTTTATATCCCTTAGTCTTCGAGCAGTACATACATTTTCTTATCAAGATTTGGAATTAAAACTCCACATTTCAAAACTATAGGGAAATAAAAAATAGTTTGAAGATAAAATTAAACTTTAATGAAATTTCGACAAAGAAAAGTAGGAATTTTGGCAAAGGAAGAAGAAATTTCACACAAAAAATCAAACTTTTGGGTTTTGGTGGAAATTAATTATAAAATTGAAAGTGTAAAGTCGATAATTTGAAAAAATAAGCCGAGCTTAGTAGAAAATATTCAATTCTCCCGATATGTGTATTTTAACTAAAAAAAATCACTTGAATTTTAATATCGAATTCATGAAAATCAGCTAAAAATTTAGAATTTTTTTATATCCCTTAGTCTTCGAGTAGTACATACATTTTCTTATCAAGATTTGGAATTAAAACTCCACATTTCAAAACTATAGGGAAATAAAAAATAGTTTGAAGATAAAATTAAACTTTAATGAAATTTCGACAAAGAAAAGTAGGAATTTTGGCAAAGGAAGGAGAAATTTCACACAAAAAATCAAACTTTTGGGTTTTGGTGGAAATTAATCATAAAATTGAAAGTGTAAAGTCAATAATTTGAAAAAATAAGCCGAGATTAGTAGAAAATATTCAATTCTCTCGATATGTGTAGTTTAACTAAAAAAAATCTCTCTAATTTTGATATTCAAGTCGTGAGTAGAAATTCAGGAAATTGAAGCCAATATTTTGTAAAAATTCTCATTTATGAAGCAAAATTCCTGAGCATTTACAGTGAAAATTAAAAAGAGAAGTTAAAATTTTAAGTTTCATATCAGAATTTTGAGAAAAACTTGAAATTATAATTAAACTAAGACTACCATGATCTAACATCTTTGCACATATTTTTTATATCTAAGCTTACCGAGTTTGATATGCAACAACAACAAAAATGTGCCATTCAAGACGACTCAATAAGTATTTCAAAGTAAAAAAAATATTTTTAGCAAAATTTCGAGTATATAAAGTCCAGATTAAAGAGAAATTGATTAAAAAATCGCAATTTATGAGTGAAACCTTTACCAAAATTTTCACAAATAGAAATTAAAGACAAATCTTTGAACAAAAAATTAAAATATTAAAGCAAAATCAAGCTTGTGATCAAAATTGCATGAAAAAAATCAAAGAAACATTATAAGTAAAACCAAAAAACTAGAGTTTGAGAAAAAAGTGAAAATTTCGAGAAATTGCTCAAAAATGCGTATATTATTAGCGCAACCTTGAAAGTTGAAATTTGGAGTCTTAATTTCTGTGAAATGGACTGGTCATTGGTTATCTTTAAAAATTAAAATACAAATGTTGTCTCCAGTCAGAACTCAAGATTTGTATTTTAATTTTTGGAGTCTTAAAATTATAATTTTGAGAAAATCACTCGTCCATGCATATAAAAAAATTGTCAAAGATTAATGCTTGAACTCGAGATTTAAGGGAAACAAAAATATTTATACAAATCAAATCTTCATCGAAATATCGATAAAAATGTTAAGATTTCTAAGGCACAAAATTTCTAACGAAAAAAATCAAAATATTAAGGAAAAAAATTGTGTAGAAGTTTCATAGAAAAAAATTTGATAAATAATGGAAATAATAAAAATTGAAAGATTGATAAAAAAAGTCGAGGTTTCGAGGAATTGCTTAATATTACGGTTATTTTCAATTTAATTTTGAGAGTGGAAATTTGGAGTCTTAAAATTAAAATTTTGAGAAAATGAGTCGACTATGCCCATAAAAAAAAATATCAAAATTTCGGGCTTAATTCCAGGATTTGATAAAAACAAAAAAATTTACATAAATCAAAGCTTCATCTAAATTTGGACAAAATATTTGAAAACAAAATTTCGAACGAAAAAATCAAAATATTAAGGAGAGAAACAACGTTTTGAGTTGACTTGTTATAGACAAAAATTTAAAAATTTATGGAAAAATCAAAAATTGAAAGTTTCAGAAAAAAGTCGAGAAATTGCTCAAAATTATCGTTATTTTCAGTTTAATCTTGAGAGTAGAAATTTGGAGTCTTAAAATTAAAATTTTGAGGAAATCACTGGTCTATGCACATAAAAAAAAATTATCAAAATTTCGAGCCTAAATCTAAGATTTAAGAAAAACAAAAAATTTACATAAATCAAATCCTTATCGAAATTTCGACAAAATACTCGAAAAGTACAAAATTTCGAAGGCAAACATCAAAACATTAAGAAGAAAATCAACGTTTTGAGTTGAATTTTTATAGAAAAAAATTTAAAAAATTGGGGAAAAATCAAAAATCCAAAGTTTCTCAAAAAAGTCGAGGTTTCGAGAAATTGCTCAAAATTATCGTTATTTTCAGTTTCATTTTGAGAGTAGAAATTTGGTGTCTTAGAATAAAATTTTGAGAAAATCGTTCAGTCTATACACATAAAAAAACTATCAAAATTTCGAGCCTAAATCCAAGATTTGAGAAAAACAAAAAATATGTACATAAATCAAAGTTTCATCGAAATTTGGACCAAATATTTGAAAACAAAATTTCGAACGAAAAAATCAAAATATTAAAGAGATAATCAACGTTTTGAGTTGACTTGTTATAGACAAAAATTTAAAAATTTATGGAAAAATCAAAAATTGAAAGTTTCAGAAAAAGGTCGAGAAATTGCTCAAAATTATCGTTATTTTCAGTTTAATCTTGAGAGTAGAAATTTGGAGTCTTAAAATTAAAATTTTGAGGAAATCACTGGTCTAATGCACATAAAAAAAAATTATCAAAATTTCGAGCCTAAATCTAATATTTAAGAAAAACAAAAAATTTACATAAATCAAATCCTTATCGAAATTTCGACAAAATACTCGAAAAGTACAAAATTTCGAAAGCAAACATCAAAACATTAAGAAGAAAATCAACGTTTTGAGTTGAATTTTTATAGAAAAAAATTTAAAAAATTGGGGAAAAATCAAAAATCGAAAGTTTCTCAAAAAGTCGAGGTTGCTCAAAATTATCGTTATTTTCAGTTTCATTTTGAAAGTAGAAATTTGGTGTCTTAGAATAAAATTTTGAGAAAATCGTTCGTCTATACACAGAAAAAAACTATCAAAATTTCGAGCCTAAATCCAAGATTTGAGAAAAACAAAAAAATGTACATAAATCAAAGTTTGATGGAACGGACTGGTCCTTGGTTATCTTCAAAAATTGAAACACAGAACTTGTCCCCTGAAACCAAGAAAAATTAAAAAACACAACAAATGTTGCTCTAACGCGTTTCGACAGCCAAGCTGTCATCTTCAGAGAGAAATCAAAGTTTCATCGAAATTTGGACCAAATATTTGAAAACAAAATTTCGAACGAAAAAATCAAAATATTAGGGAGAGAAGCAACGTTTTGAGTTGACTTGTTATAGACAAAAATTTAAAAATTTATGGAAAAATCAAAAATAGAAAGTTTAAGAAAAAAAGTCAAGGTTTCGAGAAATTGTTCAAATTTATCGTCATTTTCAGTTTAATCTTGAGAGTAGAAATTTGTAGTCTTAAAATTAAAATTTTGAGAAAATCACTGGTCTATGCACATAAAAAAAAATATCAAAATTTCGAGCCTAAATCCAATATTTGAGAAAAACAAAAAAAATTACATAAATCAAATCTTCATCGAAATTTCGACAAAATATTCAAAAAGTACAAAATTTTGAACGAAAACATCAAAACATTTAGCAGAAAATCAACGCTTTGAGTTGAGTTTTTATAAGAAAAATTTAAAAAACTAGCGAAAAATCAAAAATTGAAAGTTTGAGAAATAAGTCGAAGTTTTAAAAAATTGCTCAAAATTATCGTTATTTTCAGTTTAATCTTGAGAGTAAAAATTTGTAGTCTTAAAATTAAAATTTTGAGAAAATCACTGGTCTATGCGCATAAAAAAAAATTATCAAAATTTCGAGCCTAAATCCAATATTTGAGAAAAACAAAAAAAATTACATAAATCAAATCTTCATTGAAATTTCGACAAAATATTCAAAAAGTACAAAATTTTGAACGAAAACATCAAAACATAAAGCAGAAAATCAACGCTTTGAGTTGAGTTTTTATAAGAAAAATTTAAAAAACCAGCGAAAAATCAAAAATTGAAAGTTTGAGAAAAAAGTCGAAGTTTTAAAAAATTGCTCAAAATTATCGTTATTTTCAGTTTAATCTTGAGAGTAGAAATTTGTAGTCTTAAAATTAAAATTTTGAGAAAATAACTGGTCTATGCACATAAAAAAAAATATCAAATTTTCGAGCCTAAATCCAATATTTGAGAAAAACAAAAAAAATTACATAAATCAAACCTTCATCGAAATTTCGACAAAATATTTGAAGAGTACAAAATTTTGAACAAAAAAATTAAAATATTAAAGAGATAATCAACGTTTTGAGTTGACTTGTTACAGACAAAAATTTAAAAATTTATGGAAAAATCAAAAATTGAAAGTTTGAGAAAAAAGTTAAGGTTTCGAGAAATTGCTTAAAATTATCGTTATTCTTAGCTCAATCTTGAGAGTAGAAATTCACAGTCTTAGAATTAAAATTTTGAGAAAATCGTTCATTTATGCACATAGAAAAAATATCAAAATATCAAAATTTTCGGATTAATCTTGAGAGTAGAAATATGGAGTCTTAAAATCAAAATTTTGAGAAAATCACTGGTCTATGCACATAAAAAAAATAATTAAAACTTTGAACCTAAATCCAATATTTGAGAAAAACAAAAAAATTTATATAAATCAAATCTTCAATGAAATTTCAACAAAAAATGTTGAAATTTCGACAAAATATTCAAAAAGTACAAAATTTTGAACGAAAACATCAAAACATTTAGCAGAAAATCAACGCTTTGAGTTGAGTTTTTATAAGAAAAATTTAAAAAACTAGCGAAAAATCAAAAATTGAAAGTTTGAGAAATAAGTCGAAGTTTTAAAAAATTGCTCAAAATTATCGTTATTTTCAGTTTAATCTTGAGAGTAAAAATTTGTAGTCTTAAAATTAAAATTTTGAGAAAATCACTGGTCTATGCGCATAAAAAAAATTATCAAAATTTCGAGCCTAAATCCAATATTTGAGAAAAACAAAAAAAATTACATAAATCAAATCTTCATTGAAATTTCGACAAAATATTCAAAAAGTACAAAATTTTGAACGAAAACATCAAAACATAAAGCAGAAAATCAACGCTTTGAGTTGAGTTTTTATAAGAAAAATTTAAAAAACCAGCGAAAAATCAAAAATTGAAAGTTTGAGAAAAAAGTCGAAGTTTTAAAAAATTGCTCAAAATTATCGTTATTTTCAGTTTAATCTTGAGAGTAGAAATTTGTAGTCTTAAAATTAAAATTTTGAGAAAATAACTGGTCTATGCACATAAAAAAAAATATCAAATTTTCGAGCCTAAATCCAATATTTGAGAAAAACAAAAAAATTACATAAATCAAACCTTCATCGAAATTTCGACAAAATATTTGAAGAGTACAAAATTTTGAACAAAAAAATTAAAATATTAAAGAGATAATCAACGTTTTGAGTTGACTTGTTACAGACAAAAATTTAAAAATTTATGGAAAAATCAAAAATTGAAAGTTTGAGAAAAAAGTTAAGGTTTCGAGAAATTGCTTAAAATTATCGTTATTCTTAGCTCAATCTTGAGAGTAGAAATTCACAGTCTTAGAATTAAAATTTTGAGAAAATCGTTCATTTATGCACATAGAAAAAATATCAAAATATCAAAATTTTCGGATTAATCTTGAGAGTAGAAATATGGAGTCTTAAAATCAAAATTTTGAGAAAATCACTGGTCTATGCACATAAAAAAAATAATTAAAACTTTGAACCTAAATCCAATATTTGAGAAAAACAAAAAAATTTATATAAATCAAATCTTCAATGAAATTTCAACAAAAAATGTTGAGATTTAAAAATTCTATTCAGAAAAAATTTCGACAAAATATTCGAAAAGTACAAAATTTCGAACGAAAACATCATTAAGGAGAAAATCAACGTTTTGAGTAGAATTCTGGTAGAAAAAATTTTAAAAAATTAGGGAAAAATCAAAAATTGAATGTTTGAAAAAAAAGTCGAGGTTTAAAGAAATTGCTCAAAATTATCGTTATTTTTAGCTCAATCTTGAGAGTAGAAATTCACAGTCTTAGAATTAAAATCTTGAGAAAATCGTTCATTTATGCACATAGAAAAAATATCAAAGTTTCGAGCCTAAATCCAAGATTTCCAAAAATTTACGTAAATTAAATCTTCATCGAAATTCCGAAAAAAAAATTGAACAGGAAAAAATTTCGAACGAAAAAAATCAAAATATTAAGAAAAAGATCAACGTTTTTAGTTGAATTTTTATATAAATTTTTTTTTTAAATTGGGGAAAAATCAAAAATTGAAAGTTTGATAAAAAAAAGACGAGATTTCGAAAAATTGCTCAAAATTATCGTTATTTCAGTTTAATCTTGAAGAGTAAAAGCTTGAATATTTAAATTAAAATCTTGAGGAAGTTGCATTAGAATGCAGTCTTCTGGGACTTTCCAGAGAGCAACCGCTTTGCTAAGCCTTTGTGGTTCAGCTGTTAATGTATATAAAAAAATTATCAAAATTTCGAACTTAAACTCAAGATTTAAGAGAAACAAAAAAATTTATATGAATCCAAACTTTCAACGAAATTTCAACAAAAAATTATGAGATTTGAAAGGTAGAAAATTTCGAACGAAAAAAATTAAAAATATAAAGCAAATAAATTAAGGTTTGGAATAGAATTTTATAGAAAAAACTCAAAAAAAATGAGGGAAAAATTAAAAATTGACAGTTTGAGAAAAAAAAGCCGAGATTTCGAGAAATTGTTCAAAATTACCAACATTTTCAGTTCAAACTTGAGAATAAAAGTTACGAGTCTCAATATTAACATTTAGAGAGAAACACTTGTCTATGCATATAAAAAAATTATCAAAAGTTCGAGCCTAAAGATGTAAGAGAAACAAAAAAAATTATATAAATCAAATTTTCATCGAAATTTTCACAAATGTTGAGATTTGAATTATAGAAAATTTCGAACGAAAAAATCAGAATATCGAGAAAAAAATTCAAGGGTTGTAAATATTGACTTTTTTGAAAAATTCGACCACTGTTGAAAATTCAAACCCTTCTTTGCAAAATTCGACTTTTATTAAAATGTTGACTATTTCTCAAAAAAGTACAAAAATGCTTTTTTGAAAACTTCGAATATTTTGAAAATTTTAATTTTTTAATTAGAAATTTCAATTATTTATTTACAGGTTTTGAGTTTTTAAACATTTCGAAGGTTTCTTGAAATTTAATTATGCTGAAAGTTTCGAATTTTTTGAAGTTTTAGTTTTTTTCCTACAATTTGGATATTTTTCCCAAAATTTTGAGTATTTTTTAAAAAAGTCAATATTCTCGAAATTTTAGCTTTTTGTGGAAATTTCGATCTTTAAAATAATGATTCAAAAATTGTAACCTTTTTGAAAATTTGGATTTTTTTTTTGAAAAATTCGATTTTATTGAAAATTTAACTTTTCCTTAAAATTTTTACTTTTGCATATATTTTTAAAAAAGTAGTAATTTTTAAAAAATATATGCAAAAGTGGAAATTTTAAGGAAAAGTTAAAATTTCAATAAAAAAAACCCTTTTAAAAAAATTAACCGCTTTTTAAAAAAATTGGCACTTGAAAATTTGGATTTTTCAAAATTGCGACTTGAAAGTTTTAATATTTTTTTAGATTTATTTTAAAATTTAGAACTTTTTGAAAATTCTGACATCTTTCGGAATTACTGGTGTAAAAATCTCGTCCCCTGAAATCAAGAAAGTTTAAAAAACCCAGCAACAGTTGTTCTAACGCGTTTCGATAGCCAAGCTAACATCTTCAGAGAAATACTGCTAACAAAGTAAAAATTTTGAAATTGATCTCGTAATTTTGAGAAAAGGTAACATTTCAAATAAAAACCATGATCGATATAAAAATTATTTATCAAAATTTCGGGCTTAAATTTGAAACTTCAAAGTTAAACAGAAATAAAAAAAACTCTTAATTTATAAAATAATCCTTCATCGAAATTTCAGCAAAAAACGTTGATATTTAGAAAAATTTAAACAGTCTTGGAGGCTGCCGACAAAAGCGAAAATTTAAAACTAGGAAATGACAATGCGTATGAAGTGTAGTTCGGACCCACACTAGTAAACAGGTTAGAATATTGGAAATATTTGCTCCAGTGCTAACAGCAGAGTATGTTTCGGTAGAACGGACTGGTCCTTGGTTATCTTCAAAAAATTTATACACAAATCTTGTCCCCTGAAACCAAAACTAAGTTTTACACAAATTTTTTCCTTAATATTTTGATTTTTTTCATTAGAAATTTCGTAACTTACAAATCTTAACATTTTCGTCGAAATTTCGATGAAGATTTGATTTGCATAAATATTTTTGTTTCTCCTAAACCTTGTTTAAGCACGAATCTTTGACAATTTTTTTATATGCACAGACGAGTGTTTTTCTCAAAATTATAAATTTAAGACTCCAAAAATTGAAATACAAATCTTGAGCTTTGACAGGGGACAAGATTTGTATTTCAATTTTTAAAGATAACCAAGGACCAAAAATTGAAACACAGAACTTGTCCCCTGAAACCAAGAACGATTAAAAAACACAACAAAGGTTGCTCTAACGCGTTTCGACAGCCAAGCTGTCATCTTCAGAGAGAAACAGTTTCTCTCTGAAGATGACAGCTTGGCTGTCGAAACACGTTAAGGCAACCTTTGTTGTGTTTTTTAATCTTTCTTGGTTTCAGTGAACAAGTTTCATATTTCAATTTTTAAAGATAACCAAGGACCAGTACATTCCATCATACCAAGGACCAGTCCATTGCACAGAAATTAAGACTCCAAATTTCAACTCTGAAGGTTGTACTAAAAATATCGGCATTTTTGAGCAATTTCTCGAAATTTCCATTTTTTTCTCAAACTCTAGTTTTTTTTTGGTTTTCCTCGTAAAGTTTCTTTGATTTTTTTTCATGAACTTTTGATCACAAGTTTGATTTTGCTTTAACATTTCGATCTTTTTGTTCGAAGTTTTGTCTTTAATTTCTATTTGTGGAAATTTTGGTGAAGGTTTCACTCAAAAATTGCGATTTTTTTATCAATTTTTCTTTAATCTGGACTTTATATACTCGAAATGTTGTTAAAAATATTTTTTTTTACTTTGAAATACTTATTGACTCGCCTTGAATTGCACATTTTTGTTGTTGTTGCAACCAAACTCGGTAAGTTAAAATATAAAAAATATGTGCAAAAGACGTTAGATTATGGTAGTCTTAGTTTTTACTTATAATTTCAAGTTTTTTTTAAAATTGTGATATCAAAATTAAAATTTTAACTTTATTTTTAATTTTCACTGTAAATCCTTGAGAATTTTGCTTCATAAATGAGTATTTTTTCCAAAATATTGGCTTCAATTTCCTGAATTTCTACTCACGACTTGAATATCAAAATTAGAGAGATTTTTTTTTTAGTTAAACTACACATATCGAGAGAATTGAATATTTTCTACTAATCTCGGCTTATTTTTTCAAATTATCGACTTTACATTTTCAATTTTATGATTAATTTCCACCAAAACCCAAAAGTTTGATTTTTTTGTGTGAAATTTCGCCTTCCTTTGCCAAAATTCCTACTTTTCTTTGTCGAAATTTCATTAAAGTTTAATTTTATCTTCAAACTATTTTTTATTTCCCTATAGTTATGAAATGTGGAGTTTTAATTCCAAATCTTGATAAGAAAATGTATGTTCTACTCGAAGACCCTAAGGGATATAAAAAATTCTAAATTTTTAGCTGATTTTCAAAATTTCAAATTTTGATTAAAAAAAATACCTACTATTAGAAGACACTGAGGGATATAACAAAATTCTAAATTTTTATCTGATTTACAAAAGGCTGTAACTTTAGTAAAAATTACCTTATGCTAGAGAAAAAGAAAAAAAGAAAATGAATGTTCCAAGTTTCTTGTTTTTGAATCTTGAAGGCAACAACAACGGCAACAACAACAACAAAAACAACAACGATTTTAGTACTAGCAGTTTTTGAGTACAGGGATTTTCGAAAGACTGTAACTTGGAGAAAAGTTGTCGTGGAGGAAAATAGAAGAAAGCAAATTAGCAAATTAATTATTCTCAGACCTTGAGGTAAAAATTTGTAACCTTAGCTGTTTTTGAGTAATAAGAGGTACATAAACTACTGACAGAAATCAAGAGAAATATCCCAAAATTTTAGATGGTATTCAAAAGCTGTAACTCAGAGAAAAATTATCGTAGAGAAGCATAAAAAAAACAAATTAAAGCTTCAATTTTCTAGTTTTCAGATCGTGAATTCCATTTGTTTTAGTTTTAGCAATTTTTGAGTGGTTAAAGATAAATCAACTAATCACAGAAATTAAGTGATATAGCAAAAATTTCAAAATATTAGGACATTTTCGAAAAGATTTAATTTGAGGAAGGGTGGTCGTAGAGAAAAAATTAAGAAAGCAAATTAATGCTCCAAGTTCCTTGCTTTTTGAGTTCAATTTTTTTTAGTTTTGGTGGAATGAACTGGTCCTTGGTTACTTTCAAAAATTGCCCCTTGAAACCAACGAAGATCAAGAAACAGAGCGTCTATCTTGGTTTCAAGGGGTTTCAATATTTCGCCTGTAATTTGATTCGTTTGTTGGGCAAATTTAATAAATAAATAAATAATTAAATAAACAAATAAATAAATAAATAAATAAATAAGTAAATAAATAAATAAATAAATGAATATCAAGTTTTCAGATGTTTTTAGTCTTCGTAGTTTTTGAGTAATTCTTAGAAAAATCATCAGAAGAGAATGTTCTAAACTACGCCTTGCCTTTCAAAAGTTCCATGTACTTCAATAATTTTTTTCAGTGATTCCATTGCTAAGCTCCTTTAGATAATCTTATTTAATAAGACCAATTTTAGAGCCTTGTACAATGAGTTATCATAAAAGCAAAAAAAAAATCATTGGTGATTTTGGCCATTAACAACTTGGGAAATAAGGATTGCACAGAAATTAAAAGTAGGGCTTTGGGTACTACAAGGTCTTCTGTACCAAATCAGGTTATTGAATTTTCATAAAAAAAATTTCGCAATGAGAAAGTTGACTAAATAAGATTTAACCAAATGCTTAATTAGGTTTATTTACAATTTATATAATTTTGGTGCAACGGACTGATCTTTATTCTTCATGGTAGACCCTTATTGACCGGAAATATTATGTTTTTTTCAATTTATTTAACATTTCCTCGGCCCAGTTTGGAAATATTTAAATTTTTATGATTTGTTGACAATTTTCTAAACAATTTTTGAAATGTGACTACGTGATATTTAAATTTATTGAAAACGTCACTTCATGACAGTTTACAAATTAAGAGGTTAGTTTATTTTACATAGAATAGGAATAATGAAAAATAGGAGACCAAAAATTAGATATGGAAAAATAAAAATTTTGTATTTTTGATAAATTAGGAAAATATATATAAAAAAAAAAAAAATTATGTACAAATCTTGTCCCCTGAAACCCAATAATATGCAAAAATGCAACAGTTGTTCTGACAAGCAACAGCAGAGTATTTTGATCTTTCTTGGTTTCAGGGGACGAGATTTTTATATCGATTTATATTTTTGTTTGTTTGGTGGAACAGCTGGTCCTTGGTTATCGTCAAAAATTGAAATACAGAGCTTGTCCCCTGAAACCAAGAAAGATTAGAAAACACAACAAACGTTGCTCTAACGCGTTTCGACAGCCAAGCTGTAATCTTCAGAGAGATACTGCTACTGGTATCTCTCTGAAGATGACAACTTGGATGTCGAAAGGTGTTAGAGCAACGTTTGTTGTGTTTTTTAATCTTTCTTGGTTTCAGGGGACAAATTCTCTAGTTCATTTTATAATTACCATCACTTTTCAAATATTGGACAGACTACTGATTGAAAATTTCAGCCTCAAAGGATTACAAAGAAATCCTGAAAATGTTTACAATTTTTTGCATCTATTCGGATTAAATTTGGAACAGTCTCGAAATTGGTCTTACAATTAATCATCTCTTTGCTAGGAGTGTATGGCGTATCATTTGTGGGACAAGCTGTCTATTCCCCTGGTTTTTAACATTGTTTTACAAAAGATTCATTAATTCGTACGTTGAAGATAGGCACTGTGATAATAAATAACACCAGCGCGGCAAATATAAATTCCGCCGCTATACCAACCGTAACATTTGATTAATTGTATCACCAGCGTGATGAGAGAATATAATATTTTTTGTTGAAAGCCCGTTGTTTGCATTTCGCATTCCATTTCCATCTCGACAAGAAAGATATCACACTCCTACAATGAACACCGACAAAGAAATATGAGTTTTTATTGTGCGTCGACATACAATTGCATAATCTCTGCTACATAATAGCCGGGGCCTCTTCCATTTTCCATTTCGGGATTCATTTATTCCAGTTCGGTCGCCCCTTCCTCTGAAAACGAACAACGTTCACTGAGAGAACCAGCAGGGGCGTATTAGGCAATTTGTTCTGAAATATTACAACGCGAGTTTACCCATAAGCTCCAAATCGATGCCAAATTTTTGCCAATGTAGCACCAGATATACACTCTCTTATTTAGTTGCCAGTAAACAAGGGAAACGGAATTGCATAGAGATTCCACTAACGTTAGCAAATTTAGTACAAATGTCATAAAATTTTCATAAAATGTTTGTTGAAGTGAAAACTTCTTTAGGCGCGTTGAGCGATTTTGGATAGGGGGTAAACTTGTGGTCTTGTGTTACTATCACACGTTACCAACATGCCCTAATGTTAAAAGTATATTCTACTGTTAGAATTAGAGCGTATTAAAATTTATTTTGTTTTGTTTTGTTATTGTTATTTTGATATTTTCACTTAATATTTTGTTAAATATTAAGTAAAACGGACTGGTCCTTGGTTATATTCAAAAATTGAAATACGAATCTTGTCTCCTGAAACCAAGAAAGATTAAAAAACGGAACAAAGGTTATTCTAACGCGTTTCGATAGCTAAGCTATCATCTTCATAGAGATACTGAATAAATATTAGATTCATTTCCACATGATACCAGCATCCAAACCAAACAAACAATTTGACTGAATTTAATTTAAAATATTTCCAATATTGACTAACTTGATTACTAGTGTGGGTTCGAAGTGCAACAATATATATATATATATATATATATATATATATATATATATATATCAAAATTAAAGAGATTTTTTTTTAGTTAAACTACACATATCAGGAGAATTGAATATTTCCCACTAATCTCGGCTTATTTTTTCAAATTATCGACTTTACACTTTCAATTTTATGATTAATATCGACCAAATCCCAAAAGTTTGATTTTTTTGTGTGAAATTTCGCCTTTCTTTGCCAAAATTCCTACTTTTCGTTGTCGAAATTTCATTAAAGTTTAATTTTATCTTCAAACTATTTTTTATTTCCCTATAATTTTGAAATGTGGAGTTTTAATTCCAAATCTTGATAAGAAAATGTATGTACTACTCGAAGACCCTAAGGGATATAAATATATATATATATATATATATATATATATATACAAGTTTTAAGTTTTCACTTCTGTCGGCAGTCTCCAAGACTATTTTTTTTAAATAACATAGTAAACAGAGGATAGTACATAAGCTTTGTAATATTTGGTTGCCTTTTAAAATTTATCATCGAATTCTATGAAATATCATGCAACGTTTAGTATATTTCATGAAATATTATACCATATCAAGAAATTTTCACATCAACATATTTATGCTGCTTTCAAGTTATAAAAAAGAGGCTTATTACTCATTATTATGTCTTCCTATCGGATATTTTATCCAAATATTAGGCAATATCATGAAATTATGATGATTTATCCTAGATTTATCCTAGATGTAATGGAATTATCATGACATTTAGGATAAACGTAAGGTATATCATAATAATTTCATGATATTTACTGATATCATGAAATTACCATGATATTTACAATTCATTTTCTAACGAAACAGGGATTGCAAAAATAGAGATTTTATTAAAGTTTGTATAATATCTTCGCAAATGTTATACAAATATGGTGAAATTTTCATGATATTTAGTCTACATTTTCATAGAAGACAAAGAATGACTGACATACTTCGGTTATCTCTTCGAAAATGTAACCCTAATATCATCAAATTTCATGAAATGTCATGCACTTTTCATGATATTTATCATATCGTATATTTTCTCGAGATATTTGTCATATCGTATATTTTCTCGAGATATTTGTCATATCGTGGACGTTCTCGAGATATTTGTCATATCGTGGACGTTCTCGAGATATTTGTCATGTTATGAAAGTTTCATGATATTTCATTTAAAAAAACATGAAAATTTCGTGATATTTTGATATTTAGTCCAATTTTTCTAGGTAAGGCTGAATAATATAAGAGATTTCCTAATCATTTTTTCTTCCTATTAATATCGCGTAAATATCATGACATTTTTACAATGTTTAACTAAATTAGCGAAGGAAACAAACACTAATACGTAGATTTTGTTCTGATGAATATGTCACGATATTTCTCAAAGTTTCGTAAAATTTGGACCAAATTTTTAAAAGGAATACATAATAATAGGTAAAATCTATTTACCATTGATAATATTACATTTAGGTTAAATTTTCGAAACAAAGTCAGAGTGATAACTGAAACTTACCAGTCCATTCTAAATTTCCTTGGAAACAATTTAAATAAAACAGTCATTTCAATGAAAAATGTCATTGAAAAAATGTTAAAAATATATCTTTACAATAATTCACGAAATTGCATGACACTATTCTGCTTTACTTTCCAAAATTTCACTCAAATATCGTGAAACGTTCATGATATTTAGGCGAAATTATCCAGGAAGACTAATATCATTACATTTCACAAAGTTTCATGATATTTGGATTATATTTTTAAAACAAGGACCGAATTATGAATAAAATCGATCAACCATTGATGATATTTTATAAAATATAAGCTAAATTTTCGAACCAATGAGAATCAAGTGTTTTAGAGAATTCTTTGATTCGTTTGAAATTTAACAATATTATAAAAAATTATTTCTTTGAAAATTTTAGCACAAGTAGTTTGGGAATCTTAGGACATTTCGTCATCGGTTGCCATTTAATGAGCTGTTATAAAGTTATGGTGATATTTGGATTAAATTTTGTCAGAAAAGGATTCTCTTGTGACATTTACGTTAAATTTTTGAAGGAAACAAACAATGGTATACAAATTTTACTCATAATTTTGTTTTTGTTTTAAAAATTTAGTCTGAATATCCTGAGAAATCAAAAAAGGTATATAGATTTTATTCATACATTTGTGTTCGTTTCGAACATGTAATCCAAATATCCTGAAACTTTGAAATATAATTTTCCTAATAGTAAATTCTTTATTCTTCATGTAAATTCTTTCCCCTCAATATTGTGAAAATGTCATGATATTTGGGAGAGATTTTTGAAACGAAGGCAGAATAATTCATCTGTTTTGCTAATCATTCTTCCTCCTTTTTAGTGTTTAGTGTTATGCAGCTTGATGAACTGTCATAAAGTTCTCAAGCTATTTGGGCTAAAATTTCCAAAAAATAATTTTCTAGGATTTTGTTAAACTTTCGAAAGGACCAAAGAATGGTATACAACACTTAACTACACTTAACTCTCTCTGTTTCTTGGTTCGAAAATGTAGCTTAAATTTCATAAAATACCATCAATGCTTAATAGATTTTATTCAAAATTGGATCCTTGTTTAAAAATTGAGTCCAAATGTCATGAAATCTTGCGAAATGTCATGACATTATCTTCTTCGATAATGTCACCTAAATATCATGAACATGTCACGATATTTAGACAAAATTTTTAAGAAGACTAATATCATGACAATTCATAAAGTTTCATGATATTTGGACTAAATATTTAAAACAAGGACCGAATTATCATCAACATTTCATGATATTTGGGTGAAATTTTGGAAGGTAAGAGAGAATAATGTTATTCATAAAATTGACAAAATATTATCATCATAAAAGATCACCAATGGTTGATAGATTTTATTGAAAATTGGGTCCTTCTTTAAAAATTGAGTCCAAAGGTCATGAAATCTTGAGAAATGTCATGATATTATCTTCTTGGATAATGGCACCTAAATATCATGAACATTTCACGATATTTGGACAACATTTTTAGGCAGACTAATATCATGACATTTCACAAAGTTTCATGATATTTGGACTAAATTTTGAAAACAAGGACCGAATTATCATAAACATTTTATGATATTTGGGTGAAATTTTGGCAGGTAAGACTGAATAATGCTATTTATATAATTAACAAAATAGTATCAGCATAAAATATCATCAATGGTTGATAGATTTTATTGAAAATTGGGTCATTGTTTAAAAATTGAGTCCAAAGGTAATGAAACCTTGTGAAATGTCATGATATTATCTTCTTGGATAATATCACCTTAATATCATAAACGTTTAACGATATTTTGACAACATTTTTAAGAAGACTAATATCATGACAATTCGGAAAGTTTCATGATATTTGGACAAGATGTTTAAAACAAGGACCGAATTATTATGAACATTTCATGATATTTGGGTAAAATTTTGGAAGGTAAGACATAATAATGTTATTCATAAAATTTATAAAATATCATTATCATAAAATATTATCAATGGTTGATAGATTTTATTCAAAATTGGGTCCTAGTTCTGGTAATTGAGTCCAAATATCAAGAAACCTTGTGAAATCTCATGATATTATTTAAGAAGACTGATATCATGACATTTCGCAAAGTTTCGTGACATTTGGACTAAATTTTTAAAGTAAGGACCGAATTATAATAAATATTTCATGATATTTGGAAAAAATTTTGGAAGATAAGACAGATTAATGGTATTCATATACTTAATAAAATATTATCATCATAAAATATCATCAATGGTTAATAGATTTTATTGAAAATTGGGTCTTTGTTTAAAACTTGATTCCAAATGTCTTGAAATCTTGTGAAATTTCATGATATTATCTTCTTGGATGTCATCTAAATATCATGAACATGTTACGATATTTAGATAAAAGTTTTAAGAAGACTAATATCATGATATTTCACAAAGTTTCATGATATTTGGACTAAATATTTAAAACAAGGGCCGAATTATCATAAACATTTCATGATATTTGGGTGAAATTTTGGAAGGTAAGACAGAATAATGTTATTTATAAAATTAACAAAATAGTGTTAGCATAAAATATCACCAATGGTTGATAGAATCTATTGAAAATTGGGTCATTGTTTAAAAATTGAGTCCAAAGGTAATGAAATCTTGTGAAATGTCATGATATTATCTTCTTGGATAATATCACCTAAATATCATAAACGTTTAACGATATTTTGACAACATTTTTAAGAAGACTAATATCATGACATTTCGCAAAGTTTTATGATATTTGGACTAAATTTTGAAAACAAAGACCGAATTATTATGAACATTTCATGATATTTGGGTGAAATTTTGGACGGTAAGACATAATAATGTTATTCATAAAATTTATAAAATATCATTATCATAAAATATTATCAATGGTTGATAGATTTTATTCAAAATTGGGTCCTAGTTCTGGTAATTGAGTCCAAATATCAAGAAACCTTGTGAAATCGCATGATATTATCTAAGAAGACTGATATCATGACATTTCGCAAAGTTTCGTGATATTTGGACTAAATTTTTAAAGTAAGGACCGAATTATCATGAATATTTCAAGATATTTGGAAAAAATTTTGGAAGATAAGACAGATTAATGGTATTCATATGCTTAATAAAATATTATCATCATAAAATATCATCAATGGTTAATAGATTTTATTGAAAATTGGGTCTTTGTTTAAAACTTGAGTCCAAATGTCATGAAATCTTGTGAAATGTCATGATATTGTCTTCTTTCTTCTTGGATAATGTCGCCTAAATATCATGAACATTTCACAATATTTAGACAAAATTTTTAAGAAGAGTAATATCATGACATTTCGCAAAGTTTTATGATATTTGGACTAAATTTTGAAAACAAGGACCGAATTATTATGAACATTTCATGATATTTGGGTGAAATTTTGGAAGGTAAGACAGAATAATGTTAATCATAAAATTCACAAAATATTATCATCATAAAATATCATCAATGGTTGATAGATTTTATTGAAGATCGGATCCTTGTTTAAAAATTGAGTCCAAAGGTCATGAAACCTTTTGAAATGTCATGATATTATCTTCTTGGATAATGTCACCTAAATATCATGAACATGTCACGATATTTGGACAAAATTTTTAGGAGGACTAATATCATGACAATTCACAAAGTTTCATGATATTTGGAATAAATATTTAAAACAAGGACCGAATTATTATGAACACTTCATGATATTTCGATGGAATTTTGGAAGGTAAGACAGAATAATGTTATTCATAAAATTCATAAAATATTATCATCATAAAATATCATCAGTGGTTGATAGATTTTATTCAAAATTGGAACCTTATTTCAAAAATATAATCCAAATATCATGAAACTTTGTGAAATATCATGACATTAGTCTTCTTGGATAATTTCGCCTAAATATCATGAACATTTTACGATATTTAGCAACATTTTTAAGAAGGCTAATATCATGACAATTCACAAAGGTTGAAGATATTTGAAATAAATATTTAAAACAAGGAACGAATTATTATGAACATTTCATTATATTTGGGTGAAATTTTGAAAAGTAAGACACGGTAATGTTATTCATAAAATATTATCATCATATAATATCATCAATGGTTGATAGATTTTATTCAAAATTGGGTTGCCGTTCTGAAAATTGGGTCTAAATGTCATGAAACCTTGTGAAATGTCATGATATTATCTTCTTGGATAATATGGCCCAAATGTCATGAACATTTAACGATATTTAGATAAAATTATTTAAGAAGACTAATATCATGACATTTCACGAAGTTTTATGATATTTGGATTAAATTTTTAAAACAAGGACCGAATGATCGTGAACGTTTCATGATATATGGGTGAAATTTTGGATTGTAAAACATAATAATGTTATGCAGTTTCTTAAACTATTATAAAAATATCACGATGTGATCATGATATGTTTGATATTTTTTTATCAACATTTTTATTTAAAATGATTGTTATCTACACTGTTTTCCAAGGAACTGAAAAATGGACCAGTAAGCTATAGTTATCAATCTGGCTTTGTTTTAAAAATTTAACCCATTTTGAAAGGTAGGGCAGAATTATGTTATGTAATTTCGTGAACTATTATAAAAATTTTATGATGTTTTTAATATTTTTTGATCCAGATTTTTCATTGAAGTGGCTTTGTTATCTGAATTGTTTTCCAGGGAAATGAAGAATTGACCAGTATATTTCAGTCTCTCTGACTTTGTTACGAAAATTTAACCCAAATTTCATGTAATATAATCAACGGTATAAAGATTTTACCCATCATTATGTATTCCTTTTGAAAGTTTGATCCAAATATCATGAAACTTTGTGAAATATCGTGGCATATTTGTCAGAGTAAAATCTACGTATTAGTATTTTTCCCTTATGAATAATTCTGTGCTTCTTTCGAGAATTTATTCCTAATACGATAAACCTTCGTGAACACATGTTCATAATAATAAAATCTGTGATTGTTTCTATTCAAATATTTTGCCCAAATTAATTAAATATCATGAAAATTTTAAGAAATTTAAAGGGAAGTTAGAATGGGTTTTGTTAATCATTCTTTCTTTTTAATTTTTTTCAAATGCAAGCAAATTTCATTAACTATGAAGTTATCGTGACATTATGAAAACAAAAAAAGATTTCGTAGATTTTGCTTGACTTGGTGTGAAAATTTTTGTTTCCAATTTTCACCTTATCATATGTTTTGTAAAATATCATGAACTTTTTTTGATAATATATTTGATATTATATCATGAAATTTTTAAGGTGTTGTGGCTAAATCTGCAAAGAAAATATAAAGTTGTATTAGGTTTTAATCTTGAATTTGTCTTCCTTTCAAAAATATTGTCCAAATAAAATGTTCTTTTATAAAATGTTCATGATATTCGGAATAAATGCTCACGATAAAGAAAGGTAAGTATATAGATTTTACTCACCCGCCTTTTTTCTCGTTCATTTGAAAACGCTTAAGTATAATATCAGAAAAATATCATGAACCTTTTCTAATATTATATTTCATATTATATTATTATATCATGAAATTTTTACGATATTTTCGTTAAATTTGCAAAGAAAAAATAACGTTATATTAGATTTTAATCTTGAATTTGCCTTCTTTTTAAAAATATAGTCCAAATAATCAGATCTTTCATAAAATGTTCATGATATTCGGCCTAAATGCACATAATAAAGAAAGATTAGTATATAGATTTTACTCACCCGTCTTTTTTCTCGTTCTTTTGAAAAAGCTTAAGTATAATATCAGAAAAATATCATGAACTTTTTCTGATATTGTATTTCATATCATATTATTATATCTTGAAGTTTTTACGATATTTTGGTTAAATTTGTGAAGAAAAAATAACGTTGTATTAGATTTTAATCTAAAATTTGCATTTCTTTCAAAAATATAGTCCAAATAATAAGATCTTTTATAAAATGTTCATGATATTCGGCCCAAATGCACATAATAAAGAAAGATTAGTATATAGATTTTACTCACCCGTCTTTTTTCTCGTTCTTTTGAAAAAGCCTAAGTATAATATCAGAAAAAAGATCTTGAACTTTTCCTGATATTATATTTCATCTTATATTATTATATCATCAAATTTTTACGATATTTTCGTTAAATTTGTAAAAAGAAAACGTTGTATTAGATTTTAATCTTGAATTTGCATTCCTTTCAAAAATATAGTCCAAATAATCATATCTTTCATAAAATGTTCATGATATTCGGCCTAAATGCTCATACTAAAGAAAGATTAGTATATAGATTTCACTCACCCATCGTTTTTCTTGTTCTTTTGAAAGAGTTTAAGTATAATATCAGAAAAATATCATGAACTTTTTCTGATATTATATTTCATATTGTATTATTATATCATGAAGTTTTTACGATATTTTGGTTAAATTTGTAAAGAAAAAATAACATTGTATTAGATTTTAACCTTGAATTTGCATTTCTTTCAAAAATATAGTCCAAATAATCAGATCATTCATAAAATGTTCATGATATTCGGCCTAAATTCTCATAATAAATAGAGATTAGTATATATACTTTACTCGCCCGTCTTTTTTCTTATTCTTTTGAAAAAGCCTAAATATAATATCAGAAAAATATCATGAACTTTTTCTGATACTGTATTTCATATTATATTATTATATCATGAAATTTTTACGATATTTTGGTTAAATTTTTAAAGAAAAAATAACGTTGTATTAGATTTTAATCTTTAATTTGCATTGCTTCCAAAAATATAGTCCAAATAATCAGATCTTTCATAAAATGTTCATGACATTCGGCCTAAATGCTCATAACAAAGAAAAATTAGTATATAGTTTTTACTTACCCGTATTTTTTCTTGTTCTTTTAAAAAAGTTTAGGTATAATATCAGAAGAATATCATGAACTTTTTCTGATATTATATTTCATATTATATTATTATATCATGAAGTTTTTACGATATTTTGGTTAAATTTTTAAAGAAAAAATAACGTTGTATTAGATTTTAATCTTTAATTTGCATTGCTTCCAAAAATATAGTCCAAATAATCAGATCTTTCACAAAATGTTCATGATATTCGACCTAAATGCTTATACTAAAGAAAGATATATATATATATAGATTTTACTCACCCGCCTAAGTATAATATCAGAAAAATATCATGAACTTTTTCTGATATTATATTTCATATTATGTTATTATATCATGAAATGTTTACGATATTTTGGTTAAATTTGTAATGAAAAAATAACGTTGTATTAGATTTTAATCTTGAATTTGCATTCCTTTCAAAAATGTAGTCCAAATAATATGATATTTTATAAAATGTTCATGATATTTGGCCCAAATGCTCATAATAAACAAAAATAAGTATATAGATTTTACTCACCCATCTCTTTTCTCGTTCTTTTGAAAAAGCCTAAGTATATTATCAGAAAAAAGATCATGAACAGTTCCTGATATTATATTTCATCTTATATTATTATATCGTGAAATTTTCATGATATTTTCGTCAAATTTGTTAAGAAAAAATAACGTTATATTGGATTTTAATCTTCAATTTGTTTTCCTTTCGAAAACAATAATATGATCTCTTAGAAAATGTTCATGATATTTGGTCTAAATGTTCATAATAAGGAACGGTTAGTATGTAGATTTTACTCACTCGCCTTTTTCTGTTTCTTTCAAAAAGGCTTATGTAGGATATTTTTATGTAAAGTAACTCGTTTTTGAAGAGTAGATATAATGTGAATTCTTTGTACTTCTTTAATATTCCCTGAGAATTTCCTCCACGTTCCTCTTTCTTCGAAATTTCAGCGCCAGAGTAGTTCATGCATTATGTGCTTTCTCCTGTAGGATTTTTTGTTGTCATTTTTTGTTATAAATTTTGTATAACAGAAAAGCTGATCTGCTCTATTTTTTTTCTCCAAATTTTACTTTTCGTTTTGGTAGGTCGACCAACGTCCGTTGAAATTTCCTTCGAGTCTCTCCCCCAAATTGTTTTAAATACGGCGCTGCAGACCGGCCATTATCTAACGCTTTCTCCTCGCACGGTCTAATGACGAGTCTTGTTTTTTGACTGGCCGTCATGGGCACTGACATGGGTCTGACGTAAGCTCCCATCCGTTTAGAATGGAAATTATTAAGCGGAAAGCGAACGTAGCCTCACAGTCTCAGCTCTATGGTATCATCAGTCATAGAAACTGACAGCATCCCTAATTAGAAGAAGTGGCCTTACTGCAATGGTGGTCGGCTATAACAAATGTAACGTTTTCTCGTCGTTGCCGTCTTTTTCTATTTGATTTCGATAAAAAATGTATTGGGTTACATGACGATATGTGGGGAACTTTTGGTGCGTTTTGCTATCAACTTTCGATAAAAAATGTATTAGGTGACATTTCAATAAATATAGTGAACATTTGACATCATTATCTATCATTTTCAGAAAAATATTTATTGGATTACATTTATTATCAATATATATTAGGTTACGTATATATACAGGATGTCTCATGTTCACCATGCATCAGAATTATCTCTGAAATTCGGACATTATTTTTGAAATAATTGTTATTTTACTTAGAAATGTGTATTTTTTACACACTCATTAAAATCTGAATCTGAAAATACAAATGAATTTGATTAAATTGTTTTCCCAACAAATTCAAATATTAAACAGGGTGCCACATGTACTTGGTAAAATATTCCAACTTCCTTCCTTAAAATGATCGAATACAATTGAAGAAACGGCGTTGGGTTCATTGAAGTTTCACTGAAATCAGCTTTCTAATACAGTAAGAATCTTTAACAAACATTTGGGAGTCTGATGATCAAATTGCATCAAGTTTTTTCCTAGAGCCTCTCAAATTAAATGATATTTCGTCATAGAAACGCTAAAGTAAGAAGGATATAATTTAGCTTGATTCCTCCATCTCTAGATTCGGAATGCACGTTCTGGCTGCGGTAACTTTACAAAAGATGTTCGTTAAATTCGTGTTGAAATTGTTATTCGAGCGGCTGTGGAAACGTTCGCTTCCCGTTTCTGTTTTTGGGCATTTGAAATGTGTGAGAGTCTAGAGGCGTAACGAACATGTAAACTTATGGGGTGAAGAAGACGAATGGCGCTTTCTGACAGAACGATGGAGGAGAAAAAAACAACATGTGCGAGGAAAGCGTTCCGGAATCCATCGACCCTCTTTTGTGATGGTGTTTTCGCCCCTCGTGATTAAAAACAAAGTATCGATGGCTGGAGAAGTTCTTAGTTGAATTTTGGTTTATTTGTTGAATATTTGTTGTTTTTGCATATTCGCAATCTGTTTTAATTAAATTAGTTATTCCGCCCGATCCATCACTGTCCCAATTTCTTTTTAAAGTCCCCTGAAATCCCAGAGGTTTTTCAGTTATCTAATTAACGATATTAGAATCGGATGCAACGCAGTCGTGATGAACGCCACGCTACCCTGAACAAGACATGTAATTATTTTAACCCGACTGTTCTGAGTTTGATTTATTTCTACACAGACGTGAACTCTGATTAGTTCGATGCTTCTTTAATTAACGTGGCTTTTTATTCTTCGTGAATACTTCGACGTTGTGGGACGACTGGCCCACAGATGAGACCGATTTATCACAAAAACTTATCGAGTCTACCTGTTAGTCGGCGAAATGATTCACTACGTGTGATCTTCGGATTTATTTTTATATAATTGGCCGGAAATATTTCAGCGCTCGAGATTCAATGCTGCCAAAATGGCAGCCTTCACATAAAAAAACTTGACGTCAAAAACATCCTGCTTTGTAAGCTACTGCTAGGGGGAAACCTGATGTTATGTCTACTAAAAACTTATTCCCTATCTTAGTCGTTTTAAATTAATAAAAGCTACCATATATACTAGTTTCATATTTTTGCTTTGCCATCAGATAAAATTAGTTGGGAATTCGACAAAAAAAGTCCGTTGTTTCGAAGCGCCCATTCGTCATAATCAGGTGGTGGTTTGACACGAAACTTATTATGGCGGAACTAATCGTAATTATCATGTGGAGCGTATTTTTGAGATTTCGCAAGACCGTCCAGTCCTGAAAGATGGGAATGATTTATGCATCATTTATAAACTCATTATCCGAGATGTACCCAGCGGCCGCCTAGAGGCCCGTTTGATTGGCGTCACAAGGCCGGTCGAAGCCTCCCTAAAGACCAATGTATATAATTATTTTCTCGGTACGATTTTTGTTGCTTTCCCGTGCTCCGGGTTATAATTTTTATAATGAAACCTCTACTACAACAAAAAGTATGAGATGGGAGCTTTTGACAAGCTGTTCTGGCTTTTAAACATTTCGTTTCTTTCCAATAACTGAGATAATTGAGCTTAAATTACCTCACAGAGACGAGCGTACTACCATTTCATTTTAAAAATGAAACCGAAACGGTGCTCTGACCGAGAGCTATCTTTACGCGTTTTATGTTGTGGTTAAGTGTTAAATGATATCAATCATAATAAATTTTCTTGCAATCAACGCAAATGTCATCTATCGTCTTCTTAAAAACCTCTAAATCACAAAAATAAGAAGCTCTTCTTTTTAATTCAATTTGTAGGAGATACCAAAAGATCTAAAATTGTCTCTAAAATAACAACAGGTTTGAGCGTTAAGTTCTTGGTTGCCTATTGGAAGAATTCTTGATGCTCATACTGAATAGTGCTGAATTGTCCTATTGAATGGGTTTTTGGTACTCCTACTGAAAGAGATGTTTGCCTTTTTGACGAAAACATATTTGTTTCTCCCCTAGAAAAAGTTATTTAGTTTTACTGCTGAAGAAGTTCTTTCCTTTTCCGGCAGAAGTCATCCTTTTCCGGCAGAAGTCGTCCTCTTTTTGCTTAAAAAAATTTTTTCTAAAAACCATTTAGGTCTCTTATTAATTGATCTGTGTTTTTCCGCTGAAATAATGTTTTTATTCTCTTACTAAAGGCTCTCGGGTGCCTTCGAAGCTGAAGTTGCTAAAGGAATTTTTGGTTATCTTGCTTAAAGTGGTTTTTAGATAGAGTTCTTCTGCCTAATTAATCTCTGTTGCTTTGGATAACGTTATTCTTTAAACTTTCAGTTGAAAGACTTATTTGATTCTTTCTGATGAAGAAACTCTTCGTTCCTCCTCCTGACAACTTTATTTACCAATCCTTAACAAATAAAGGTAAATGAAAATCTAGAAGCAATTGGCGAAGGGAATGCCACTCAATAGGATTGGAATCAATTAAACTTAGCCAAAAAGATACAGCAAATCTCTAAATTTATTTGGATTTCTCATTTAGAACACCTTAGTTATCTCTCTTTAAAAGTGTGTTTAGTATCTCTCCTTAAAGAGTACTTTAACCTGCTGAATTCATTTCTGGTTCTTCTCCCGAAATAATTCTTTACTTCTACAGCTGAGAGAGCTCTGTACTTCTCCTGATAAAATTACTCTCTGCTTTTTCTCCTGTAAAAGCTCTTCGTTTCTAGCACTGAAATATGTTCTTAAAATTCAGAAACTTACTTCAATCTGGGGCGAATCTTATGAAGTTTAGATCCCCCTTGGACTCCGAATCTGCGATTTAGCAGACAATTACTTCTTGGACTTTCAATACAAGAAGAAGTACAAAATGTTTTTCTTGAACAAGACCACTTTATTAAGTAAACTGAGCTGATTCTTCTACTTTTCCGGAAGAGTTATTTGACTGTTTCTGATGAAGAAACTCTTCGTTCCTCCTCCTGACAACTTTATTTACCAATCCTTAACGAATAAAGGTAAATGAAAATCTAGAAGCAACTGGCGAAGGGAATGCCACTCAATAGGATTGGAACCAATCAAACTTCGCCAAAAAGATACAGCAAATCTCTAAATTTATTTGGATTTCTCATTTAGAACACCTTAGTTCTCTCTCTTTAAAAGTTTGTTTAGTATCTCTCCTTAAAGAGTACTTTAACCTGCTGAATTAATTTCTGGTTCTTCTCCCGAAGTAATTCTTTACTTCTACAGCTGAGAGAGCTCTGTACTTCTCCTGATAAAATTACTCTCTGCTTTTTCTCCTGTAAAAGCTTTTCGTTTCTAGCACTGAAATATGTTCTTGAGATTCAGAAACTCACTTAAATCTGAGGCGAATCTTATGAAGTTTAGATCCCTTTTGGAGTCTGAATCTGCGATTTAGCTGACAATTACTTCTTGGACTTTCAATACAAGAAGAAGTGCAAAATATTTTTCTCGAACAGGACCACTTTATTAAGTAAACTGAGCTGATTCTTCTACTTTTCCGGAAGAGTTATTTGACTGTTTCTGATGAAGAAACTCTTCGTTCCTCCTCCTGACAACTTTATTTACCAATCCTTAACGAATAAAGGTAAATGAAAATCTAGAAGCAACTGGCGAAGGGAATGCCACTCAATAGGATTGGAATAAATCAAACTTCGCCAAAAAGATACAGCAAATCTCTAAATTTATTTGGATTTCTCATTTAGAACACCTTAGTTATCTCTCTTTAAAAGTTTGTTTAGTATCTCTCCTTAAAGAGTACTTTAACCTGCTGAATTAATTTCTGGTTCTTCTCCTGAAATAATTCTTTACTTCTACAGCTGAGAGAGCTCTGTACTTCTCCTGATAAAATTACTCTCTGCTTTTTCTCCTGTAAAAGCTCTTCGTTTCTAGCACTGCAATACGTTCTTGAGATTCAGAAACTCACTTAAATCTGGGGCGAATCTTATGAAGTTTAGATCCCCCTTGGACTCCGAATCTGCGATTTAGCAGACAATTACTTCTTGGACTTTCAATACAAGAAGAAGTACAAAATGTTTTTCTCAAACAGGACCACTTTATTAAGTAAACTGCGCTGATTCTTCTACTTTCCTGAAAGCGTTATGTGACTGTTTCTGATGAAGAAACTCTTCGTTCCTCCTCCTGACAACTTCATTTACCAATCCTTAACGAATAGAGGTAAATGAAAATCTAGAAGCAACTGGCGAAGGGAATGCCACTCAATAGGATTGGAATCAATTAAACTTCTCCAAAAAGATACAACAAATCTCTAAATTTATTTGGATTTCTCATTTAGAACACCTTAGTTATCTCTCTTTAAAAGTTTGTTTAGTATCTCTCCTTAAAGCGTACTTTAACCTGCTGAATTAATTTCTGGTTCTTCTCCTGAAATAATTCTGTACTTCTACAGCTGACAGAGCTTTGTACTTCTCCTGATAAAATTACTCTCTGCTTTTTCTCCTGTAAAAGCTCTTCGTTTCTAGCACTGAAATATGTACTTGAGATTCAGAAACTCACTTAAATCTGAGGTGAATCTTATGAAGTTTAGATCCCTTTTGGACTCTGAATCTGCGATTTAGCAGACAGTTATTTCTTGGATTTTGAATACAAGAAGAAGTACAAAAAGTCTTTTTCAAATAGGACCACTATATTAAGTAAACTGCTCTGTTTCTTCTACGTTCCTCTCTTAGAGTAGTCAAAAGTGTTTCTTTTAAACTAACACATCGTTAACGAGAGAACTGATTCAGTTCTACTTTTAATCTCCTCGGAAAAGCGGATGGGTTATTCTGCTTCTTTTATTAAGTTCGCTATAAAAAGTAATGTAGTTCTTTTATTAAAGTCATATGAACTTTTCACTCCTTAAGTATCTCTTGGTATCTCTCTGAAGATGATAACTTGGCTATGGAAATGCATTAGAGCAGCCTCTGTTGTGTTTTTTAATTTTTCTAGGTTTCAGGGGACAAGATTTGTATTTCAACTCCTTAATTAGTCAAAAAACTTCTATTTAAATGCCACCAGTAGTAATCTGGTTCGTAATTGGGCGAACCCTGGTTCTTCTATTAGGCTTATCAGAAGAGTTGGTATGGTTATTCTGCTTTTTCTTTTAAAATCAGTGGAAGAACTAATTTGGTTCTTTTCTGAATTTTCTTTTTTGGTTTTTCTCCTAACCCAGCAGAAACGCTGATCTATATCTTTTGCATTTCTTTCATGAAGTAGTCAAATCGACTATTCTGGTTCTTTTCATCAAATGCCACTAGAAGTGCCCTGGGTCTTACTTTAACGTAATTGGGAGGACTCTGGTTCTCCTAGTAAGCTGATCAGAAGAGTTGACCTGGTTAGTCTGCTTTTCTTTTTAAAATTTTTGAAAGAACTATTTTGGTTCTTTTCCTAACTCTTTTGATTGGTTTTTCTTTTAAACTCAGCAGAAAAACTGATCTAATTCTTTTGCCTTTTTCTCTTAAAATAGTCAAAAAGACATTTCTGGTTCTTCTCAACAAATGCCACTAGAAGTGGTCTGGTTCTTACTCTAACGGAATGGGGGTACTGCTCTCGTTCTTCTATTAGCCTTATCAAAAGAGTTGGCATGGTTATCCTTCTTTTCATTTTAAAATCGTTGGAAAAAATAATTTGATAGTTTTCTAAACTTTATTGATTGGTTTTTCTCTTAAACACAGCGAAAAAGCTGATTTAATTCTTTTGCCTTTCACTCCTAAGGTAGTCAAATGGACTCTTCTGATTCTTTTCATTAAATGCCACTAGAAGTGAACTGATTCTTAGTTTAACGGAAATGGGGGTACTGCTCTGGTTCTTCTGTTAGCCTTATTAGAAGAGTTGCCATGGTTATGTTGCTTTTTCTTTTAAAATTGTTGGAAGAAATGATTTGATAGTTTTCTGAACTTTGTTGATTGGTTTTTCTCTTAAACACAGCGGAAAAGCTGATCTAATTCTTTTGCCTTTCACTCCTAAGGTAGTCAAACGAACTCTTCTGGTTCTTCTCATTAAATGCCACTAGAAAAACTGATTCTTGGTTTAACGGAAATCGGGGTACTGCTCTGGTTCTTCTGTTAGCCTTATTAGAAGAGTTGGTATGGTTATTCTGCTTTTTCTTTTAAAATCCGTGGAAGAACTTATTTGGTTCTTTTCTGAATTTTCTTTTTTGGTTTTTCTCCTAACCCAGCAGAAACGCTGATCTAATTCTTTTGCATTTCTTTCATGAAGTAGTCAAATGGACTATTCTGGTTCTTTTCATCAAATGCCACTAGAAGTGCCCTGGGCCTTACTTTAACGTAATTGGGAGGACTCTGGTTCTCCTAGTAAGCTGATCAGAAGAGTTGACCTGGTTAGTCTGCTTTTCTTTTTAAAATTTTTGGAAAGAACTATTTTGGTTCTTTTTCTAACTCTTTTGATTGGTTTTTCTTTTAAACTCAGCAGAAAAACTGATCTAATTCTTTTGCCTTTTCTCTCTTAAAATAGTCAAAAAGACATTTCTGGTTCTTCTCAACAAATGCCACTAGAAGTGGTCTGGTTCTTACTCTAATGAAATGGGGGTACTGCTTTCGTTCTTCTGCTAGCCCTATCAGAAGAGTTGGCATGATTATTCTGCTTTTCTTTTTAAAATCGTTGGAAGAAATAATTTGATAGTTTTCTGAACTTTCTTGATTGGTTTTTTTCTTAAACAGAGCGGAAAAGCTGATCTAATTCTTTTGCCTTTCACTCCTAAAGCAGTCAAACGAACTCTTCTGATTCTTCTCATTAAATGCCACTAAAAATGAACTGATTCTTAGTTTAACGGAAATCGGGGTACTGCTCTGGTTCTTCTGTTAGCCTTATTAGAAGAGTTGGTATGGTTATTCTGCTTTTTCTTTTAAAATCAGTGGAAGAACTAATTTGGTTCTTTTCTGAATTTTCTTTTTTGGTTTTTCTCCTAACCCAGCACAAACGCTGATCTATATCTTTTGCATTTCTTTCATGAAGTAGTCAAATGGACTATTCTGGTTCTTTTCATCAAATGCCACTAGAAGTGCTCTGGGTCTTACTTTAACGTAATTGGGAGAACTCTGGTTCTCCTAGTAAGCTGATCAGAAGAGTTGACCTGGTTAGTCTGCTTTTCTTTTTAAAATTTTTGGAAGAACTATTTTGGTTCTTTTCCTAACTCTTTTGATTGGTTATTCTTTTAAACTCAGCAGAAAAACTGATCTAATTCTTTTGCTTTTCTCTCTTAAAATAGTCAAAAAGACATTTCTGGTTCTTCTCAACAAATGCCACTGGAAGTGGTCTGGTTCTTACTGTAACGAAACGGGGGTACTGCTTTCGTTCTTCTGCTATCCCTATCAGAAGAGTTGGCATGATTATTCTGCTTTTTCTTTTAAAATGAGAGGAAGAACTAATTTGGTTCTTTTCTGAATTTTCTTTTTAGGTTTTTCTCCTAACCCAACAGAAAAGCTGATCTAATTCTTTTGCCTTTCACTCCTAAAGTAGTCAAACGAACTCTTCTGGTTCTTCTCATTAAATGCCACTAAAAGTGAACTGATTCTTAGTTTAACGGAAATGGGGTTACTGCTCTGGTTCTTCTGTTAACCTTATTAGATGAGTTGGCATGGTTATTCTGCTTTTCCTTTTAAAATCGTTGGGAGAAATGATTTGATAGTTTTCTGAACTTTGTTGATTTGTTTTTCTCTCAACCACAGCGGAAAAGCTGATCTAATTTTTTTGTCTTTCACTCCTAAGGTAGTCAAACGAACTCTTCTGATTCTTCTCATTAAATGCCACTAGAAGTGAATGATTCTTAGTTTAACGGTAATGGGGGTACTGCTCTAGTTCTTCTGTTAGCCTTATTAGAAGAGTTGGCATGGTTATTCTGCTTTTTCTTTTAAAATCGTTGGAAGAAATAATTTGATAGTTTTCTGAACTTTGTTGATTGGTTTTTCTCTTAAACGCAAAGGAAAAGCTTATCTAATTCTTTTGCCTTTCACTCCTAAAGTAATCAAACGCACTCCTGTTCTTCTCATTAAATACCACTAGAAGTGAACTGATTCTCACTTTAACCGAAATGGGGGTACTGCTCTGGTTTTTCTGTTAGCCTTATTAGAAGAGTTGGTATGGTTATTCTGCTTTTCCTTTTAAAATCATTGGACAAAATAATTTGCTTCTTTTCTGAACTTTCTTGATTGGTTGTTCTCTTAAGCTCAGCAGAAAAACTAATCTAATCCTTTTGCCTTCCTTTCATAAAGTTGTCAAAGGACCGCTTCTGGTTTTTCTCCTGAAATGCCACTAGAAGTGATCTGGATCTTACTTTCACGGAACTGGGGGTATCGCTCTGGTTCTTCTGTTAGCCTTATCAGAAAAGTTGGCATGGTTATTCTGCTTTTTCTCTTAAAACTATTGGAAGAACTAATTTGGTTCCTTTTTGAACTTTATTGGGTCTTCTGAAGCTCATAAGGAGAGCTGATCAGATTCTTCTAATGTTTCCCTTACAGTCATTAGAAGAAACATTTTTGGGTTCTCTTCTTGAATTCGCTACAAGAAATAATCTGGTTCTTTTGATGATGATTTGATGTGTAGTTATTTTCTTAAACTTAGCAGAAAAACTAATGTAATACTTCGGCTATTCTTGCCCAAAGTTATCAAGAGACCACTCACATAGGCTTGTCTGACTACTCTTATGTGTAAAACGCGGGAGCTGCTAGTGACATTCGGGGCTGCCATCTGTCATCGAGATTGATCGCCAAATTCAAGTTTCAATTTTATCGTCCTACAAATTTTCAAAATTTAACTTGAAATTTGAAAATCTGGATTTTGTTAAAATAAATTTGACTAAACATCTGAATTTAGATTTAAAATTTTTCATTTTTTTCAAACACTTGGATCATCTTCCTGAAACTTGAATTTGGTTTTAAAATTCCGAGTTTAAATGGATATTTCATCTAATGGAAACACGACAAAAAGGAATATTACTTCTTAAATGCTAATGCATTCAAAATGTAATGAGTTGAAAGCAAAATTGTAATTAGTCTTTTAAAAAAATTTCCAGTCTGCTTCCCCATTTATGAAAGACAGGATACGCCCCTGGTATTTACATGGATACATACAAAAACGTTAGGAGCATTGTTCCGGTTTTTCTAATTAGATGGTTATTGAGTATTACCTCGTTCTTCTTTTTAAAATTATCAGGAATACTAATCAGGTTCTTCTATTATGCTTCTGAGAAGATTGACTGTAGAGTCTCTCCTGTTAAAGTTATTTGAAGCAGATCTTTTCTGAAAAACGTCAAAGCAATCCACCATGATCTTTTCTTAGTTGACTGTTTTTCTTAATATCTTAGAAAGAACCAGTCAGTTTTTTGTGCTCCTTCTATTAAGGCATAGAAGAACTGAGGATCTTCCTTGGTTACTTTTTTAAATTCACCAGAAGAATGATTCTAAAGTGGTCAGAAAAACTACTTTATTTCTTCTACTTTCCTCTTTTAGAATTATATCAGAAGAAATTTTCTGATCTTCTCTTAAAGTACCACAAAATGCGATCTGGTTCTTCTCTGGAGCTCATCAAAAGATCTGATCCTTCCGCTTCTTATCTTCAACTCATGAGAGGAACTAGTTTAGTTTTTTCCTTAGTCATCAGTATAACTGATCTGGTTCTTTTCTTAACATTTTAGGAGAACTGATTGGTTTTTTCCAAGCTCAGCAGAATATATTGTAACGCAATGTAAATAGATGGAATAGAATTTAAAATAGAATTGTAGAATTTAGTACATAAGAAAAGTTTCTAGAATGATCTGATAAGGGGATAGCGATCGCGATAACGAAGCAAACGGTAGATAAGCGTTCCCGAAATTTCGGCAAACGATAAGCCTTATCTGCCGCATTGTTCTAGAACCTGGATTCCAAAACTATATAAGGCGGTCAGCTTTCTCTCGAGTAAGTCAGTTAGAGTCAGTGTAATTAGTGAGTTAGTAGAAGTCAATAATAAGTGAGTTAATTGTTCAATTGTGGCCCCATGTGGTGATCCGAGTTAAGTTTAATAATAAAGTGGGTCTTATTCAATTCACGTGTTAATCAATTCGAACCGATAAGCCCGTAACAATATGATCTAATTATTTTACCTTCGCCCTTAAAGTTACTCAAAAGGACTCCACTGGATTTTCTCATCAAATCCCACCACAAGTGATCTGGTTCTGCCTTTAACGTAATCGAGGGTACTGCTCTGGTTCTTCTATTAGACCTCTGAGACGAGTTGGCATGGTTATTTTGCTTTTCCTTTTAAAGTCATTAGAAGGAATTTGGTCTGAAGATTTTCAGTAAATTGATTAACTTCTCTTAAGCTCATAAGAAAAGCTGATCAGATTCTTCTGATTTTTGTCCTACATCCATTAGAAGAAACAAGCTCATATTTGAGTTTTTTCCTAAATTTACCAAAGATTTATTCTTGCTCCTTTTATGATTATGGTTTTTCTCCTAAACACACCAGAAAAACTGTTTTTTTCTGTCTTTAAGTTATCAAGAGAATTCCTCCGGTTGTGCTGCTTAGAATATCACTGGAAGTTATCTGGTTCTTACCTCAAATCATCAAGAATATTAATCATCAGGTTCTTTTATTATGTTTATGGGAAAAGTTGATGAGATTATTGAGATTTGGTTTCTTCTGTTAAAGTCATTGCTCTTCTTTTAAAGTCGCCACAACAACTAATGTTGTCCTTTTCTTAGGTTCACTGTTTTCCTTAATCTCTTAGAAATTACCAATTAGTTTCTCCTGCTTTTTCTTTTAAAATCTTCGAAGATCTAAGTACCTCTCTTAGTTATTTTCCACAACTTTACCAGAAGAGCGATTTTGGTTTTCCTTTTAGAATCGTCAGAGGAACTATTTTGAATCTTCTTCCCTTTAGAGTTATCAATAGGACATGTTCTGATCTGCTCTTGAAATTCCACAAGAAGAGATCTGGTTCTTCTTTGAAGCTTATTAGGAAAGCTGATGTCGTTATTCCGCCTCTTCTCTTCAAGTCGTTGTGGGAACTTAACTCTTAAGTCATCAGTGTAACTGATCTGGTTCTTTTCTTAGCATTTTAGGAATATTGATTGGTTTTTTCTTAAACTCATAAAAAAAGCTGATCAAATCCTTCTATTTTTTCTCCAAGGAATCTTTTTCACTTAAATTTACCAGAAGAACGGATCTGGTTCTTCAAGGGAACTAACAAAGTCACCAGTAAAACTGATCTGATTCATTTCTTTACGTCTTAGGAGTATTGATTGGTTTTTTTTAAACTCATAAAAAAAGCTGATCAAATTCTTCTATTTTTTCTCCAAGGAAACCTTTTTCACTTAAATTTACCAGAATAATGGATCTGGTTCTTCAAGGGAACTAACAAAGTCACCAGTAAAACTGATCTGATTTATTTCTTTACATCTTAGGAGTATTGATTGGTTTTTCTTAAACTCATAAAAAAGCTGATCAAATTCTTCTATTTTTTCTCCAAGGGACCCTTTTTCACCTAAATTTGCTAGAAGAACGTATCTGGTTCTTCAAGGGAACTAACAAAGTCACCAGTAAAACTGATCTGATTCATTTCTTTACATCTTAGGAGTATGGATTGGTTTTTTAAACTCATAAAAAAAGCTGATCAAATTCTTCTATTTTTCCTCCAAGGGACCCTTTTTCACTTAAATTTACCAGGAGAACGGATCTGGTTCTTCAAGGGAACTAACAAAGTCACCAGTATAACTGATCTGATTCATTTCTTTACGTCTTAGGAGTATTGATTGTTTTTTTTAAACTCATAAATAAAGCTGATCAAATTCTTCTATTTTTTCTCCAAGGGACTCTTTTTCTCTTAAATTTACCAGGAGAACGGATCTGGTTCTTCAAGGGAACTAACAAAGTCATCAGTATAACTGATCTGATTCATTTCTTTACGTCTTAGGAGTATTGATTGGTTTTTTTTTGAATTCATAAAAAAAGCTGATCAAATTCTTCTATTTTTTCTACAAGGGACCCTTTTTCACTTAAATTTACCAGGAGAACGGATCTGGTTCTTCAAGGGAACTAACAAAGTCACCAGTAAAACTGATCTGATTCATTTTTTTACGTCTTAGAAGTATTGATTGGTTTTTTTTTAAACTCATAAAAAAAGCTGATCAAATTCTTCTATTTTTTCTCCAAGGAAACCTTTTTCACTTAAATTTACCAGGAGAACGGATCTGGTTCTTCAAGGGAACTAACAAAGTCACCAGTAAAACTGATCTGATTCATTTCTTTACATCTTAGGAGTATTGATTGGTTTTTTCTTAAACTCATAAAAAAAGCTGATCAAATTCTTCTATTTTTTCTCCAAGGGACCCTTTTTCACTTACCAGAAGAACGGATCTGGTTCTTCAAGGGAACTAACAAAGTCACCAGTATAACTGATCTGATTCATTTCTTTACGTCTTAGGAGTATTGATTGGTTTTTTTTTAAACTCATAGAAAAAGTTGATCAAATTCTTCTATTTTTTCTCCAAGGGACCCTTTTTCACTTAAATTTACCAGAAGAACGGATCTGGTTCTTCAAGGGAACTAACAAAGTCATCAGTAGAACTGATCTGATTCATTTCTTTACGTCTTAGGAGAATCGATTGGTTTTTTTTCAGCTCATAAGAAAAGCTCATCAGATTCTTCTATAATTTCTTCCAAGGGCGGTCTTTACTTAAATTTACCAAAGCAATGAATCTGGTTCTCCTCTTAAAGTAACCAGATTCTTACGTTTGAGTCGTCAGCAAGGTTGATCTGACTTCTCTTTTGTGCCCAACGGAAAACGTATCTAATTCTTCTACTGTTCTCTCTCAAAGTAATCAAAACGACCATTCTGGTGCTTCCTTTAAAATAACACAAAAATTGATCTAGTTCTTTATCGAGAAAACTGGTCTAATGCAAATTTACTAGAAGAACGGATCTGGTTCTTCAAGGGAACTAACAAAGTCACCAGTAAAACTGATCTGATTCATTTCTTTACATCTTAGGAGTATTGATTGGTTTTTTTTAAACTCATAAAAAAAGCTGATCAAATTCTTCCATTTTTTCTCGAAGGGACCCTTTTTTACCTAAGTTTACCAGAAGAACGAAACTGGTTCTTCAAGGGAACTGACAAAGTCGTCAGTAGAACTGATCTGATTCATTTCTTTACGTCTTAGGAAAATCGATTGGTTTTTTCTTCAGCTCATAAGAAAAGTTCATTAGATTCTTCTATAATTTCTTCCAAGAGTGGTCTTTACTTAAATTCACCAAAGCACTGAATCTGCTTCTGCTCCTAAATCAACCAGATTCTTACCTTTGAGTGGTCAGCAAGGTTGATCTGGTTCCTGTTTTATGCCCAACAGAAAACGTATCTGATTCTTCTACTTTTCTCTCTCAAAGTACTCAAAACGACCATTCTGGTGCTTCCTTTAAAATAACACAAAAATTGATCTAATTCTTTATCGAGAGAACTGGTCTAATTCTTCTTTTAATCTCCTTGAAAAATTGTGTGGGTTATCCTGCTTCTTCTTTTAATTTCACTACAAAACCTGATATAAATCTTTTATTAAGGTTATCGGAGCAAGTATTCTGGTCATTTGTTTAAGTATTCTGGTTTTTATCCTAAACTTGTCAGGAGGACTGATTTGGTTCTTCTGTTTTTTTTTTATGTTAAAAATGTTAAAGGAACTTATCGCCTGTCGTGGTTATTCGTTTTTAAATTTACCAGAAAAATGAACTTAGTTCTCCTCTTATAGCAGTCAGAAGAACTGATCTGATGCCTATCTGTAAGTCGTAAGTGAAGCTGATCTGGCTCTTCTCTTGAACTCAGCAGAAAAATGATCTGATTCTTCTTAAAGTAGCCAAAAGAATTGTTCCTCTTCTTGAATTTAAATATCGCAAGAAATGATCTGGTGCTTATTTTAAGGTCCTCGAGAGGTCTGAGAGGTCTGAGAGAGATCTGGTTCTTCTCCTAAGATCATTAGAAGAATTGATATGGTTTATTTAGCTTCTTCTTTTAAATTCGCTCTTTTTACCTGAAGCTTACCAGAAAGACTGATCTAGTTTTTCTGATTTTTCCTCTCAAGTCCTCTTTGGTAAATGCAGAGGATTTACTCTTTCTCCTCCTACTGGCATTAAAAAATAAGAACAGATTCTTGACTGTTAGGTATTCTGTTATGTTAACCCTTCTTTTTGGTTGACACCTGGTAAAATTGTAGAGGTATTTATCTTTCAAAGTCGGTGTTTCCGTTCTTCCAAGTATTAGATTCCAAGTAATAAATCCCTTCCAACCATTTTACGTGGAAACCAGTTTAGAAACTGGTCCTTCTCTCTTCAACGCAAGACCCAGAAGTAATGGTTTTTTTGAGAAAGAGATGATCAGTTCTTCAAAGGCCTTAACCAAGGAGCTATCTTGGTTATTTTTTTATTTAACGTGGTGATTCTTCTCTCTATTAATCGGAAGAACTGATCTGATTCTTCCTTCTTTTAAAGAAGTGAACTGTTACTTTCCCTTAATTAAAATGTCACAGGGGAGCTGATTTGGTTCTTCTTTTAAGCTCACCAGAAGAGCGGATGTGACTATTTTGCTTCTTCTATTAAATCTATTACAACAACTAAACCAGTTCTCCAGTCTCCCCAGAGAAATGATTTCATTCTCTTTTCAAATACTGTTTATTAAGTAGTTCCCTGATGTGTTCCTATTCCGGAAAAATTATACTGATTCTGATTGTAAACATCCAGTGTCTCTTAATGATTCACAATCCTCATTTCGAGTTACTTATCTCAATTACGTATTGCAGAAATTTTTGCTTATAGGTTATATATTTCAAGGATCTTTGTTCGCTTCTAACATATTTGTTTCCCATTTCAGAGAGAAAACGGGGCAGACAGACTTACACGCGGTACCAAACACTGGAGTTGGAGAAGGAGTTCCACTTCAACCGATACCTCACGAGAAGGCGACGGATCGAGATCGCCCACGCGCTGTGTTTGACGGAAAGACAGATAAAAATTTGGTTTCAGAACAGACGCATGAAGTGGAAAAAGGAGAATAAAACCAAAGGCGAAGGGGGCTCGGAAGGAGGCGGGGACGACATCAGTCCTCAGGGATCTCCCCAGTGAACCACCTTCAACCACACAACCGTTGTACCTAAATAACCAATTGTAGTCATTTCAATGCATTTAAAACTGCTGTTGATCGCGTGATCCGGGTGCCCGAAAGGCGAACGCGCCCTCTTTATCTCTCTCTCATTTTGGCAGGAACTTCTCCAAATTCTCACAACCGTAATGACCTCTGAAGAAAGTCCTAATTAAAGTCTATAAGTTATTCAGATCTTAGTGTCAATCGTGATTGGAACCAACCAATTCAAAGTGGTTGAAGTGGAGAACTGTAGCTTGCAATATGAGATTTGTTTTTGGTGACATGTTAAAAAAAGAAGTAAAAGTATTTATAAAATACATATTGCGATCTACTTTGTGAGTGCAAAGAATGGCTTTCACTTGGTTGGTTCCCTAATATAGTTTATTTATTTATAAATTGTAGATAATAGCCTTTATTTGCGCGAATGCGTCTCCACAATTTTATATTAAAAAGAAAGGCCAGTGCAACGTGCAATCCAGTGATGCAGAAGGACTGCAAAGTAACCCAGTGAAAAACCGTACCGGTTAAAATTTTGTATAAATATTTTATATAACCCCCTACATTATTTAAAAATTATATACGTAAAATGCGAGTGGTTTGCTAGAGAATCTACAAGTCGGCAGTTTTTGGAAGACGTAAGGTCAGTTTTTGGCTTTTTTGTGCTGCACGTTTCGACCTTTTTGGACGTTAGTCGATTAACGTCCAAACGGGGTTGCTTGTAGACAGAGTATTGTTGCAAACTGGAGATAACTGTGGGGCGGAGGCTTCGAAAAAATCCGAACCGACGCAATTTTTTCTACCATACAAACCGAAGTTTCGATTTTTTGGAAGCCCCTTAGATGTTATACTTAAAGATGTAGATATCTCGATTATGTATATTTGATTCAGATATTATTAAGTTATAAAATTGTAAATAAATCCGATGAAAAGAAGAAAAGGATATGAAATATACGAGTATAAATAAAATAACGCACTTCCATGCCAAAGGTAGAATAACGTTATCCATGTAGGATGTATTTAAAATGATTCAGTACTAAAATACGTAATTTTGCCCAGTGTAAGTTTAAGAGACGTCAGCTCCCGAATCAATTTGATATTTTCGCATCATTTTAAGGCCAATTGGCATCTGTGATAGGTACAGAGGATCCACTATTTCTTCTACTAGTCTTAAAGAAGAAGAAAAAACTCATAAGTGATTGCTTGGTATTCAGTCGTTTTGTCTTTCTTCTTTGCTTGATTTTTTATAAGATTGTAGATATATTTGTCTTCTAAAATTGATACTTTTGATCTTCTACTAATAGATTCTAACTAACAAATTCTCTGTTTTTACGTGGACACCATTTTAGAAACTAGTCCTTCTCTGTTGACGTCAAGACCTAGAACCATAGTTTCTGTTAGCCTTTTTGATAAAAAAGTGTCGACTGCCCTTGAAAAAAAAACAAATATCACCAAACGAAGCAATATGGTTCTTCTTGATTCTTGCCTTGAAGCAAACAACAAAATATCCACATCAGTTCTTCTGGTGAGCTTAGGAAGAGAACCAGATCAGTTCTTCTGACGACTCTCAGTGAATAACCAGATTATTTGTTTCTCTGACATAAATTATCTCTCAAAGTCATCAGTTTCCTTTGGTTCTCAGTGAATAACCAGATTATTTGTTTCTATGACATAAATTATCTCTCAAAGTCATCAGTTTCCTTTGGTTCTCAGTGAATAACCAGATTATTTGTTTCTATGACATAAATTATCTCTCAAAGTCATCAGTTTCCTTTGGTTCTTCTTTTAGAGTCCTTGGGAGGCTTGATCTGATTCCTAAAGTAGTAAGAAGATCTAATAATTGGTGTTCTTGATTCTTCTCTTAATTTTATCATTATAAGTATTGCTATGCTTCCGATCTTTCTCTTATTATGAGATTTTTTTCTTTAAATCACCAAAAAAGTTCTCGTTGCTCTTTTCTTGAAGTCCTCAAAGGAATAGATATGGGTCTTCTCTTAAAGTTATCAGTAGAGCTAATTAGTTTTTTCTGGTGCTTCAATTAAAGCCATCGAACAAACTGATTTGGTTCTACTAATTCTTCTCTTGAGCTTAATAGAAGACATGTTTTTCTCTCAAAAAAAACCAATCTGGTATTTCTCATGAAGTTTTTCCGAGAAATGACCAGGTTCTTCCCTTGAAGTCGTCAAATTAATTAATTATCTTGGTTCCTCTATGAAAGTCATAATCATTGGAACTAATCAAGTTCTTAGCCAAAAACACTGTGACAACTCTAGCTCTTTTGATTGCAGAGGAATAGATATGGTTCTCTTCTTAAAATTATCAGGATTCTCCTGCTGCTTCTTTTGAGTTCATCAAAAAAAGTGAACCAATTCTTTCCCTATAATTAACAAAAATATTGATCTGATTTTTTTCATGAATTCTTTGGAAGAACTGAGGTGATATTTTCCTTAAAGTGGCTGTAACTAATTTGATTTTTCTTTTAGAGTTGTCAAAAGAATTAATTTTGTATGGTTCTTCCATCAAACCCATCATTGGAACTGATGTAATCTTGATTGTTGTCTTAAACTAGTCAAAGAATACATCTGGTTCTACTCTTATAATCTTCAGGAAAACTATCTGGTGATCGTGGTTCTTCTCTTGAAGTCCCTAGACGTGTGGATATGGTTCTTTGCTCGAGGTTATCAGGAGAACCGATTGGTGGTTCTTCGATCATCACGAAAACCTAGTTTTCTTTAAATGATCAGAAAAACAGCTCGTTTGCTCTTCTTGTTTTATAATCATCAGAAAAACTAAGTTTTTTCTGATTTTCTTTTATAGTCCTTAAAAGAACTAATCTGGTTGTCTTCTAAGCTTAGCGGAAAAGTGACTCTTAAAGTTGTCAAAAAAAAAACTATTAAGTAGAGATCTTGCAATACTGCAAACAAGGCGGTTCATCTCCATCTATCCTTCTTTCTGCATCCTACTTGCAGTGCTTTGAAGGCATAATGGGATTGCCCTTTGGGAGTGAATTAAATAAAAAAATGGTCTTTTGTCATCAAGAGAATTAATTTGGCACCTCTATTGAGCTCATAAGAAGAGCTATGATATGTTTATTCCTTTCATTCTCATAAAGATATTAGAAAGTAAATCTGGTCCTTGTCTTAAGATCACCTCTATTGAGCTCATTAGAAGAGCTATGATATGTTCATTCCTTTCCTTCCCATAAAGGTGTTAGAAAATAAATCTGGTCCTTGTCTTAAGATCACCTCCATTGAGCTCATTAGAAGAGCTATGATATGTTTATTCCTTTCCTTCCCATAAAAGTATTAGAAAATAAATCTGCTCCTTGTGTTAAGATCACCTCTATTGAGCTCATTAGAAGAGCTATGATATGTTTATTCCTTTCCTTCCCATAAAAGTATTAGAAAATAAATCTGCTCCTTGTCTTAAGATCACCTCTATTGAGCTCATTAGAAGAGCTATGATATGTTCATTCCTTTCCTTCCCATAAAGGTGTTAGAAAATAAATCTGGTCCTTGTCTTAAGGTCATAAGAATTGCTGGTCTGGTTTTGTATTTAACGTCATCAGAAGAACTGATACAGGTTCTTCTTAACTGCATCAGAAGAGATGATTCTTCTGATTTTTTTCTCTTATTGTTAGTCATTAAAAAAACTCACCTTCTGTCTTGGTTACTTTCTTAAATTCATTAGAAGATCAGTGTTTTTCTTTTTGTTCTTCTATTAAAGTTGCAAGAAGAACGGATCTGGTTCTTAACTCGACAGAAAAACTGATCTGATTCTACTAGTTTTCTCCTTAAACGTATCAGAGGTAGTAATTCTGCTCTCAAAGCCAGCACAAATATTGATTTGTGGATTAATAGAAAATAATTAAAATCAATCAATCCAAGGATCAATATTAACAGTTATCTTAGATTCTTTTGCTTCTTTGCCTGAAGGTGAGGTGTTAGAAAATAAATCTGGTCCTTGTCTTAAGATCATAAGAATTGCTGGTCTGGTTTTTTATTTAGCGTCATCAGAAGAACTGATACAGGTTCTTCTTAACTGCATCAGAAGAGATGATTCTTCTGATTTTTTTTCTCTTATTGTTAGTCATTAAAAAAACTCACCTTCTGTCTTGGTTACTTTCTTAAATTCATTAGAAGATCAGTGTTTTTCTTTTTGTTCTTCTATTAAAGTTGCAAGAAGAACGAATCTGGTTCTTAACTCGACAGAAAAACTGATCTGATTCTACTAGTTTTCTTCTTAGATCTGATTCTGCTAGTTTTCTTCTTAAACGTATCAGAGGTAGTAGTTCTGCTCTCAAAGCCATCACAAAAATTGATTTGTGGATTAATAGAAAATAATTAAAATCAATCAATCCAAGGATCAATATTAACAGTTATCTTAGATTCTTTTGCTTCTTTGCCTGAAGTCATTAAAAGATTGAATCTAATTTTTCTCCTGAAGATGCCAAAAGATCGGTTTAGTTTTTCTGTTAACACAGGAAGAGTTCTAGCTCTTCAATTGAATTTATCAGGAAATGGGACTAATTCTCCTGTTTTTCTGCTAACCTCATCGGAACGGTGGTTCTTCTTCTATAGTCGTTGGAAAAATTCTTCTGATTGTTATTTTTATCATCAGCAAAATTGAGCTATATTTTTTTGTTAAAATGCAAAGGAGGATTGATCTGGATTTTTCCAAAGTGTAGCGGAAGAGCTGTTCAGATTCTTCGGCTTTTTTTACTAGAAGTCATTGGAAGAACTTAGCGGAAAACTTATCTGATTCTCCTACTTTTCCCTTCATTGCTAAAAGAACTGTTTAAGTCGTAAAATATGGCAAAAATGATTTGGTTCCTATTTTAAAGCAATCATCAAAATCGAGTCCACTTCTTTTTATATCAAAGAACTGATGTGCTTACTCTTTTGCTGATTCGTTTAGAGTCATTAAAATAATTAATTTGGTTTTCCCCCTAAAGTCACAAAAATAACTGATTTTGGTTTTTCCATGGGCTGGACCCATCAAAAGAGTCGATCTAGTTTGTTTTGTCAAGTTCAACAAAAGAGCTGATGAAATTCCTCTATTTTTCGTTTTGATCATTAAAAGAACGGATTGTTTCTTTTGGTCCCTTTTCTTGAATTCATTAGAACAACTGTTTCTTCTGATTCTTCTCTTGAAGTTGCCAGAATAGCTGATGTGGCTCTTTTCTTAACTCGACAGGAGGAAAATCTGTTTCCTTTCTGGTTCTCATTCTTCCCTTAAAATAATTGCCAAAATAACTAATCTGGTTTTTCACTTAACTCTACAGAAGCACTGACTTGATTCTTTCGCTTTCCTCTCTTAAAGTCATTGAAGGGATTATTCTGCTTCTTCGCTTAAAATATCATAAGAAGTCAGCTTCAATTCGTCAGCAAAACTAATTTGGTTCTTCTTCTAAACTCATCAGATTTTTCCAATTTTCTGTTTTAAAGTTCTTAAAATATTCGACGTGGCGTGGTTCTCATTCTTCCCTTAAAATAATTGCCAGAACAACTGATCTGGTTTTTCACTTTAACTCGACAGAAAAACTGATTTGATTCTTTCACTTTTCGCTCTTAAAATCACTGAAGAGATTACTCTGCTTCTTCTCTTAAAATATCACTAATTGATGTGGTTTTTCTAATTCGTTTTTGAAGTTGTTAGGAGAACATCTTCAATTCGTCAGCAAAACTAATTTGGTTATTTTCTTAAACTCATCAGATTTTTCCATTTTCCTGTTTTAAAGTTCTTAAAATATTCGACTTGGCGTGGTTCTCATTCTTCCCTTAAAATAATTACCAGAACATCTAATCTGGTTTTTTACTTAACTCTACAGAAAAATGAGATTTGATTTTTTCGCTTTCCTCTCTTAAAGTCATTGAAGGGATTATTCTGCTTCTTTGCTTAAAATATCATAAGAAGTCATGTGGTTTTTCTGATTCGTTTTTTGAAGTTGTTAGAAGAACAGCTTCAATTCGTCAGCAAAACTAATTTGGTGCTTCTCTTAAACTCATCAAATTTTTCCAATTTCCTGTTTTAAGGTTCTTAAAATATTCGACGTGGTTCTCATTCTTCCCTTTAAATAATTGCCAGAACATCTAATCTGGTTTTTTACTTAACTCTACAGAAAAATGAGATTTGATTTTCTGGCTTTCCTCTCTTAAAGTCATTGAAGGGATTATTCTGCTTCTTCGCTTAAAATATTATAAGAAGTCATGTGGTTTTTCTGATTCGTTTTTGAAGTTGTTAGAAGAACAGCTTCAATTCGTCAGCAAAACTAATTTGGTCCTTCCCTTAAACTCATCAAATTTTTCCAATTTCCTGTTTTAAGGTTCTTAAAATATTTGACGTGGTTCTCATTCTTCCCTTTAAATAATTGCCAGAACATCTAATCTGGTTTTTTACTTAACTCTACAGAAAAATGAGATTTGATTCTTTGGCTTTCCTCTTTTAAAGTCATTGAAGGGATTATTCTGCTTCTTCGCTTAAAATATTATAAGAAGTCATGTAGTTTTTCTGATTCGTTTTTGAAGCTGTTAGAAGAACAGCTTCAATTCGTCAGCAAAACTAATTTGGTTCTCCTCTTAAACTAGCCGCCAGATTTTTCTACTTTCCTGTTGTAAGGTTACGAAATAAAGGGTTCTTTTAAAATGCCAGAAGAAGTGCTCTAGTTGTTTTAAAATCTTCTCTAACAAAAGAGATGACTTAGTTCTTCTGCTTCTTCTTTAAAATCGTTAGGATGATTAATCTGGTTCTTTTCTTAAAGTAATCGAGAAAACTTACCTTTTTTAAAGTCCTCATCAGAATTGACCTGATTTTCCCTGAAATCATTCGAAGAGTTTAGAAGAAAATCCTCTATTGTCTTAAGTCATTAGAAGAAGTGGATTCTTTTCTTATATTTATGGAAAGAATTATTCTGGTTCTTGTAATTTTTTTCCTAATGCAATTAGAAAAAATGATCTGTTATTACCTTTAAATCGTTGGTACAATTGGTCTGGTGTTTCTCTTAAACTCAATAGAAAAACTAACCTAATTCCTGTGGTTTTCACTCTTAAAAGTAGTAAATAATAACTCTTCTGGTTCTTTCTGGTTCTTCCCTTCAAATTCCAACAGAAATAATCTGATTCTTACCTTAGGGGTACTGGTCCGGTTCTTCTATTAGGTTTATCAGAAGAGTTGCCATGGTTATCCTGCTTCTTCTCTTTAGATCATTGAAAGAACCAATTTGGTTCTTTTCTGAAGTTTCTTCATTGGTTTTTCTTAAGCTCATAAGAAGAGCTGATCAGATCCTTCTGATTTTTCTATTACAGAAGGAACGCACCTATTGTTGGGTTCTTTTTTTTACCAGAATAGCGCTTCCAGTTCTTCTTTCGTAGTCGTCAGAAGAACTGATTTGATTTTTCGACTTTCCTCTTTCAGAGTTCAATCATCATCATTTATTATGCTTATGGGAAAAGTTGATAAGATAATTGAGATTTAGTTTCTTCTTTAAAATCATCAGTATGTTTAATCTGGTCCTTTTCTTAAAGTGATCGGGATAACTAATCTGGTTCTTTTTCTAAAGTAATCGGGAAAACTTAAGTTTTTTAAAGTCCTCATAAGAATTGATCTGATTTTTCCTGAAATCATTCGAAGAGTTCAGGAGAAAATCCTCTATTGTTTTAAGTCATTAGAAGAAGTAAATTGTTTTCTTATATTTACCAAAAGTATTATTCTGGTTCTTGTAATTTTTTTCTTAATGCAATTAGAAAAACTAATCTGTTATTACCCTTAAATCATTGCCACAGTTGGTGTGGTGTTTCTCTTAAACTCACTAGAAAAGCTGACCCAATTCCTCTGCTTTTCACTCTTAAAGTAGTAAAAAGAACTCTTTGGTTCTTCTCTTCAAATGCCAATAGAATTAATCTGGTTCTTACTTTAGGTGTTCTGCTGCGGTTCTTCTATTAGCTTTATCAGAAGAATTGCCATGGTTATTCTGCTTCTTCTCTTTAGATCATTGGAAGAACCAATTTGGTTCTTTTCTGAAGTTTCTTCATTGGTTTTTCTAAAGCTCATAAGAAGAGCTGATCAGATCCTTCTGATTTTTCTATTACAGAAGGAACGAACCTATTGTTGGGTTCTTTTTTTTACCAGAATAGCGCTTCCAGTTCTTCTTTCGTAGTCGTCAGAAGAACTGATTTGATTTTTCGACTTTCCTCTTTCAGAGTTCATTCATCATCATTCATTATGCTTGTGGGAAAAGTTGATAAAATTATTGAGATTTAGTCTCTTCTGTTAAAGTCATTGCTCGTCACAGCAACTAATTTTGTTCTTTTCTTAGGTTCACTGTTTTTCTTAATCTCTTAGGAATTATCAATCACTTTCTCCTGATTTTTCTATTAAAAGCTTCGAAGATCTAAGTGCCTCATTTAGTTATTTTCCACAACTTTACCAAAAGAGCGATTTTGGTTTTCTTTTTAGAATCGTCAGAGGAACTGATTTGAATCTTCTTCCCTTTAGAGTTATCAAAAAATGTTCTCAGCTTCTCCTAACATACCACAAGAAGCGCTCTGGTTCTTCTCTGAAGCTCGTCAAAAGAGCTGATATCATTATTTATTTTTTTCTCTTTAAGTCATTAGGGAAAATAATATGGTTTTTTTCTTAAGTCATCAAGGGAACTAACAAAGTCATCAGTGGAACTGATCTGGTTCTTTTGGTAACGTTTTAGGAGAATTGATTAGTTTTTTTTAACTCTCATAAGAAAAACTGATCAGATTTTTCTACTTTTATTCTTAAGGGCACTTTTTACTTAAATTTACCAAAAGAACGAATCCGGTGCTTGAGAGGAACTAATAATGTCATCAGTAGAACTGATCTGGTTCTTTTGGTAAAGTTTTAGGAGAATTGATTAGTTTTTTTCAACTCTCATAAGAAACACTGATCAGATTTTTCTACTTTTATTCTTAAGGGCACTTTTTACTTAAATTTACCAAAAGAACGAATCCGGTGCTTCAGAGGAACTAATAGTGTCATCAGTAGAACTGATCTGATTCATTTCTTTACATCTTAAGAGTATTGATTGGTTTTTTCTTAAACTCATAAAAAAGCTGATCAAATTCTTCTACTTTTTTTCCAAGGGACCCTTTTTAACTTAAATTTACCACAAGAACGGATCTGGTCCTTCAAGGGAACTAACAAAGTCATCAGTAGAACTGATCTGATTCATTTCTTTACGTTTTAGGAGAATCGATTGGTTTTTTCTTCAGCTCATAAGAAAAGTTCATCAGATTCTCCTATAATTTCTTCCAAGGGCGGTCTTTACTTAAATTTACCAAAGCAATGAATCTGGTTCTTCTCTTAAAGTAACCAGATTCTTACGTTTGAGTCGTCAGCAAGTAGAACTGATCTGGGTTTCTTAACATCTTATGGGAATTGATTGGTTTTTTCTTAAGCTCATAAGAAGAGCTTATCAGATGATAATTTCTTTCACAGGCATTTTTTACTTAAATTTACCAGAAGAACCAGAGAAGTGAACTTGTTTTTACCTTTGAGTCGTGAGCAAATTTGATCTGGTTTATGTCTTAAACTGACCAGAAAAGCTGCTCTGATTCTTCTACTTTGCTCTCGCAAAGTAGTCAAAATGACTGTCCCGGGGCTTCTCTTAAAATAACACAAAAAAATGATCTGATTTAATGGAAGGCATTTTTTTTTTGGTGGAACGGACTGGTCCTTGATTATCTTCAAAAGTTGAAATAAAAATATCGTTTCCTGAAACCAAGAAAGTTTTTTAATCTTTCTTGATATTAAGGGACACAATTTCAGTTTAAAGAAAGCACTGATCTAGTTCTTCTTTCAATCTCATCGAAAAAACTGATGGGTTATTCTAGTTCTTTTTTTAAGTTCAGTGTAAATGCTAATGTAGTTCTTTTATTAGTCATCAGGACAACTGTTCTGGTCCTCTTTTAAAAGTATTCAGATTTTTACCTTAAGCTTGTCAGAAGGACTGATATGGTTCCTCTGTTCTTTTCTGTTAAAAGCTATATAAGAACTGATCGTCTCTCTTGATTGTTTTTTTTTAATTTACCAGATAACAAAATTGGTTCTTCTCTTATAGCAATCAGAAGAACTGATTGATCTAGTGGTCATCGATGTTAATATGGATTAAGTCGTCATCGATGTTGATATAGTTGTTCTCTTGTACTCAGCAGGAATCTGATCTGATTCTTCCATTCACCTCTTTTAAAGTAGCCAAAAGAACAATTCCTATTCGTTGATTAAAACATCATAAGAGATGACCTGGTGCTTACTTTAAAGTCAGCGAGAGAACTAATCTAGCTTTTCCCTCAAAGTCATCAGAGGAACTGATATGATTGTTCTGCTCTTTCTTGTAATTCACTATAAGAACTAATCTAGTTTTTTTACCGGAAGCTTATCAGGATGAGTGATCTGGTTTTTCTGCTTTTTTTTCTTAAAAGTGTTGGAAGAACTGAGCATCGTTCTCTCTTTTTCTCTTCGTGTTTTTTTTTAAATCCACTATTGTAGTTCTTCTCTAAAAGCAGCCAGAAAAACTGATTTGAGTTTTCTCTCGCCTCTTCTAAAGTAAAGAAGGGAACTGTTGCTATCCTTTAATTAAAAAATCAAGAGAAAGCTAATCTGGTTTTTCTCTTAAGCTCATCAGAAGAGTTGATACTGTTATTCTGCTTCTTCTCTTAAATCCATTATAAGAACTAATCTAGTTTTTTTACCGGAAGCTTATCAGGATGACTGATCTGGTTTTTCTGTTTTTTTTTTGTTAAAAGTGTTGGAAGAACTGAGCACCTCTCTCTCTTTTTCTCTTCGTGTTTTTTTTAAATCCACTATTGTAGTTCTTCTCTAAAAGCAGCCAGAAAAACTGATTTGAGTTTTCTCTCGCCTCTTCTAAAGTAAAGAAGGGAACTGTTGCTATCCTTTAATTAAAATATCAAGAGAAAGCTAATCTGGTTTTTCTCTTAAGCTCATCAGAAGAGTTGATACTGTTATTCTGCTTCTTCTCTTAAATCCATTATAAGAACTAATCTAGTTTTTTTACCGGAAGCTTATCAGGATGACTGATCTGGTTTTTCTGCTTTTTTTTTCTTAAAAGTGTTGGAAGAACTGAGCATGTTTCTCTCTTTTTCTCTTCGTGTTTTTTTTTAAATCCACTATTGTAGTTCTTCTCTAAAAGCAGCCAGAAAAACTGATTTGAGTTTTCTCTCGCCTCTTCTAAAGTAAAGAAGGTAACTGTTGCTATCCTTTAATTAAAATATCAAGAGAAAGCTAATCTGGTTTTTCTCTTAAGCTCATCAGAAGAGTTGATACTGTTATTCTGCTTCTTCTCTTAAATCCATTATAAGAACTAATCTAGTTTTTTTACCGGAAGCTTATCAGGATGACTGATCTGGTTTTTCTGTTTTTTTTTCTTAAAAGTGTTGGAAGAACTGAGCACCTCTCTCTTTTTCTCCTCGTGTTTTTTTTAATCCACCATTGTAGTTCTTCTCTAAAAGCAGCCAGAAAAACTGATTTGAGTTTTCTCTCGCCTCTTCTAAAGTAAAGAAGGGAACTGTTGCTATCCTTTAATTAAAATATCAAGAGAAAGCTAATCTGGTTTTTCTCTTAAGCTCATCAGAAGAGTTGATACTGTTATTCTGCTTCTTCTCTTAAATCCATTATAAGAACTAAGCTAGTTTTTTTACCGGAAGCTTATCAGGATGACTGATCTGGTTTTTCTGCTTTTTTTTTCTTAAAAGTGTTGGAAGAACTGAGCATCTTTCTCTCTTTTTCTCTTCGTGTTTTTTTTTAAATCCACTATTGTAGTTCTTCTCTAAAAGCAGCCAGAAAAACTGATTTGAGTTTTCTCTCGCCTCTTCTAAAGTAAAGAAGGTAACTGTTGCTATCCTTTAATTAAAATATCAAGAGAAAGCTAATCTGGTTTTTCTCTTAAGCTCATCAGAAGAGTTGATACTGTTATTCTGCTTCTTCTCTTAAATCCATTATAAGAACTAATCTAGTTTTTTTACCGGAAGCTTATCAGGATGACTGATCTGGTTTTTCTGTTTTTTTTTTCTTAAAAGTGTTGGAAGAACTGAGCACCTCTCTCTTTTTCTCCTCGTGTTTTTTTTAATCCACCATTGTAGTTCTTCTCTAAAAGCAGCCAGAAAAACTGATTTGAGTTTTCTCTCGCCTCTTCTAAAGTAAAGAAGGGAACTGTTGCTATCCTTTAATTAAAATATCAAGAGAAAGCTAATCTGGTTTTTCTCTTAAGCTCATCAGAAGAGTTGATACTGTTATTCTGCTTCTTCTCTTAAATCCATTATAAGAACTAAGCTAGTTTTTTTACCGGAAGCTTATCAGGATGACTGATCTGGTTTTTCTGCTTTTTTTTCCTTAAAAGTGTTGGAAGAACTGAGCATCTTTCTCTCTTTTTCTCTTCGTCTTTTTTTTAAATCCACTATTGTAGTTCTTCTCTAAAAGCAGCCAGAAAAACTGATTTGAGTTTTCTCTCGCCTCTTCTAAAGTAAAGAAGGGAACTGTTGCTATCCTTTAATTAAAATATCAAGAGAAAGCTAATCCGGTTTTTCTCTTAAGCTCATCAGAAGAGTTGATAGTGTTATTTTGCTTCTTCTCTTAAATCCATTATAAGAACTAATCTAGTTTTTTTACCGGAAGCTTATCAGGATGACTGATCTGGTTTTTCTGCTTTTTTTTTCTTAAAAGTGTTGGAAGAACTGAGCATCTTTCTCTCTTTTTCTCTTCGTGTTTTTTTTTAAATCCACTATTGTAGTTCTTCTCTAAAAGCAGCCAGAAAAACTGATTTGAGTTTTCTCTTGCCTCTTCTAAAGTAAAGAAGGGAAGTGTTGCTATCCTTTAATTAAAATATCAAGAGAAAGCTAATCTGGTTTTTCTCTTAAGCTCATCAGAAGAGTTGATACTGTTATTCTGTTTCTTCTCTTAAATCCATTATAAGAATTAATCTAGTTTTTTTACCGGAAGCTTATCAGGATGACTGATGATCTGGTTTTTCTGTTTTTTTTTTCTTAAAAGTGTTGGAAGAACTGAGCACCTCTCTCTTTTTTTCTCTTCGTGTTTTTTTTTTTAAATCCACCATTGTAGTTCTTCTCTAAAGGCAGCCAGAAAAACTGATTTGAGTTTTCTCTCGCCTCTTCTAAAGTAAAGAAGGGAACTGTTGCTATCCTTTAATTAAAATATCAAGAGAAAGCTAATCTGGTTTTTCTCTTAAGCTCATCAGAAGAATTGATACTGTTATTCTGCTTCTTCTCTTAAATCCATTATAAGAACTAATCCAGTTCTGGAGACAGCTGATCTGGTTCTTCTCTTAAAGTTATTGGAATGGCAGATTTGATTGTTTTTTTTTAACACTAGTTTTAATCTGCAGCTTATCAGAAGAGCTGATTTGGTTCTTTTGATTTTTATGAAATTTATATTAGTTATAGAACATTCGAGCTTGGTTTTTCCATCAGAATCTGGTTCAATCTTTAGAGTCATCAAAGGAATTGATGGGATTCTGTTCATAAAATCCTCAGAAAAATTTAGATCTGCTTTACAGCACTTAAAATATTGAAATACAAATCTTGTCCCCTGTTTGTATTTAACCTTTTGAAGATAACCAAGGACCAGACCTTTCCACCAAGAGCACTCAAAATAACTGAGCTAGTTCTTCCATTCTTGTCTAAAGCTCATGAGTTCGATCTGGTTTTTCTGTTGAAGAAAGGACCAATGGCTACCCTTACTTTAGTCGCCAGTTTCATGTTGGATTTTGATTTTTTAATTCAATATTTGATATGAATTGCACCATAATAACGTCAACGGAGGAAGAGTTCTCTGGAACTTCTGATTATTGTGCTAAAACATTCTAAATTCCTTAATTTAGAGTTAGCAAGTTCAACAAAATCTTCAACTGAAGGATTCTTTCGTACTAACACCTTTTAAATGTTTCGTAAATCACCTCACTGTGATTTGCTTCAAATTGGGTGCCTAATTGACCTAAACCAAAGTGGGAAAATATCAAAGTGAATGGAGTTGGACGAATTGTATAAAATTTCGGTGTCCTTAATTCGATATTAAGAGAAATATTTTGTATACTATACATATTAAATACGAAGAGCAATTGGCCACTTTTCGCCCAATTGCTGGTGATAACAGATAACGAAATACGTAACATTGCTACAAATTCAGTATACGTAACATTAAAAGAAGTTAGATATTTTATATTACGAACTCTAGTTAATTCTGTCGATCTGAATTAGTTCTTTTAATTAACCTTTGAAGAAAAAAAGTACTCTAAATTAGAAATTGGAGTGAGGCATGTACATTTGTACCTATATGGATAAATTAGAATAATAGTTCTTTGTGCTGTGGTGTAAAATTTTAGATTAGACTTTCATAAGTTAAACCGATTTGTTTTTTAAACGAAAATTTCGGTCGTTTTTTGTTTTTACTTTGTAAAAAAAAATGAGAATCTCTGTACTATAAATTAATAACATAAATTTATTTTAACGATTTTTATATTAAATTATATTTCGATTTTTAAAAACAAATTTAGATATATTATTACTTTTACTACTTAAATTCTGTCTTGTGGATTTCGTCTTATATATACCGTACATATAATTAATATATGTAAAAATAAATATTATTGTAAATTTAAAGTCAGTTTTTGATTTCTTCCCCACGATCAACGTGCATGGTGGTTGCTTCCTGCATGAGGATTTTTGTGTGCATTTGTAATCAATAACTGAGTAACGAAACTTTTTTTATTTATGTTTGAACGATTCCGGTCAATTAGTCCATTATCAGACAATATGGTGGTATCGTTTCTACTAATGTATCAATGCTCAGACGTTGATAAACCTCTGTAAATCTTCGAATTGTAAAATGTTTTATAAGTTAACTATACAATCGAAGGATGGGAATATCTTTGAGCAACATGGCTTCCATCCATTTAATCGCATTATTGGTAAGCATGGTGTTAAAGACTCCGCCTTATTTGGCACTAGACGGGATGATTGATGAGTTCTAAATTCAGCCAGAGGACCTCTATCCCTTCAGATGTTTACCTGCTCATCCTGGAAATGGAAAAAAAAGCATCAAAATCGGTGATGGCTGTCTAATGACTTTGGCAGTTTGTGGAATTATTCTAGGAACAATTTATCTTACTTGAGGGCGTAAAAAATTTTTAATAATCTGGTTATTACGAGTGATATTGGATGGAAAATTAATGATGGATCGTATGTTTTCTCCGAAGATGTCTCTAACAATAAGACTGTCTATTGAGTCAACTTAGAATTATTGATGAGAGCTGTTTTTTCCTATAATTTCGCACAAACTTAACATAAAAATGAAATGTTTAGAAAAGTTTAGATTTTGAACTCGAAATTTCTTGCCTGAATGTTAAAAATTTTTCATAAATTTTGACTTTTTTTTTAAATTCTGATTTTTTATTTATTGAGTTATTATTTCTTTTATAAAAGTTTGAGTGAATAATCTAGAAACCTCTCTCGAGAATTTTGTTTTCAAAATTTAAATTTGGTCATTCGAGTTTCGAATCGTAATACTGGCAATTCTTATTTTCGAATTTTTTTTTTCGAAACTTAAACTTTTTTTGAATAACTGAAGATTTCAGCTTTACCAGAAATATTCACTTCTTAAAAATTTGGATCTTATCTCGAAATAATAAATTTTTATCGATAGCTTAAAGATAAAATTGAAAACCCGAATTATTTTCCCATTAATATTTGAATTTGACATAAATATAAAGTTCCAAGTATCGACAATTTTTTCTTTAAATAATTTTGAAGTATTTTGTCGAAATTTCGACTCTTGTGGTTGTAGACAGTAAATTTTAACTTTTTTGAATATAAACTCAAAATTTGGCCTCTCTTGAGAATTTTTTTATTTGAAATTTAAACTTCGATTATTCGAGTTTCAACTCATAATATCAGTCCGCAATTTCTTCTTTCTTTCGAATTTGTTTTTCCAAATATCGACCTTATTTGGTTAACTCAAGATTTTCTCTTTTCTAAATATATTCACTTTTTGAAAATTTGGAGCTTATCTCGAAATAAGGAATTTTAATCGATAATTCGATTAATTCGAAAAATCGAAAAATTTTCTCTTTAGTATTTGAATTTAACATAAATGTACAGTTCTAAATATTGACAATTTTTTCTTTAAATAATTTCGAAGTATTTTGTCGAAATTTCGACTCTTGTAGCTGTAGACACTAAATTTCAACTTTTTTGAATGTAAACTCAAAATTTGGCCTCTCGAGAATTTTGTTTTTTCGAAATTTAAACTTCGATTATTCGAGTTTCAACTCATAATTTGGTCAATTTCTTCTTTCTTTCGAAATTTTTTTTTCGAAATGTCGACCTTATTTTGTTAACACAAGATTTTCCCTTTTCGAAATATATTCACTTTGGACCTCATATCAAAATAAGGAATTTTATCGATAATTCCAGTATAAATTAGAAAACTCGAAACATTTTTTCTTCATATTTAAATTTGACACAAATTTTGTAAAGCTCAAAGCAGCAACAATTTTTTCTTTAACTAATTTTAGATCATGTTGTCAAAATTTCGACTCTTTTTGGTTGTAGGCACTAAATATAGACTTTTTTGAATATAAACTCAAAATTTTGACTTTTTCTACATAACATGTCTCTTTAGTATGCGGAATTTATTTTTTAAATAGAGACTTTTCTCGAAAGTAAACTCGAAAATTTCTATTTTTTTAAATTGTTGACTGTGAATTCCACATTTTGTAATATTTTAATATTTTTCCAAATTTCTGTATAAACCTAAATTTACAGAAACAACATATATCAAAGTTCGAAATAAAAGCTGAAATTTACAAAAAAGCCGTTTTTGATAAAAAGGAAGAGATTTCGAAAAAATTGAGGAGAAGAAAAAGACTTCGAGAAAATTGAGAAAAAGGATGTGGTTTTGAAAAAAATTGAGAAAAAGGAAGAAATTTCAAAAAAAATGAATTTATCAAAAGTTCTCAAAAAAAGGTAAAACTTTAGAAAAAATACGTCGGATTTTGACAATAGATTGAAACCCAAAACAAATTAAAGACCTAACATTTTTAAACAAATTCGAATTTTTTCAAAAACTGTAGAATATCAAAAAAAGAAATTACAAAAATAAACCGAAAGCTTAAAAAATGTATCAAACTTTAAAAAAGTCGAAGTTTTACAATAAAGAAGAACAAAGTCAAATTGTAGGAAAAATTTCAAGGAAAAAGTCGAAAATTCGAATTTAGTAGAAAATTTGGATTTTTTTAAATCGTCTTCTTCTCGACATATCAAATTTCTTATAATTTAAATCTCTCTAAATAATTACAAATTTTTTGTCGAAATTTTTTAAAGAGCCCAAATTTCGACAAAAAATTTGTAATTTTTCAGAGAGGTTTAAATTATAAAAAAATTGATATGTCCAGAACAAGACGATTTAAAAAAAATCCAAATTTTCTACCAAATTCGAATTTTAAGAAAATTACCATCATAATATCGAAAGAAGAGAGGATCTCGATAAAACTTCCAGTTTCGAGAAAAGTATTGAATTCTAAAAAATGGTCAAAACTTCCCAGAGAAAGTCAAATTTTAAGAAAAATATAAATTTTGAGATTTGAAAATAGATGAATTTTGTTCGAAATAAAAGTTGAAATTTCTAGAAAAAGCCGAATTTTGAAAAAAGAGGAAGATATTTCGAAAAAAATGATAAAAAGAAAAAGACTTCGAGAGAATTGAGAAACAGGATGTGGTTTCGAAAAAAATTGAGAAAAAGAGAGAAATTTCAAAAAAAAAAATAAATTATCAAAAGTTCTCAAAAAAAGGTAAAATTTTAGAAAAAACACGTCGGGTTTTGACACTAGATTGAAACCCAGAACAAATTAAAAACCTAAAATTTTTAGACAAATTTGAATTTTTTTAAAAACTGTAGAATATCAAAAAAGAAATTGCAAAAATAAACTGGAAGCCTAAAAAAATGTATCAAACTTTAAAAAAGTTGAAGTTTTACAATAAAGAAGAATAAAATCAAATTATAGGAAAAATTTCAAGGAAAAAGTCGAAAATTCGAATTTAGTAGAAAATTTGGATTTTTTTTTAAATCATCTTGTTCTTGACATATCAAATTTCTTATAATTTAAATCTCTCTGAAAAATTTGAAATTTTTTGTCGAAATTTTTGAAAGAGCTCCAAATTTCGACAAAAAATTGGTAATTTTTCAGAGAGATTTAAGTTATAAAAAATTTGATATGTCGATAACAAGACGATTTAAGAAAAATCCAAATTTTCGACAAAATTCGAATTTTAAGAAAATTGCCAAAATAATATCGAAAGAAGAGAGAATCTCGATAAAACTTCCAGTTTCGAGAAAAGTATTGAATTCTAAAAAATGGTCAAAATTTCCCAGAGAAAGTCAGATTTTAAGAAAAATATAAATTTTGAGATTTGAAAATGGATGAATTTCGTTCGAAATAAAAGTTGAAATTTCTATAAAAAGCCGAATTTTGAAAAAAGTGGAAGATATTTCGAAAAAATTGATAAAAAGAAAAAGACTTGGAGAGAATTGAGAAACAGGATGTGGTTTCGAAAAAAATTGAGAAAAAGGAAGAAATTTCAAAAAAAAATAAATTTATCAAAAGTTCTCAAAAAAGAGGTAAAAGTTTAGAAAAAACACGTCGGATTTTGACAGTAGATTGAAACCCAGGGCAAATTAAAAACCTAAAATTTTTAGACAAATTTGAATTTTTTCAAAAACTGTAAAATATCAAAAAACGAAATTAAAAAAATGTATCAAACTTTGAAAAAGTCGAAATTTTGCAATAAAGAAGAATAAAATCAAATTATAGGAAAAATTTCAGAAGAAAAGTCGAAAATTCGAATTTAGTAGAAAATTTGGATTTTCTTTTAAATCGTCTTCTTCTCGACATATCAAATTTCTTATAATTTAAATATCTCTGAAAAATTACAAATTTTTGGTCGAAATTTTTGAAAGAGCCCAAATTTCGACAAAAAATTTGTAATTTTTCAGAGAGATTTAAATTATAAAAAATTTGAAATGTCGAGAACAAGACGATTTAAAAAAAAATCCAAATTTTCTACCAAATTCGAATTTTAAGAAAATTGCCAAAATAATATGGAAAGAAGAGAGAATCTCGATAAAACTTCCAGTTTCGAGAAAAGTATTGAATTTTAAAAAATGGTCAAAATTTCCCAGAGAAAGTCAAATTTTAAGAAAAATATAAATTTTGAGATTTGAAAATAGATGAATTTCGTTCGAAATAAAAGTTGAAATTTCTATAAAAAGCCGAATTTTGAAAAAAGAGGAAGATATTTCGAAAAAATTGATAAAAAGAAAAAGACTTCGAGAGAATTGAGAAACAGGATGTGGTTTCGAAAAAAATTGAGAAAAAGAAAGAAATTTCAAAAAAAAAAAATAAATTTATCAAAAGGTCTCAAAAAAAGGTAAAATTTTGGAAAAAACACGTCTGATTTTGACAATAGATTGAAATTCAGAACAAATTAAAAACCTAAAATTTTTAAACAAATTTGAATTTTTTCAAAAACTGTAGAATATCAAAAAAAGAAATTACAAAAATAAACCGAAAGCTTAAAAAAATGTATCAAACTTTAAAAAAGTCGAAGTTTTGTAATAAAGAAGAACAAAATCAAATTATAGGAATAATTTCAAGGGAAAAGTCAAAAATTCGAATTTAGTAGAAAATTTGGATTTTTTTAAATCGTCTTCTTCTCGACATATTAAATTTCTTATAATTTAAATCTCTCTGAAAAATTACAAATTTTTTGTCGAAATTTTTGAAAGAGCTCCAAAAAAAAATTTGGATTTTTTTTAAATCGTCTTCTTCTCGACATATCAAATTTCTTATAATTTAAATCTCTCTGAAAAATTACAAATTTTTTGTCGAAATTTTTGAAAGAGCCCAAATTTTACCAAAATGTTGATTTAAGGCTTTAATTTTCGAGTATTCTTAATATTTTTTGTCATAAAAGTATGCTTTTTTCCTACAATTTCAACGATTAAGTAAAAATTTTGCCTCTTCTCAAAAACTTCAATTTTTTTCAGTTTTCTCGTAATTTTTTGTTTAATCTCGGAGTCTTTTATCGACCTTTTATGATTATCTACACTTTTAGTTTTCCTCTTTTATAAAATTTCTATTGATTACTTCAATTTTTAAGAATTTTTTCGTAATGTTCTTATATGTTATCCAAGTACTTTTTCCTAAATTTCCACGATAAAGTCGTAAAGTTCTGATATTTTATCCAAGATTTTTCCTGTGTTTCTACTATGAAGGCAAAAATTTGTCATTTTTATATAGATTCAATTTTTATTTTACCTTTTACTTTTTCTCTTAATTTGCTGTATAAGGGAAACATTTTTTGTTATTTTTATGGTACTTTTTTAGAAGCTTTAATTTTTTTAAATTTTCTCTCAGAATTTTCTGTTTAGACTTGAAATCTTTTATCGATTTTTTGTGATCTTTTATACTTTCTCTTTTCATTTTTTCTAAAGCTTGAATTGGACCACTTTTTGCAGAATGAAAAAACAATTATTGAGAAATCGATAGTTAAAGTTTGACACTAATTTATAAATTACCAGTACATATAAATATATATTGACCAAGAACATATTTTGGCTTAAAATATGTACGAAATGGGTATTTACTTATACTTTAGTAAACATTTCTTACTTAATGAAATTTTAGGCTTTTGTGGGTTGCTCACTTCATGAAAAATAAAACTTCATACATTATTGTATAAAAGGAAGCCAATTTCGAGGAAAGTGTCAGCATTTCTAAAAACATTTCATCTCATTTTGAGATAAAATTTCTAATCTAGAAGTTCTACTTTTCGAAAAGTTATCTTCCAGAGAAAGATGAATATAAGGAAATAATGCATCATTTCAAAAAAGGACGATTTCTGAAATTTTCTTTCAAAGGCTAAAATTTTGGGAATCAATTCGAAAAAGATGAATTTCAATTAAAAAAAGATCAAAATTTCTAGAAATGTTGAATATCAAAATTTGAACTAAAATACAAACTTTAAGAAATAAGCTTTAAAAAAAGCCAAACTTTAAGAATCCAGTAAAAATTTCTGGAAATTTAGATTCATAAAGGTCAAGCTTTTCAAAGAATCTAATGACGAGAAAAAAAGGCGAAATTTAAAAAGAAAAACGATCAAAATTTTGAAAAAGCACTTCGAAATCAAGAAAAAAATCGAAATTTTCCAGAGAAAGTAGATGTTAAGAAAAAGGCCAAAGTTTCAAAAAAAACAGGATCTAAATTTTCAGAAAAACTACGAAATCGTGAAGAAATTCGAAATTTTTCAGGGAAAGTCAATTTCAAAGAAAAAAAAGTCGAATTTTGTGAATAAAGTCGAAATGTGAAAGAAACGAATTTTAAAAACTCCGAGAATGAATTTCTTGAAAAAATACAATAATTTTAGCATAGAAATCTGAAGAGGAATAGAGTCGAAATTCAGAGAATAAAATTTCAGGAAAAAGTAGTATAATTTTTGCAGAGAAATCTGAAAAAAAAATAAAGTAGAAATTAAGAAAAAGGTAAATTTTAAAAAGAAAATAGTTAAAATTTGGAAAAGGCCGAATTTCTCGAAACATACCAAGTTTTAAGAAAAAATGGATATTTCGTGTTAAATGTAAAATTTTGAGAATACTGAAAAACAAGAATTTTGAATTCTAATGCACAGATCAATAGGACATTTATTAAATTCTAAATTTGGAAACCAAAGAACGGTTTGGATCTTGTTAGCCAAAAACTAAAGAGAAACAAGACGAAATTTTGATAAAGTTTGATTTAAAATTTCAAATTTTCAGAAAAAGCTAAATTTTCAACAAAAAATTCCAGTTTTTTGGAAAAAAAACAAACCTCATTATTTCAGATCGCTGAATTAGAAATTTATGTGAATTAGAATAATATACGTTACTTTTAATTTTTTTACTAAAGCTAAACACTATGCATTAAAAATAAATTTATCATCTCATTTGACCCCAAATTCGTTTTGTTTTCTAAGATTTCAAAGGATTTAGTTTGGATTAGATTTTTGTCGAAAGTTCGTAAACGAATCTTACACAATTCGAGGCATTATATGTCTTTTGGTAGATGCTAAACTCGTTATTATTCATTTTAAAATCCATCTCAAAGTATTAGGTTTAAAAAATATTATTGTTGCACTCCGAATTTAGACGAGACAGTTCACTGAACGTTAATTAAATTTCGTTGACAAAAAACATTTGCGAATATTTGGTGGAGGCGCCGGAAAATGCTATTATATTTTACTGTATATAAACAGTTCCATAGGCACCTAAGAATCAAAAGCTATCAAATTCCATTCAACTTTTCCAAATTGAGAGGTGCAATTTTCCTCTATTGCAACCGGCATGCAAATTATGATATTGAAGTAGACTAGTCAGAGTCTGTCACAGGTAATATTATCAAAATGTGTTGGACAAAAAAACATTAAAAACAAAAGGAGCAATATTTGGCGGATGCGCCGGGAAATTATTTACTTATATTATAAAATGATAATGGCTAGCCAGCTCCATCGCTACCTTAGAAGCAAACACAGTCAACTTCTTTCAAGGGCTAAAATTTTGAGAATCAATTCGAAAAAGATGAGCTTCAATTAAAAAAAGATCAATATTTCTAGAAATGTTGAATACCAAATTTTAGTTAAAATCCAAACTTTAAGAAATAAACTTTAAAAAAAGCCAAACTTTAAGAATCCAGTAAAAATTTCTGGAAATTTTGATTCTAAATAGTCGAGCTTTTCAAAGAACCCAATGTCGAGAAAAAAGGCGAAATTTAAAAAGATAAACGATCGAAATTTTGAAAAACACGTCGAAATCGAGAAAAAAATCGAAATTTTCCAGAGAAAGTAGATTTTACGAAAAAGGCCAAGATTTCAACAAAACAGGATCAAAATTTTCAGAAAAAATACGAAATCGTGAAAAAATTCGAAATTTTTCAGAGAAAATCATTTTTAAGAAATATACGTCGAATTGTGTTAATAAAGTCGAAATGTGAAAGATAGGAATTTTAAAAACGAATTTTTTTCTCTAAATTTTAAAAACTAGTCGAAATTCAGAGAATAAAATTCCAGGAAAAAACTTTACTTAAAAATAGTATAATTTTTGCATAGAAATCTGAAAAAGAATAAAGTCGAAATTAAGAAAAGGGCAAATTTTGAAAAGAAAACGTGGAAAAAGGGCCAATTTGGAGAAAAATACGAAGTTTTGAGAAAAAATGGATATTTCGTATTAAATGTAAAATTTTGAGAATACTAAAAAACAAGTATTTTGAATTCTAATGCACAGACCAATAGGCTTGAACATTTCTTAAATTCGAAGTTTGAAAACCAAAGAATTGTTTCGATCTTGTTAGATCTCACCAGTTTGGTAAATCCAACTCGAATGCCAAAAAATGTACCAGTAAGTAAGTACTATAAAATTAACAGACGTCGCCTGTGTGATATTTAATACCACCGCCACCTATTGGTCCATAAAGAAACTATGGCCAACGCCAATAAGTAGCGTATGCAAATAGAAACTTTGAAATTAATCTAAATTTTGAGAAAAGGACGAATTTCAAGGAAACAGTTGAGGAAGTCGTAAATTCAAAGAAATCGAGAAAAGAAATCGAATATTTAAAAAACAAAAACCAATTTTGAAAAAAATGGAAACCAAAAAAAAAATCTAAGCTTGAAAAGGGAAATATTGATGGAACGGACTGGTCCTTGGTTATTTTCAAAAATTCAAATACAAAACTTGTCCCCTGAAACCAAGAAAGATTAAAAAACACAACAAAGATTGCAACCTTTGTTGTGTTTTTTAATTTGTCTTGGTTTTAGAGCAACCTTTGTTGTGTTTTTTAATATTTCTTGGTTTCAGGGGACAAGTGTTGTATTTCAATTTTTGAAGATAACCAAGGATCAGTACGTTCCACCAAAATTTCCCTTTTTAAGCCTAGATCTTTTTCTCAGGTATCAAATTTTTCAAAATTAGTTTGTGTTTTTTAAATTTTCGATTTTTTTCTCGATTTCTTTGAATTTATGGCTTCCTCAAATTTTTCCTTGAAATTCGTCCTTTTCTCAAAATTTAGATTAATTTCAAAGTTCCTATTTGCATACGCTACTTATTGGCGTTGGCCATAGTTCCTCATCGTATTTCAATTTTCAAAAAGGAAAGATCAAAGTTACTACAAAAAAATCAAATTTTCGAGGAGAAATTTTGAAATGATTCGAAATGTCTCAGAGTTAAATTTTGTTGAAATTTCGAAAACTGGGTGAATTTTGAGGAAATGGGGGAATCAACTGGTTGAATATTTATTTTTTTTTAAGTGTTTAAACCAGGGGTGACGAGCACTCCACTCTGTCCGCTATTGAGATGGTTATCAACATTTTGAGAAACAATTTGGAATTTCCAAACTGTTGAGTGTACAAAACCTGTTGAAATTTCCACAAAGAAATTAACCAGAATTGTTGTCCTTATATGCAAAGACTGAAAAGTTTCAAAACATATTTTTCTGAATTTTTACTTTTTTATAACAAGATCCAGCAAATTTTTAGAAAAAAGCAAATCTTGATAAACCAACAGCAATTTATGTTGGATTGTAAGAAAAGAAGAAATTTCATGAAAAGTCTGAATAAGGTTTGTAGCAAAAATATTTTTGAAAATGAAATTAAAAGTTGAAATGAAAAAAAAAAACTCTGGAAGAAAACCTAATTTATTTTTTTTATTTTTTTGGTTGTACGGACTGGTCCTTGGTTATCTTCAAAAATTGAAATACAAATCTTGCCCCTGAAACTAAGAAAGATCAAAAACCACAACAATTAACCAGAATTGTTTCCCTTATATACAAAGACTGAAAAGTTTCAAAACATATTTTTCTGAGTTTTTACTTTTTTATAGCAAGATCCAGCAAATTTTTAGAAAAAAGCAAATCTTGATAAACCAACAGCAATTTATGTTGGATTGTAAGAAAAGAAGAAATTTCATGAAAAGTCTGAATAAGGTTTGTAGCAAAAATATTTTTGAAAATGAAATTAAAAGTTGAAATGAAAAAAAAAACTCTGGAAGAAAACCTAATTTATTTTTTTTGTTTTTTTGGTTGTACGGACTGGTCCTTCGTTATCTTCAAAAATTGAAATACAAATCTTGCCCCTGAAACTAAGAAAGATCAAAAACCACAACAATTAACCAGAATTGTTGTCCTTATTTATATAGAAAGACTGAAAAGTTTCAAAACATATTTTTCTGAATTTTTACTTTTTTATAACAAGATCCAGCAAATTTTTAGAAAAAAGCAAATCTTGATAAACCAACAGCAATTTATGTTGGATTGTAAGAAAAGAAGAAATTTCATGAAAAGTCTGAATAAGGTTTGTAGCAAAAATATTTTTGAAAATGAAATTAAAAGTTGAAATGAAAAAAAAAACTCTGGAAGAAAACCTAATTTATTTTTTTTGTTTTTTTGGTTGTACGGACTGGTCCTTCGTTATCTTCAAAAATTGAAATACAAATCTTGCCCCTGAAACTAAGAAAGATCAAAAACCACAACAATTAACCAGAATTGTTGTCCTTATTTATATAGAAAGACTGAAAAGTTTCAAAACATATTTTTCTGAATTTTTACTTTTTTATAACAAGATCCAGCAAATTTTTAGAAAAAAGCAAATCTTGATAAACCAACAGCAATTTATGTTGGATTGTAAGAAAAGAAGAAATTTCATGAAAAGTCTGAATAAGGTTTGTAGCAAAAATATTTTCTGAAAATGAAATTAAAAGTTGAAATGAAAAAAAAAACTCTGGAAGAAAAGCCTAATTTATTTTTTTTATTTTTTTGGTTGTACGGACTGGTCCTTGGTTATCTTCAAAAATTGAAATACAAATTCTTGCCCCTGAAACTAAGAAAGATCAAAAACCACAACAATTAACCAGAATTGTTGTCCTTATATACAAAGACTGAAAAGTTTTAAAACATATTTTTCTGAGTTTTTACTTTTTTATAACAAGATCCAGCAAATTTTTAGAAAAAAGCAAATCTTGATAAACCAACAGCAATTTATGTTGGATTGTAAGAAAAGAAGAAATTTCATGAAAAGTCTGAATAAGGTTTGTAGCAAAAATATTTTTGAAAATGAAATTAAAAGTTGAAATGAAGAAGCAGCATTTTTAAGAAAAAAAAACTGGAAGAAAACCTAATTTATTTTTTTTGGTGAAACGGACTGGTCTTTGGTTATCTTCAAAAATTGAAATACAAATCTTGCCCCTGAAAATAAGAAAGATCAAAAACCACAACAATGGTTGGTTGAACACGTTTCGGTAGCCAAGCTATCATCTTCAAAGAGATGCCCTTATTTATATTTCAATCCTAATTTATGTCAAAAAAGTCTCAAAAAGCTTTCAATCGAAATTTTAAAAAGTCTAATAAAATGAAAATAAAATATAATTTCACATTTTGTGAGGGTGTTTAGAATGAATGGGGTACTTGTTCTAAATTTTTGGGAAATTCGAAAAAATTTAGAAAAATTTCAATGAATTTTATCCCTTATTATACAAAAATTGAAATGTTTCAAAAAATATTTTTCTGAAATTTTACTTCTTCAGTAAAATAAAAGATTTCAGCAAAGTTTCACAAAAAGCAAATTTTGATAAACCAACCAAAATTTATGTTGGACTGTGAGAAAAGTCGAAATGTCAGAAAAATTTAAAATTTAAGGAACAGGGAAATGTCAAAGAAATGAGAATAACGAAAAATTTCCTATTTATCCTTTTCATAATTTTTTAATTTATGCTGAAAGTGTATAATTTTAAGGTTAGAAATGGCGTTGGTGGTAATAGTATATGACATACTCTTTTTGGTGGATGCGACGGACCTAGATTGGTTTTATTAATATTTAACAAAAATTAAACTTAAGAAAAAACAATTAATTTGGCGGATGCGCCAGAATCTTTCATCAAATTTCGTTGTTCATGTAAACTTTACCAACATTTTTAGTAGGAAAATTTCGATATATTTATCAAATTTTAAGAAAAGATTCCGATTTTCAAAAGAGCCGGAATTTGGAGAAAAAGTTGAGATTTCGAAATTGTAATAAAAGGTTAAGGCTTCGAGAAAAAGTTAAAATTTTGGAAACCCGTTGGGCTCCAAAAAAAGTTATGAAACGGATCAAATTGAGTGAAATATATCACAAATTCCAGAAGAGTTGGAATTTACCAGAAAAAACCAAAATTTCAAGAAAAATGTTTTGAAAAGAATGGAAAATTTCAAAAAAGGGTCCAAATTTACAGAGAAATGCAAAAAAAAATTACAATTTTCCTAAAAGGCAAATATAGATAGCTTGGCTGTAGCAACGCATTAGAGCAACCTTTGTTGTGTTTTTTAATATTTCTTGGTATCAGGGGGCAAGATTTGTAATTCAATTTTTGATGATAACCTAGGACAACTCCGCTCCACCAAAAAAAATATTGTTAATAATTTTGAACGTCGAAAAAGAGAACTTTTCGAAAAAGTAAAATCAGAGAACGTAAAATTTTTGGGAAATAGTCGAAATATTCAAAAAAGGTGAAAATTATTCAAAAGGTCGACATTTTCAAAGTCAAGAATTTGCAATAAAATAAAAAATATAATTTCACATTTTGTGAGGGTGTTTAGAATGAATGGGGTACTTGTTCTAAATTTTTGGGAAATTCGAAAAAACTTGGAAAAATTTCAATGAACTTTATCCCTTATTATATAAAAATTGAAATGTTTCAAAAAATATTTTTCTGAAATTTTACTTTTTCAGTAAAATAAAAGATTCCAGCAAAGTTTCACAAAAAGCAAATTTTGATAAACCAACCAAAATTTATGTTTGACTGTGAGAAAAGTGGAAATGTCAGAAAAATTTAAAATTTAAGGAACAGGGAAATTTAATAGAAATAAAAAATAAGAATAACGAAAAATTTCCTATTTATACTTTTCATAAATTTTTAATTTTACTGAAAGTGTATAATTTTTAGGTTAGAAATGGCGTTGGTGGTAATAGTATATGACATACTCTTTTTGGTGGATGCGACGGACCTAGATTGGTTTTATTAATATTTAACAAAAATTAAACTTAAGAAAAAACAATTAATTTGGTGGATGCGCCAGAATCTTTCATCAAATTTCGTTGTTCATGTAAACTTTACCAACATTTTTAGTAGGAAAATTTCGATATATTTATCAAATTTTAGGGAAAGATTCCGATTTTCAAAAGAGCCGGAATTTGGAGAAAAAGTTGAGATTTCGAAATTGTAATAAAAGGTTAAGGCTTCGAGAAAAAGTTAAAATTTTGGAAACACGTTGGGCTCCAAAAAAAGTTATGAAACGGATCAAATTGAGTGAAATATATCACAAATTCCAGAAGAGTTGAAATTTACCAGAAAAAACCAAAATTTCAAGAAAAATGTTTTGAAAAGAATGGAAAATTTCAAAAAAGGGTCCAAATTTACAGAGAAATGCAAAAAAAATTACAATTTTCCTAAAAGGCAAATATAGATAGCTTGGCTGTAGCAACGAATTAGAGCAACCTTTGTTGTGTTTTTTAATATTTCTTGGTATCAGGGGGCAAGATTTGTAATTCAATTTTTGATGATAACCTAGGACAAATTCGCTCCACCAAAAATAAAATATTGTTAATAATTTTGAACGTCGAAAAATAGAACTTTTCGAAAAAGTAAAATCAGAGAACGTAAAATTTTTGGAAAATAGTCGAAATATTCAAAAAAGGTGAAAATTATTCAAAAGGTCGACATTTTCAAAGTCAAGAATTTGCAATAAAATAAAAAATATAATTTCACATTTTGTGAGGGTGTTTAGAATGAATGGGGTACTTGTTCTAAATTTTTGGGATATTCGAAAAAATTTGGAAAAATTTCAATTGAATTTTCTTATTATATAAAAATTGAAATGTTTCAAAAAATATTTTTCTGAAATTTTACTTTTTCAGTAAAATAAAAGATTCCAGCAAAGTTTCACAAAAAGCAAATTTTGATAAACCAACCAAAATTTATGTTGGACTGTGAGAAAAGTCGAAATGTCAGAAAAATTTAAAATTTAAGGAAGAGGGAAATGTCAAAGAAATAAGAATAACGAAAAATTTCCTATTTATACTTTTCATAAATTTTTAATTTTACTGAAAGTGTATAATTTTTAGGTTAGAAATGGCGTTGGTGGTAATAGTATATGACTTACTCTTTTTGGTGGATGCGACGGACCTAGATTGGTTTTATTAATATTGAACAAAAATTAAACTTAAGAAAAAACAATTAATTTGGTGGATGCGCCAGAATCTTTCATCAAATTTCGTTGTTCATGTAAACTTTACCAACATTTTTAGTAGCTGAGTAATTTTTCTCAATAATGAAACTAATTATACATAACTGCCAAGTGTCAGGTCCATTCTATTTAAGGTATTACCTTATAAATAGCACTCGTAAATAATTAAATGTTTAATTCTAATAGCCCCAAAAATTTTTGCAGTTAGTTAGAATGATTTTCAAATAAATGAACGATTTTGGTACCATTAATGGTTTTTCAGCCATACGACATAAGTGTGCCAAAATGAGTGTTACAATTAAGGTTATTACAAAGTCAAATTTAAATTACTCACTCTCCTCAAATAAGTTTAAATAAATTTTTAAACTAATCAGTTTATAAAAAAATTGAAACACAGAACTTGTCCCCTGAAACCAAAAAAGATTAAAAAACACAACAAAGGTTGCTCTAACGCGTTTCGACAGCCAAGCTGTCATCTTCAAAGAGAAAACATAATCAGTTTATAAAAGTGTAAAATAAATTGGATTTTCCCGAATAATATGGTACTTTTAAAGAACGAAGCCTCGAATATAAATTAGGATATAAACCGCACGAGTCAAAGCAGTTAAATTTCAATCGAGCGCAGTTTAAGGGGTACCAATTCCCCAACAACAAAGTCATAAAATACCCATAAACATAAGCACCTTGTAAACACAACGCTAAGTAGCTAAAAAGACAAGAACTATCTTAAATCATCATCTGCAATTTTATGGATGTTGCCGTATTCGTCTTCTCTCTTACAGCTCGCCACCCGGCCCATATCCATCTCGTTTTAACTCATCGCGATGGGCCGCTAGAAGCAAGATAAACTCGAGTTGCGTGCGCCCGGAATGATTTACAGAGAGATTACTTTAAGAGACCACTTGTTATTGCCCATAACTTTTGATTTCGAGGCATCGCATAAACGAGCGCAACGAAGACGGAGGGATGAAATGTGAAACAACAAAATCGTGAGTTATAGTGGCCGGAATGGGAAAATGCCGCCTTGGAAGACTTAATTTTGGCCTTTGTATGACGTACAGGCTGCGTCCTCTTAATGTCGTAGTGTCAATTTCGTTAGAGGGAAATGTCGTGGCAGTTATTAGCTTAAAGGAAATTTGGTTCGAAGACAGCGATGGAGCTCGCTAGACATTGTTGTTTGGTAAAATCTAATAAAAAGTTTTCCGGCGCATCCGCCAAATATGACTCTATTTATACTGTGACTATTTGGTAAAATATCAATTGTACCAAATGTTTTCCTACAGAGTGTGTTTCTGTCATTCTGTCATTTCTGTCTTCCAAAGCGGCATGTTCATGTATGTCCTTTACTTGATTTGTTCTCGCCAAATTAACATTAAATCTTGACATAAAAACTCTGCAGTATTATCAAAAATAGAAGAGGTTCAATCGCGGTTGCTTTTTCAGACGTTTCGAAAGTAGGATTCAACAACACAAACTTTTTCTTTCATTATAAAATCAAATCGATAAAACAATTTTTTAAGGTTATGTTTCTTTACTTGTCTGTTTAAAATTGTGATCAAGTAAGGTATATACGTAAATATGAAAAAAAATGATAGTAAAACACTTGATGGGAAAACTTTTGTAGGCGTGGTATAATTAAAACCGCTGACGCATCCGCCAATTATTGCTCTATAGGCTGTCGACGTTTTTTGTCCAACAAATTTTAATATTCGGCGTATCCTAGATGATAAACAGGCTGCTTCTGACTAATGTACTTCAGTGCTAGCCTTCCGGGCGTAAATTTCGTTAGAGAAAAGGGCCATTGTGGACCTCAATTTGGGGAAGTGACAGTGTTTGCGTTTAAGGTAGCAATGGAGCTCGCTAGTCATTATCATTTTAGTAGAATTGAAGTAAATCTCTCCCCGGCGCATCCGCCAAATATTTCTCTTTTTGTTTTTGATGTTTTTGGTCCAAGACATTTTGATAATATTATCTGGTACTAGTCTACTTCAATAACATAATTTGCACGCTGATTTCAATAGAGGAAAATTACAGCTCTCAGTGTGGAAAAGTTGAATGAAAATTAATAGCTTTTGCTTCTAAGGTGACTATGGAACTATCTAGATATTGATATACAGTAAAATATAATATCATTGTCCGGCGCATCCGCCAAATATTCGTCAGTGTTTTTTGTCAACGAAATTTAATTAACATTCAGTGAACTCTCTCGTCTAAATTCGGAATGCAACAATAATATTTTTTTAACCTAATACTTTGAGATAAATTCTAAAATAAATAATGATGAGTTTAGCTTCTACCAAAAGACATATGACGCGTCAAATTGTGTAAGATTCGTTAACGAACTTTCGACAAAAATTTAATCCAAAGTAAATACTTTGAAATCATAGAAAACACAACGAATTTGGGGCCAAATGAGATGATAAATTTAGCTTTAATGCATAGTGTTTAGCTTTAGTAAAAAAAATTAAAAGTAACGTATATTATTCTAATTCTAATAAATTTCTAATTCAGCGATCTGAAATAATGAGGTTTGTTTTTTTTTCCAAAAAACTGCAATTTTTTCTTTGTTGAAAATTTAGCTTTTTCTGAAGATTTGAAATTTTAAATCAAACTTTATCAAAATTTCGTCTTGTTTCTCTTTCTTTTTTGGCAATCGAGTTGGATTTACCAAGCTGATGAGATCTAACAAGATCCAAACCGTTCTTTCTTCAGAAATTTCTTCTTCAGAAATCTGAATTGATGAGTTTTTTGTTTTTTTTTCCCAAAAAATTGCAGTTTTTTTTTGAAAATTTAGCTTTTTTGAAAATTTGATATTTTAGAATCAAACTTTTTCAAAATTTCCTTTTGTTTCTCAAAGTTCGACCATTTTTCCAAATTTTGTCCAATTTCTCAAATTTTTTTAGGTTCTTCTAACATTTTCCACTTTGTTGTTGATTCCAACGATAAAAAATCTAACATTATGAGAGAAAAAGTATTTTTTTTTAGAAATCGTCATTTTATGCTAAAAATCCGATTTTTTATTATGAAAATTCGTTCTATAATGCACAGACCAATAGGTTTGAACATTTATTAGATTCGAAGTTTGGAAACCAAATACCGGTTTCGATCTTGTTAGATCTCGTCAGTTTTGTATATCCAACTCGAATGCTAATAAATGTTCCGACAAGTAAGTACTAAGACATTCACAGGCGTGACGAGATCTAACAAGATCGAAACCCGTATTTGGTTTCCAAACTTCGAATTTAATAAATGTTCAAACCTATTGGTCTGTGCATTATAGAATCCTTGTCTTCTGAGAACTCTCCTAGAGAGCAACCGCTTCGCTAGGTGGCAGTGTTTCAACTTTAGTTCAGCTACCTATGATTCACTATACACGCCGCCTGGAGGGCTGCATGAATTTGTAGTCTTGGTTGCATTCTTCTTGCATATGAAAATTCGTGTTTACATTTTATTTTAATTTTTTAAAAAGGTAGATTTTTTCTGAAAATTGCAACTGTATTTTTTGCATTCTGAAAATTTCGGTTCTTTTTTTTCAATTATTCGACTGCCTTCGGCTTGCTTTTAAAAATTCTTGTACACTTCTAAAAACGTAATATTTTGCTAAAAAAATATCGAGTTTATTCAAGAAATAACTGCTTTTCTGAAATTTTCAAATTGTTTTGAATCAGACCCTTAAAATTAGTTTCTCAACATTTCTCTTTTCTTTGAAATATCGTCTTTTTCCTTATTATCTATTTTTTTCACGAAAGTTCGTTCTATTTCTCAAATCCCATCCTCTTAATTTCGAATTTTTATTTTCATATTTGTGTTCACTAAAGCAATGAACTAAACACTGTGGCATCTGATTAAGTCCAAGAAGGTTTCACCCCCTTACCACATCGGCAATTAAATAAATAATAACGTGATACGTACTTTGCCAGCAGAACTGGCATTTTCAAGCGTACTAATCTAAAAAGATTAGCAAAAGATGCATCGACGTCATCTGCATTGAAATTCAAATCGAATTGAAAATGCCAGTTCTGCTGGCGAAATACCTATCACGTAATTATTTTCTTAATTGCTGATATGGTAAAGGGGTGAAAGCTTCTTGGACATTTGTGTTATTACTATTATCATTATCATTATTTTTTTGTCAATTTTTAATTCTTTTTAAAAATTTTTTATTTCACTTTGTGCAAATATTGTTTTGTTTTTCAAGATTGTAGTGAAAATACATTTTTATTAGAAACGTCGAATTGTTTTCAGAAAATATAATTTTTCTGTAATTTTTAACTTTCTCTTAAATCAGACCTTTAAAATCCTAACTAGTTTCTCGAAAGTCTATTCCCCAAAATTTCGATTTATTTCTCAAAATTTGTCTTAGGAAAATTTCGAAATATTTATCAAAATTTAGAAAAAGATTCCGATTTTCAAAAGAGCCGGAATTTGGAGAAAAAGTTGAGATTTCGAAATTGTAATAAAAGGTTAAGGCTTCGAGAAAAGGTTAAAATTTTGGAAACCCGTTGGGCTCCAAAAAAAGTTATGAAACGGATCAAATTGAGTGAAATATATCACAAATTCCAAATTGAAATTTACCAGAAAAAAACAAAATTTCAAGAAAAACGTTTTGAATAGAATGGAAAATTTCAAAAAAGGGTGCAAATTTACAGAGGAATACAAAAAAAAATAAAATTTCTCTAAAAGGCAAATATAGATAACTTGGCTGTCGCAACGCATTAGAGCAACCTTTCTTGCACGTCCATCAAAAGTACAAAAATTTTAAAAACCTTAAACAAATTGTCTGTGGGATACAAATCTTGCCCCATGAATTCGAGAAAGATTAACAAATACAACAAAGTTTGCTCTAAAGCGTTTCGATGGATACTTCGTATCTCTCTGAAGATGATAACTTGGCTATCGAAATGCAGAGAAAAATGGAAAAAGAGTCAAGTTGTTGAAGGCTCCATTTGTATTGGGGTGCAAAAACCATCACACGATGCTCTATACTTCAATATTTCTTGACTAAAAAAATTGAAACACAGAACTTGTCCCCTGAAACCAAGAAAGATTAAAAAACACAACAAAGGTTGCTCTAACGCGTTTCGACAGCCAAGCTGTCATCTTCAGAGAGAAAGTTTCTCTCTGAAGATGACAGCTTGGCTGTCGAAACGCGTTATAGCAACCTTTGTTGTGTTTTTTAATCTTTCTTGGTTTCAGGGGACAAGATTTGTAATTCAATTTTTGAAGATAACCAAGAACCAGTCCGTTCCACCAAAAAAAATATTGTTAATAATTTTGAAAATTAAAAAAGAGAACTTTTCGAAAAAGTAAAATTAGAGAACGTAGAATTTTTGGAAAATAATCGAAAATTTAGAATAAGCGAAATTCCTCAAAAGAGGAAGAAGAGACAAAATTTTGGTTGAAGGTTTAAATTAAAAAAATGAATTAGGTTCCTGAAAAGGTCAAAATTTTTAATGATTCGAACTTTTAAAAGTAGAATTTTTCCAAAAAGTTAACATTGTTAATAAAGACGAAATTTTCAAAAAAAATAGATTGAAAATATCGATTAAATAAAATTGAAATCACCAAAAAAAAGTCGAAATTGTTAATTTTCTGATTTAGTTAAAATTTGGAGAAGTCGAAATTAAAAAAAAATCGAGAAATCGAAATTTAAAAATAATGGAGATTTTAAAATGAGTGAAAATTTTAAAATGCACTAGTCTTAATTAACATTTTCAGAAAAAATTAATTTCAAGAAGGTCTTTTCTGAAATAAGAGTTCAAATTTTGAAGTCAACACTTTCAGTATCTCTCTGAAGATGATAGCTTGACTATCGAAACGCGCTAGAGCAACTATTTTTGTGTTTTTTTAATCCTTCCTGGTTTCAGGAGACAAGATTTGGATTTAATTTGAAGTCAACACTTTCAGTATCTCTCTGAAGATGATAGCTTGGCTATCGAACTGCGCTAGAGCAAATATTTTTGTGTTTTTTTAACCCTTCCTGGTTTCAGGAGACAAGATTTGGATTTACATTTTTTTAAAATAAATTCTTAAGTCAGAAAACTTAAGTTTGATGGAAAGGACTGGTCCTTGGTTATCTTCAAAAATTAAAATCCAGAACTTGTCCCCTGAAACCAAGAAAGATTAAAAAACACAACAAAGGTTGCTCTAACGCGTTTCGGTAGCCAAGCTGTCACCTTCCAGAGAGAAACTGAAGATGACAGCTTGGCTGCCGAAGCGCGTTAGAGCAACGTTTGTTGTGTTTTTCAAACTTTCTTGGTTTCAGGGGACAAGTTCAGTATTTCAATTATTGAAGATAACCAAGGACCAGTCCGTTCCATCAAACTTAAGTTTTCTGACTTAAGAATTTATTTTCAAAAAATTTATATCCAAATCTTGTCCCCTGAAATCAAGAAAGATTAAAAAACACAACAAAGGTTGCTCTAACGTGTTTCGACAGCCAAGCTGTCACCTTCAGAGAGAAACTGAAGATGACAGCTTGGCTGCCGAAGAGCGTTAGAGCAACGTTTGTTGTGTTTTTTAAACTTTTTTGGTTTCAGGGGACAAGTTCTGTATTTCAATTTTTGAAGATAACCAAGGACCAGTCCGTTCCATCAAACTTAAGTTTTCTGACTTAAGAATTTATTTTCAAAAAATTTATATCCAAATCTTTTCCCCTAAAATCGAGAAAGATTAAAAAACACAACAAAGGTTGCTCTAACGTGTTTCGACAGCCAAGCTGTCACCTTCAGAGAGAAACTAAAGATGACAGCTTGGCTGCCGAAGCGCGTTAGAGCAACGTTTGTTGTGTTTTTTAATCTTTCTTGGTTTTAGGGGACAAGTTCTGTATTTCAATTTTTCTGAAAACTTACATTTAAAGAAAATGTTAAAATCATCAAAAGATTTGTTCTTTTCCAAGTTGTGATTTTCAAAAAAGTTGGATTTGTTAAAAAAAAAGTCATAATTTTCAAAAACAGTCAAATTTTCAAAAAAATATCGAAAAAGTTCGAATTTTGAAGTCAACATTTTTAAAACAATCAGAATTTAAAAAGCACTTACATTTTGAAAAATAAATTAAAATTCTCTTAAAATTGAAAAAAAAAAACGAGAAATTTTAAGGAATAGACGAAGTTTGACGATATTTTCGAAAAACAAAAATCTCAAAACAATAAAAGAAGATTATGAGACAAAATTTCCAAAAAACATTTTCAAAATTATATGAATAAAAATTTTTAATGAAGTCGAAGTTCCTAAAAATTTCTCAAAAATTGAATAGTTACCAAAAAAAAATAAAATTTGGCGACAGAGTAAAATTTTTGGAGAAAAAAATAATTAAGTTTTTTTTCAATTTATTTAACATTTCTTCGGCCCAGTTTGGAAATATTTAACTTTTTTCTGGTTTGTTGACAATTTTCTAAACAGTTTTTGAAATGAGACTACGTCATATTTAAATATATAAACTGGGCCGAAGAAATGTTAAATAAATTGAAAAAAAAAACATAATACTGCCGGTCAATAAGGGTCTACCATGAAGAATAAACCTATTCCTCTAATGGAACGAACGGACTCCGCAAATAGTGAGTGCTTCTAACTACCAAGCTGAAGAGATTGTGGCGGTTAGGAACAGTAGTTAGTTAGTTAGTTAGTTAGTTTGTTTTTGTGAACTATCATGAGGTGACGTTTTCAATAAATTTAAATATCACGTAGTCGCATTGCAAAAACTGTTTGGAAAATTGTCAACAAACCAGAAAAAATTTAAATATTTCCAAACTGGGCCGAAGAAATGTTAAATAAATTGAAAAAAACATAATATTTCCGGTCAATATGGCTCTACCATGAAGAATAAAAATAATTAAGTCAAAAATTTGAAAAACCTCAAAATTTTGAATGACTATTATCTTTAGAATTAGTCAAAGTTTTCAGTAAAAGCGAAATTATTTCCTCAAAAGAGGAAGAAGAGACAACATTTTGGTTAAAAAATGGAAATTTTGAATACCTGAAAACTTCCAATTTCCAATTCAAAATTAAAAAAAATTAAAATTTTAAATTATTGTCCAATTTGAAATAATGGAAATTCTGAGCAAATGTCTTGACAGAAGCCGATATTTTGAAAAATTATAGGATTTTAGATTAGACATTTTCTAAAAATATAAACATTTTCAAAAATAATAATAATAATAAAAGCATATGCTTATAGAAGCGTTTCTCAACATGAGTCGAATATTCAAAAAAATTAATATTTTCAAAAAGGACGAAGTTTAAAAAAAAATAGGCAGCCTGGGGATTGCTGTCAGAAGTGAAAACTCCTTAAATATATGTTTTTTTTAATTTATTTAACATTTCTTCGGCCCAGTTTGGAAATATTTAAATTTTTATGGTTTGTTGACAATTTTCTAAACAATTTTTGAAACGCGACTACGTGATATTTAAATTTATTGAAAACGTCACTTCAAGACAGTTCACTAATTAGGAGGTTAGTTTATTTTACATAGAATAGGAATAATGAAAAATAGGAGATCAAAAATTAGATATGGAAAGAATAAAAATTTTTGTTTTTTGATAAATTAGGAAAATGTAAAAAAATACATAAAAAAATATAGTTAAAATTTGTATTCTTGTGAACGGTCATGTGGCTCAGTGGTTAAGGCGGCAGATATTGTTTCATAAGTCTGATGAGTTGCAGGTTCGAATCCGGCTGTCGTCAACGCTTTTTCTAATTCCATTTAACGTCTTACTTGTAGCTGCACAGCACTGTTAACATTAAAGTATGTCGGTAGTTAAAATTAGCGTGATGGTGACGCGAAATCATAATCTGAAATCGCCCAACGTGTCTAAAGATGTTTTTACTTCAAAAATTCAAATTTACATAAAGATTTTAATTTTTCAAATAATAATTGAGATCCTGAAACCAAGAAAGATTAAAAAACACAACAAAGGTTGCTCCAACGCATTTCGACAGTCAAACTATCATCTTCAGAGAGAAGATTATAGCTTTGCTGTCGAAACGCGTTAGAGCAATTTTTGCTTTGTTTTTTTAATCTTTCTTGGTTTCAGGGAACAAGAATTGTATTTCAATTTTTAGAGATAACCAAGGACCAGTCCGTTCCACCAAAAGTGGACTTTGAAACAATATAGAAATTAAAAAAAGAATTTGTTAAAAATTTCGAAAAAAAGTTAACATTTTTAAAAAATAAAAAATTGTTAAAAGGTTTAACTGTTCAGAGCTTATAAATGTTTAAAAAATGCATAATTTTAAAAACCAGATACAACAGGTCAAAAGAGTAACGAAATGTTCAAAAAAAGTAGAAATTTTGAAAAAGTCGTTTTCAAAAAAGGCCCAAATTTTCAAAAATCAGATTTTTTTAAGGAATGATTCAAGGTAGTCGCGGCTTGGGGCAATTTATCGGAGATTACCAATCCTTAACAGTAGGTTACTGGAAATCATGAGTTATGGGAGGAGTAACTGGTGAAGAAAAAGCTAATAAAAGATGGATAAAAATAACACTACTCAGCAAAGAAGATACAGAGAATATCGAAATATCAAATTTATCCAGAAAGTTTATACAGGGTGTTACAAAAGTCCGGGCCGCTACTTCAGGAGCATATTCTACACATTAAAATATGAAAAATGTTGAAATACATTTTTTTCTTTAAATTGCCTCCTAACGGAGATATGACCATTTAAAGATGGCGCCCCTAAAGTGGTTTTTTTACTACAAAAAGTTAACGGTTAGTAGCAAAGTCATGAAATTGGGCAAGCAGTTAAAGAATTGGATTAGGCATATTCTCATGTAACATATTTTTTAAATAAGCAGTAGCGTGGTGTGTAGGGGGTTGCCCGCGATTATTTTTTGCCGTAACTTTTTTGTATTGCAATATTTCGACACAAAAGTGCCATAATCGTAAAAAGCAACATTTTTTATACAAAAAAGGTACTCTTTTTCAAAGTCGCTTAAAGTAACCGTTTCCGAGAAAAAAGTGTTTAAACAAAATTGTTGCATTTATTACAATTCGTTTTGCAAATTTCTAATTTATCCACTACTAACTGCATTGATATAAAAATAGTACAAAATTAAGAAAAAAAAAATCAAAGCAAGTGTTCGAAATTACTGCCCCCTGCAGCAATACATTGCTCGGCTCGTCTTCTAAGGGAACTCCTTACTCTTTCGCAAATGCCTGGTGTATTGTGAATCTGGTTGAACCCATTTTCAATTCGTTCACGAAGATCATTGATATTGTCAACTGGTGTGGAGTAGACGATCTGCTTTAGATGTCCCCATAAGTAGAAATCGAGTGGGTTGAAGTCAGGAGACCTAGCTGGCCATGGTATCGGACCTCCTCGACCTATCCATCGTTGATGATAGTTGTTATTCAAAAATTCCCTAGCAACTGCACTAAAATGGGCAGGTGCCCCATCGTGCATTATCCACATTCGCTGTCTTGTTATGAGTGGAACATTTTCAAGTAACACGGGTAACTCTGTTTGCAAAAAATGTCTATATGATGCTCCTGTTAACCCATGAGGTAAAAAAAACGGTCCAATTATAGAGTCCCCTATTATTCCTCCCCAAATGTTAAGTGAAAAATGTTGCTGATGTCTCGACTGAATAACTGCATTGGGATTTTCAACTTGCCACTGATGCATGTTGTGAAAGTTAAGTATCCCGTTTCTGGTAAAACCCGCTTCGTCCGTAAATAATATGAGCGATGGAAAGTTCTCATTTTCAGCGATCTTATGCAATAGCCAGTTGCAAAATTCTATTCTTGGAGGATAATCGGCAGCAAGTAACCCTTGCACTCTTTGAAAATGATAGGGGTAAAATTGGTAAAATTTCAAAATTCGCCAGATAGTTACGTGATTTACTCCTTCGGCTAAAGCAAGTTGTCTAGTGCTGACACATGGATCTTTTTCAACTCGCTGAAGCACACGCTCCTCTAAATTAGCAACTTCTGCGTTTGGCCTTCCAACACGTTCGCCTTTGAAAAAACAAAATTTCCTGTTTCACATAAACGAGCATGAATTTTCTGGAACAATTTTTCTCCTGGTAGGTGTCTATTAGGAAAACGTTCAGCATAAAGCCGTCTTGCTTCAGCACGATTACAATTTGCAAGCTCGTACATTAAATGCATATCGGCCATTTCTTGATTTGAATAGTCCATTTTATCAAAATAATGAAAAGTTAAAAAACTACTACACTTACTATTGACAACAAAAACTGCTAAAGTTTACAGCTTACGACCAAATTTTATCAGTGACACAACGTCAATCTCTGGCAGATATTGTCAAGTACAATTGTTTTCTTTGCGATCAGTTTGCATGACCAACTTATTTTTTCTTATACAAATTAGTTAGAATTTCGAAGACGGGATAGGATTATTTAAACGCCTTTTTCTCGGAAACGGTTACTTTTAGCGACTTTGAGAAAGAGTACCTTTTTTGTTTAAAAAATGTTGCTTTTTATGATTATGGCACTTTTGTGTCGAAATATTGCAATACAAAAAGTTACGGCAAAAAATAATCGCGGGCAACCCCCTACACACCACGCTACTGCTTATTTAAAAAATATGTTACATGAGAATATGCCTAATCCAATTCTTTAACTGCTTGCCCAATTTCATGACTTTGCTACTAACCGTTAACTTTTTGTAGTAAAAAACCACTTTAGGGGCGCCATCTTTAAATGGTCATATCTCCGTTAGGAGGCAATTTAAAGAAAAATATGTATTTCAACATTTTTCATATTTTAATGTGTAGAATATGCTCCTGAAGTAGCGGCCCGGACTTTTGTAACACCCTGTATAATTAGAACATTCTACATAAAACTGGCAAAATGTTGAAAAAGTAGAAGTTTTGAAACACTTTCAGATTTATTTATAATTTCGAGAATTAGAAATTAAAAAAAATGGTGATTTTGAAATAAGTAGAAATTTTAAAATGCCCAAGTCTAAATTAACTCTTTGATAAACATTCGATGTTTTAAAGAGGTCATTTTCTAAAAAAGTAGCTCAAATTTTAAAATCAACATTTTCAAAATAATTCAAAATTTAAAAAAAAACTTTGATTTTGAAAAAAGAGTAGATATTATCAAAAAATTTGTTTCCTTTTTTTAAGTTTTTTTTAATTAATTTAACATTTCTTCGGGCCAGTTTAATTAATTGAAAAAAACATAATATTTCCAGTCAATGAGGGTCTACCATGAAGAATAATCCTTTTTTTAAATTGAAATCTTCAAAAGCGTAGAATTCGTTAGAAAAAATTCATAATTTTCAAAAAGAGTCAGTTTCGAGAACATGTCCAAATTAAAAAAGAATAAGATTTTTAAAAAATATAGAAATTTTAAGAAGAAAATCAAAAGTGCCAAAAAATTGATGCAAGAAGCCAAAAAGAGTTGAAATTTTTTATGCTCTTATGCCTTTTCTCACATCGTCAATTTAATAATTGATAATCTGCATACAAATAAATACCAATTATTTATGTGAAAAACAATTTCGTTCTTTACAGATAAAATTGGTCAATTTTCAACCACAAGAGATACTCGTTATTCATATCCAGATGAAGTAGAAAATTTTCCCCTTACGTCTCCACTAATTCATTCGTATGTAATCTACTCCAACTTCTTATTAATGAGATACCAAGTTCTAATAAAATAGATGGGCACTTTCTAGTAATTTTTTAAACCACTTCGTCATGAATGACATCTATATTATTAAATTTGCATAACACTTGCACAAATTATTTCTAATTAAAACAATCGAGAACCGGAACTGTGTCATTTTCAGCAATACAAGCGATAAATAGATACATACAAGTGACCACAAAGTATCAGATCCAACCTAAGCAACTTGAGAAAATTTTACCAACACTTAGCTCATAAATAATTATTTTATCACCTTCTAATAGAGTCATAATCAAAGTGGAATTAGGGTAGTAGATTTCTTCTCCCAAGTAATAAAAGTAATTAAACTCGGGGGCTATTGAGTGCAACTTGTGGCCTATAAAATGAACCGACAAAAACTCGAGTGAAAAGCGATCTAAAGATCTTCATACTAAACACTTATTTGGCCATATATTTTAGAGCTGGTAGCAAGGACCGCAAACAGCTTTATGGAAAATGCTAGGGTGGCGTCACATAAATCAATAACGCTGGATTTCGTGCTCCTGCCTCTATCTCTCTCGCACCCGTCCTTCCACGACGCCTTTCTTTATCCCCATTATTCACCACTGTTTTCAATATTTGTATGATATATTATTTTTGGGATTATTTGCAGGCCCGCTGCGTTTATTCAGCTTGGTCTTTCGCCTGCAAAAACTCCTGCATAAACAAGATCCGAGCTTTGCAAATGTTGTTTCCAGATAGTATATTAATCATTTCGACGTGTGACACATTGTGACAGCTAATAAATGGAATGCATGCGGCCCGATCGCCGTAATTGTTGATTCCTGTTTAGGTCGGTTGCAAGAATTGTTGCGAAATGCCGTGATATCATTGGGTTGGAATTCCGCGGCCTACAGTGTTCCCGTTTAAGTCTAAGTTGAATTAAAGAAGGAGGAAAGTTATTTTTATTGTAGCTGAATGCCTAAGAGAACTACAGATGGAGGAATGTTACATAGGAAACCTATAGGTTGCCGATTTGTAACCGGAATACACAAGTTTATTTCGGGAACTGAACTAGACAATTTTGCCCCCAGAAGCAAAAATCTATAAGGACAAAATTGGTTACATAAAACTTGGGTGTGACAAAAAAAATGTTACAAAGCAAATTTCATATTATAATATCAATCATATTGAAGCTTGAGGTATAAACTGAAAATTTTTTGAACAGTTGATTTACAGTAAACATTCAACTTTGATGATTAAAATGTTATATATTCGTCTTGTATCTAGCGAACCATAAGACTCACAATCTGTAACAGCGTAGAATTTTAATTTTGAATGCAGGAAACTGAGCAAAAAATTCAAATGTATGTGAATATTATGGTGGATGCGCGGGGTTCAAGGATCTATTTTCTAACGCAACAGCTCAAAATCAAGGCTATATTAAATGTGGCATCATTCATTTTTACCTAGAATATTTATAGACACTAAAGCTGCTTCATATAATCCGCTAAAACGACAAAAAAATTAACAGCTACGTAATTCGTCACCTAATCAAGCGGCTAATATTTTTTAAATTTTATCATACAGTTCTTATGAGTCTTCTTTGTCTTCAATGTATTTAATATAGATTCAATTATGCACATGTAACAATAAAGAATTATGTTCTTCATGGTAGACCCTTATTGACCGGAAATATTATGTTTTTGTCCATTTATTTAACATTTCTTCGGCCCAGTTTAGAAATATTTAAATTTTTATGGTTTGTTGACAATTTTCTGAACAGTTTTTGAAATGAGACTACGTGAAAAATTATGTACTTAGGTACACTCGACACTCGAGCATTTTGGCGGATGCGCCGGAATCTATAAATTTTACATTATTTGTCTACGGTTAAAAAAAGAAAATGTGTGAAGTCCCCCGTCAGGAAAATGAATCATACTTCCGAGAAGCTTAAACTGTGACCACACTACTGTTGGACTGCCATAGATGACTCTGGCAATATACAGGATGAACAATTTTCGACTTTCAATATGGGATATTTAAATAAAGGAATCTATGGTCTATGGTTAGAAACAAAAAAATGCGTAAACTCATTCTATCTGAAAAATGAAACATTCTTCCGAGAACTTACCAGTGGACTGCCATAGATTCCTGCCATGAATACACAGGATGCTATATTATCGACTTTTGGTGGAATGGACTTGTCCTTGGTTATCTTTAAAAATTGAAATACAAATCTTGCCCCCTGAAATCAAACAAGATTAGAAAACATAACAGTGGTTGCTCTGACGCATTTCGATAGCCAAACTATCATCTTCAGAGCGATATCAGATTCAGAGAATATATCTCTGAAGATCATAGCTTTGCTATCGAAACGCTTTAGAGCAACCTTGTTCCCTGAAATCAAGCAAGATTGAAAACACAACAAAGGTTGCTCTAACGCGTTTCGATAGCCAAATTACCATCGTCAAAGAGATATCAGATTCAGAGAATATATCTCTGAAGATCATAGCTTTGCTATCGAAACGCCTTAGAGCAACCTTGTTCCCTGAAATCAAACAAGATTGAAAACCCAACAAAGGTTACTCTAACGCGTTTCGATAGCCAAACTCTCATCTTCAGAGAGATATCAGATTCAAAGAATATATCTCTGAAAATGATAGCTTTGCTATCGGAACGCCTTCGAGCAACCTCTGTTCTGTTTTTAATCTTTCTTGGTTTCAGAGGACAAGATTTGTATTTCAACATTTGAAAATAAATTCTGTCAAACTGAACTACGTTTTCATATTTGTTGTTTGGATACTTGTATCGCGAGGAAACAGAGAGATACTGAAGATCTCTGAGGATGATAGCTTGGCTATCGAAAAGCGTTAGAGCAGCATTTGTTGTGTTTTTTAATCTTTCTTGATTTTAGGGGACAAGATTTATATTTCAATTTTTGAAGCTAACCAAGGACCATTCCACCAAAATTGAACTTCATAATTTAAAAAAAGCTTCTTACAGAAACCTAACATGATTTTCTAGACACTTTAAAAAGTCTTTTTTCGCGACTTTAAGCGTTTCTTATAATATCTCAAAACTTCTTTAAATAGTTTAAAAAAACTTCTCGGTGGGATCTAAAAAGCCTTTCTGAAGAGCATCAAAATGACTTTTAAAACGTTTCCAATCGAACCATTAAGTAATTTCTGACGTAGTTTTTAAAATGCATTTAAGTAAGTTACTAAGAGACTATGAACACTTCCAAATTAACTCGATATAAGAGTCCAAACACCAAATTAAAAACTTCTTGAAGAGCATCAGAATGTCTTCTTAAACATTTTCAGTCAAACCATTAAGTAATTTCTGAAGTAGTTTTTAAAATGCATTTAAGTAAGTTACTAAGAGACTATGAACACTTCCAAATGAACTCGATAACAAACACCAAATTAAAAACTTCTTGAAGAGCATCAGAATGACTTCTCAAACATTTTCAGTCAAACCATTAAGTAATTTCTGAAGTAGTTTTTAAAATGCATTTAAGTAAGTTACTAAGAGACTATGAACACTTCTAAATTAACTCGATATAAGAGTCCAAACACCAAATTAAAAACTTCTTGAAGAGCATCAGAATGTCTTCTTAAACATTTTCAGTCAAACCATTAAGTAATTTCTGAAGTAGTTTTTAAAATGAATTTAAGTAAGTTACTAAGAGACTATGAACACACTTCCAAATGAACTCGATATAAGAGTCCAAACACCAAATTAAAAACTTCTTGAAGAGCATCAGAATGACTTCTTAAACATTTTCAGTCAAACCATTAAGTAATTTCTGAAGTAGTTTTTAAAATGTTTTTAAGTTACTAAGAGACTACGAACACTTCCAAATTAACTCGATATAAGAGTCCAAACACCAAATTAAAAACTTCTTGAAGAGCATCAGAATGACTTCTTAAACATTTTTAGTCAAACCATTAAGTAACTTCTGAAGTAGTTTTTAAAATGCATTTAAGTAAGTTACTAAGAGACTATGAACACTTCCAAATTAACTCGATATAAGAGTACTAACACCAAATTAAAAACTTCTTGAAGAGCATCAGAATGACTTCTTAAACATTTTCAGTCAAACCATTAAGTAATTTCTGAAGTAGTTTTTAAAATGCATTTAAGTAAGTTACTAAGAGACTATAAACACTTCCAAATGAACTCGATATAAGAGTCCAAACACCAAATTAAAAACTTCTTGAAGAGCATCAGAATGACTTCTTAAACATTTTCAGTCAAACCATTAAGTAATTTCTGAAGTAGTTTTTAAAATGCATTTAAGTAAGTTACTAAGAGACTATGAACACTTCCAAATTAACTCGATATAAGAGTCCAAACACCAAATTAAAAACTTCTTGAAGAGCATCAGAATGACTTCTTAAACATTTTCAGTCAAACCATTAAGTAATTTCTGAAGTAGTTTTTAAAATGCATTTAAGTAAGTTACTAAGAGACTATGAACACTTCCAAATGAACTCGATATACGAGTCCAAACACCAAATTAAAAACTTCTTGAAGAGCATCAGAATGACTTCTTAAACATTTTCAGTCAAACCATTAAGTAATTTCTGAAGTAGTTTTTAAAATGCATTTAAGTAAGTTACTAAGAGACTATAAACACTTCCAAATTAACTCGATATAAGAGTCCAAACACCAAATTAAAAACTTCTTGAAGAGCATCAGAATGACTTCTTAAACATTTTCAGTCAAACCATTAAGTGATTTCTGAAGTAGTTTTCAAAATACATTTAGGTGAGTTACTAAGAGATTATGAACACTTTCAAATGAACTCGATATAAGAGTCTAAACACCAAATTAAAAACTTCTTGAAGAGCATCAGCATGACTTCTTAAACATTTTCAGTCAAACCATTAAGTAATTTCTGAAGTAGTTTTTAAAATGCATTTAAGTAAGTTACTAAGAGACTATGAACACTTTCAAAGGAACTCTGTATAAGGGTTTAAACACCACATTAAAAGACTTCAAAATAAGTTTTTAAAGGACTTCAAAATTTCTTTAGAAGCCTTAAAAAGACTTATTAAAACATTTCTACCGAATTCCTAAAGAATTTCTGAAGCACATCTTAAAACACATTAAAGGGACTTACTAAAAGTCTTATAAACATTTTTTTAAAGGATTTAATTTATGTTTCTAAAAATCACTACTTAATTAAATCCTTTCAATGGAATTCAAAAACTTAGAATTGTTTTAATCGAACGTTTAAAGAAGTGCTTTTTAAAATGAACCTAAAGAACTTCCTAACAGACTTATAAACACTTCTTAAAAGACTCTCTCTCTCTCTCTTTCTCTCTCTCTCTCTCTCTCTCTGTCTCTCTCTCTCTCTCTCTCTGTGTCTCTCTCTTCTCTCTCTCTATCTATCTATCTATCTATCTCTCTCTATCTCTATCTCTCTTAAAGGGAAGTCTCTTAAAGGACTTCAAAATAGCTTTTTATAAACAAGGAATCCTTTCAAGGAGCGTTAAAATGCTTTGTTAATAAATTTTACTTAAAATCAAAAAAAAATTCTAATAATTTTTTAAAATGCATTAAAGAAACTTTAAAAAAAAACTTATAGCCACGTCTTAAAGCAACGAATATAAATTTCTAAACACTATCCTTTAAAGGACGTCAAAATAAATTTTAATGGAAGTGGAACATTTCTTAAGGGATTTTAAAATCACTTCTTCGAGAATTTTAACCAAACTTTTAAAGAATTTGTGAAGAATTTTTTAAAATACTTACACTAAAGGAACTTCCCAAAACTTTTACAAAGGGCTTAATATGAGTTGGTAAACACCGTCTTAAAGGGCCCCAAAGCATATTTTAATAGAATTAAAACGTTCCTTAAGTAACCTTAAAATGTCGTCCTTAAAGAATTTTAACCGAAATTCAAATGCATATCTGAAGAATTTCTTATAGTATATTAAAAGAACTTTCTAAATGACTTATAAACATTTTAAAGGACTTAATATAAGTTCCTTAATTTAATCTTAAACGAACGTTTAATGGACTTTGAAACCTTTTTAAGAAACCTTAAAATAAGTTTTTAAAAAACTTAAACCAAATTTTTAAAAAATTGTTGAAGAACTTTTTTTTTAAGTTTAATCCACTGGCAAATGGGGACCGCATTATGCCTTCAAAACACTACGAATAGGATGCGGAAACAAGAATAGATGGCGATGAACCGCCTTCTTAATTAAGGATAAACATAGAACATATTACAAGAACTTGTTGAAAGAAGTGGTAAAACGTCTTAAAGGACTCCAAATATGTTTCTAAACACTATATTAAAAGACTTCAAAAAACCTTTTAATGGACTTTCAGAACTTCTCGAGGATTCTAAAAATGACTTATTATAAAATTTCAAACGAACTTTTAAAGAATTTTCAAAGAACTTCCTAAAATACATTAAAGGAACTTTTTAAAAGAGCCACAAACATTTCCTGAAGTACTTTATATAATTCTCTCTAAAACCATCCTAAACGACTTCAAAATAAATTTTTGATGGACTTCGAACATTTATTAAAGGTTCTTTACAAATAATTTCTCAAAGATTGTAAACTAGACCTTCAAAAAATGTCTGAAAAGCTTCCTAAAATACATTACAGGAATTTCCCAAAAGACTAAATACTTATTAAAAATAGTTACTTAAGCAGAAAAGCTTCTAGGGTTAAGTCCAAGAATGTTTCACCCTTTTACCTCATCGGCAATTAAATAAATAATTACGCGATACGTATTTCGCCAGCAGAACTGGCATTTGGACTTAATCACAAGCCACAGTGTTTAGTTCAGTGCTTTAGCTTCTAGGGTTGGTAAAGTAACGTAAACATGATTGTCGTCCGCCAGGTTTTATACTTTTAAGCATCACCTTGTTTGTTTTGCTTTTGCATTTAAAGAACTAATTAAGAAATGTATCATTTACTTCATGGGTAATTTCATTCAAAAATAAAAGCGTAAAAAATAAAGTTCAAAAATTTTGGTGGATGCGCCAGAGTCGCACATTGAATGACTCATGGTACAAGCTAATTTGAGAAATTTTAGCAAAATATAGGAGTGAAAACTTGGATAACTCTTTGCAACACTACATAATTGATTGAACTTTTCTTTATAAGCGTCTTTTTAGAAATGCTCAATTAAATTAATTATGCAAACTAAAATTTTATTTTTTATATTTATATATTTTTTATACTTAATTAAATGATATGAATTGGTCATTCTGTAAGCAAAAGAAGAAGTGTTTAACATTCTTCGGCATATTTCCGATAAAATCGTCGCTAAAATCATCCTTGGAACGTATCTCCAGCGTTATCCGAGCCGTTAGCCTGTGGGGCACAAAACGGGACCCGAGTTCGAATTTAAAATTGGCGCCAGGTGGGGGCCATTCCGTTTTGGGTTGATCCTGTATCGCTCCACCTAGAACACTTAGTCGTTGTCAGTGAACTGTCAAAGTTGCACGGCCCATAGATTTGTCAAATGCCTTCGACGCCGCCTCTGTTTCTTGGCATCGCCAGCTCATTGGTGGGAGTCCGGTTCTTCGCTCGGCTATGATTAAGTGATTAAATGCATGAATATGGACCGACGTTGGACACTAGCGACGACGACGGTGTGCACTGGAACTAAGGTAGTCGACGGCGATAGTCTTCGGTGCTAACATCGCGTCAGGTATGTACGAATTCACGTTGAACACGCATTTCGATCGGCCTAGATTTGAATTTTAAACACGGACACTCCACCAATTTTACTTATAATGTTTAAAGAGAAGATGTTGCTATACAAAAAAAAATTACGTCGCTCCTTGAGAAATGTATTCAAAGTTTTGATCGTCTATCTCAGTAAAGTATTCTCCTGTTTACAGTATTCGTTTCTAGCTTATTATTATTATTTGAGACGTACGTATATGGAATCAGAAAACAAAATTGAATTTCTCAATTGAATATCTTTTTTTTCAGTCATTGGCCATCAGATTAAAGTTATTGAATTCAATGTTTAAAATGACATCGATGTTATGCCTAATCACTTTGTTATTACAAAAAATCAAGACAAAATTTCAGGTATTTTCCGAGTTTACACTTAAAAAAAGTTGTTTTTTGAATCCGATTTTTTTAGTAACTTAACAAAGCATAAGTATTTTTGCAACTTTGATTTCTATAGAATAGAGAATTCAATGAAATTGCTAGTGTTGCTTGTTAGTATGTTTACTATTATTAATCGATTTTTTGAATCTTGAAAAATATACAGAATAGACTGGCTCTATTTCTAGCTGATATACTGATTCAGTTCATATCTAATCTGTTGGATTAAAAAATGTCATTATACTTTTTTTCTGAATTTTTAAAGATTTTTAAACATAAAAAATTCAAAACGTTATTATTCGAGCTTTATAAATTCATCTGCTATCCAATATTCGAGGCAGAATTTAGCAAAACTCAGCCTCTTTATTAGCACCTTTTATAACTTCTGGTTAGGTCTGGAAATGGAGATGATACGAATCGTAGTTTTCTAAATTTTTAAACTAGAAACTGTAAAACTATCAAGAGACTTTATCTACAATTTAAAGTACCGAAGAAGTTAATTTTCGACACTAAACAATCCAATAAATACACCAAATTAAAAAGAAGCCACTTCCAAATCTCCTGTGTACTTAAAAGAGGTTTGGTATTTATATCAGCGTTTAGATTTTCATCCAAATTTCAAAATTCCTAAAGAAATATTTGAGGAACTGAGAGATCTTAAGAAGTTTTATTTAAAACTGTTACGTTTTTTTCAATTTATTTAACATTTCTTCGGCCCAGTTTGGAAATATTTAAATTTTTCTGGTTTGTTGACAATTTTCTAAACAGTTTTTTAAATGTGACTACGTGATATTTAAATTTAAATATTACGTAGTCACATTTCAAAAACTGTTTGGAAAATTGTCAACAAACCAGAAAAATTTAAATGTTTCCAAACTGGGCCGAAGAAATGTTAAATAAATTAAAAAAACATAATATTTCCGGTCAATAAGGGTCTACCATGAAGAATAAAACTGTTACATTAAATTAAAGCATCAAATGGACAAAAAAAAACTTACATGAAACACTCGACCTCTAGAAAGTTAATTTGAGCTTTTATACCGAAATCAGACTCATTTAGAACTCTGAAGATCAAGAAAACTCATGCAGTTTTTTAACACCTCAAGAAAAATCATTATAAAGCCCAAGATTTTAAAAAACTCTTGTTTAAAGTTTCTTAATGGCAAAACAACGAGCATTAAAAATAGGTTTTTAGAGAATTTCAGTTGGAGCTCTAAATCGTCTTCCAGTTGGAGCTCTAAAGTCTCTAACTCAGCTATAAAGTCTCAACAAAATTCATCCAAATATCTGAACTTTAGAAGAAGCTTATTTAGAAATTTAAAAGCTTAAGATACCCCATCGAAGATTATAAAATATCAAAGGAATTTATCTAAATCTGTGGAGATCCAAAAAATTTTACTTAAAATTAATAAGGACTTAAATTTTAAAATAAGCCCTCAAAAGACTTTTATTTCTTTAGAGACACTTTCAAGAAACATTTGAACTTATAACTTTTTGAAAAAACTCATCTGGAACTCTGCAATACAATCTTAATGAAGGCAAATCAAGGCTGAACCATCTGAAGCAAATTAGGCAAAAGAATAAGTTCATAAGACTTTTTTTTTACAAGTCTACGCTCTCAAGGACTACCATTCTGAAGCTGCTATTATTTGAAGTCCTAATTTTTTAAGAAAGTTTATTTAAAATTTTGAACTGGTAAGTTATCCCAACGGTAATTGATTTAGAGTGTTGAGTTACCAGTTAAATCCAGTTAAGGTTCTAAAAGTCAAATAAAGTATATGAGTGCACAGAAAAATTCGTCTAGAGTTTCAAACTATGAAAGAAAGAAATTTAGTGATCCAAAGCTGCAACCAGATTTTCATTTAAAGTTATGGAGTAGAAAAAAATCATATTCACAAATTTACGAGAAGAACTAATCTCCAGCTCTAATATGTAAAGGAAATTAATCCAGAGCTCCAAATTTTGGTAGAACGGACTGGTCCTTGGTTATCTTCAAAAACTGAAATATAAAAGTTGTCCCTTGAAACCAAGAAAGATTAAAAAACACAGCAAAGGTTGCTCTAACGCGTTTCGACAGCCAATCTATCATCTTCAGAGAGATACTGAAAGTATTTGTATTTTTTAGTCTTTCTTGGTTTCAGAGAACAAGTTTTGTATTTCAATTTTTCAGAGCTCCAAAGATAAAACACTTAAAGTGTTGAATTCTTAAGATTTGGAGTTCTGAAACCTTAAGTATTTAATTTAAATTTCTAAAATATAAAAAATAACAATCCGTAGATAGGAAACTGATAAGAACAACACATTTAAAAAAAATATTTTTAAGTATTTCTTCCTCATTTTTCCCTTTCCATGTTATGCACTGCTGACGAGCTTAAATGAGAGCGAAACATCGATGTCCAGTGTTACAACTTTTTTATATATTTTTTATATTTTCCTCTAATTTATCAAAAAAACAAAATTTTTATTTTTTCCATATCTAATTTTTGGTCTCCTATTTTTCATTATTCCTATTCTATGTAAAATAAACTAACCTCTTAATTTGTGAACTGTCCTGGTTTTTAATAAATTTAAATATCACGTAGTCGCATTTCAAAAACTGTTTAGAAAATTGTCAACAAACCATAAAAAAAATTTAATATTTCCAAACTGGGCCGAAGAAATGTTAAATAAATTGAAAAGAAACACATTTAGAAATCTAAAATCTGAAGGAAAAGAACCTGAAACTTTGAAGTTGAACTAAGATCTTTATTCAAAATTCTGAAACGAAACATATCATTTCAAACCTCCAAATTCTAATGAAAAGCTGAGCTAGAGCTAGATCTTTAAATCAGTTTTTTAGAGTTTAGAAACTCTAGACAAAACTGATCTAGAAATTGAAAGATGAAATATATAAAATATAGAATACTTGAAGAAACTCAATTAAAGTCCTAAACTTACAAAAGTACTGTTTAAATCATAATAATATATATTAGAAAATTCATAAGAAAAGCTCATCTGCAGATCTGAACTCTGAAGAAAACAACCTAGAGTCTCCAGACTGAAAGATTTTAAACGTGGAATTCTTAAGGAAACTCAACCAAAGTTCTGAAATGTCAAAGATTTCAGGAAGTCCTGAAATGAAAATGATATTAATTTAGACGAGGAAATTTACAAGAAAATTTTTCAGTCCTAAATCTCCAGGTTATTTCTTTCAGAGTCTAAACTCCCCACTAGAGCTCTAAAGCTCTAGTGGGGAGTTTAGACCCTGAAAGAAATAACCTGGAGACTAACTAGAGCTTTAGAGCTCTAGTGGGGAGTTTAGACTCTGAAAGAAATAACCTGGAGATTTAGGACTGAAAAATTTAAAATGTAGCATTCTTAAAGAAACCCAACTAAAGCCCCAAATTGCCAAAAATTCTATTTAAAGTTTTGAAATAATAATTGTATCAATTTAGGTCAGAAAATTCACAATCAAAGCTCATCCGGGGCTCTAAACTCTGAAGAAAAAACCTAGAGCTTCAAGACTGAAAAATTTGAAATGTAGAATTATTAAGAAAACTCAATTAAAGCCTTGAACTGTCAGAGATTCTAATTAATCGTTTAAAATAAAAATATTAATTCAGATGAGGACATTCACAAAAATAATTTAATTTAAGCTCTGAAGGAAATGACCTAGAGATTTGCGACTGAAAAACTTGAAATATAGAATTTTTACTGAGACTCGAATGAAGCCAGGAACTATCAAAAATTCCACTTAAATTTAAAATAAATCAATTTAGATCAGCAAATTCACAATAAGAGTCTATCTGGAGCTCTAAACTCTGAACGAAACAACCTAGAGCTCCAACGCTGAAAATAATATAATATAATAAATAAATTAATATAATATAAAGTTCTTAATGAAATTGAACTAAAGCCCCAAACTGCATAAATTTTATCTAAAACTTTAAAATAATAAATAAATTAATTTAGATCGGGAATTCAAAAGAAAATCCCATCTGGAGCTTAAATATCTCAGGGAATTAACCTCGAGCTTCAAGACTCAAAAATTTGGAATGTAGAATTCTTAATTCTTCTTCTTCTTAATTAAAATCTTGAATCGTCAGAAATTTTGTCTAATCTTCTAAAATAGAAATAATTTTAATTCAAATGAGAACATTCACAAAAAAAATGTGATTTGAATATTTAAACTCTGAAGGAAATAACCTAGAGATTCAAGACTGAAAAATTTGAAATGTAGAATTTTTAAAGAGATTCGAATGAAGCCACGAACTATCAAAAATTCCACTTAAACTTCTGAAATAAAAATTAAATCAATTTAGATCAGCAAATTCACAATAAGAGCCCATCTGAAGCTCTAAACTCTAAAGGAAACGACCTAGAGCTTCAAGGCTGAAAATTCCTAATATAGAATTCTTAATGAACCTAGAATAAAGCCCCGAATTGTCATAAATTTCATTTAAAATTTTAAAATAAAAAATATATTAATTTAGACCACGAAATTCAAAAGAAAATCCCATCTGGAGCTCTAACGTGTCATGGGAATTAACCTCAGGCTTCAGGACTCAAAAATTTGAAATGTATATAATTTTGAAAGAAACTCAACTAAACATCTGAAACGTCAAAAATTTTATTTAAACTTCTGAAACAAAAATGATTTTAATTTAGATCAGAACATTAAAAAGAAAAGCCCATCTGGAACTCTAAACTCTGCTGGAAATAACAAAGAGCTTTAGAACTGAAAAATCTAAAATGTAGAATTCTTAAAGAAATCCAACTAAAGCCCCGAACTGATAAAAATTCTCATTCAATTTCTGAAATAATAATTATATCAATTTAGAGATCAGACAATTCACAATGAAAGCTCATCCGGAGCTCTAAGCTCTGAAGAAAGAAACCTAGGGCTTCAGGACTAAAAAATTTGAAATGTAGAATTATTAAGGAAATTCAATTAAAGCCTTGAACTGTCAGATATTCCATTTAATCTTCTAAAATAAAAATAATATTAATTCAAATGAGAACATTCACAAAAATAATTTGATTCGGAGCTTTAAACCCTGAAGGAAATAAACTAGATGTTTGAGACTGAAAAACCTGAAATGTAGAATTTTTAAAGAGATTCGAATGAAGCCACGAACTATCAAAAATTCCACTCAAACTTCTGAAATAAAAATTAAATCAATTTAGATCAGCAAATTCACAATAAGAGCCCATCTGGAGCTCTAAACTCTAAAGGAAACAACCTAGAGTTTCAAGGCTGAAAATTGCTAATATAGAATTCTTAATGAAACTGAACTAAAGCCCTAAACTGTCATAAATTTCATCAAAAATTTAAAAATAAACTAATTTAGATCAGGAAATTCAAAAGAAAATCCCATCTGGAGCTTTAATGTCCCAGGGAATTAACCTCGAGCTTCAAGACTGAAAAATTTGAAACGTATATAATTCTTAAAGAAACTCAACTAAAGCTTTGAAACGTCAAAAATTCCATTTAAACTTCTGAAACAAAAATGATTTTAATTTGGATCAAAAAATTAAAAAGAAGAGCTCATCTGGAGCTCTAAACTCTGAAGGAAATAACCTAGAGCTTTAAGACCAAAAAATTTAAAATGAAAAATTGTTAAAAAACCCAAATAAAGCACTAAACTTGTAAAATAAGAAGAATATTAATTTAGATGAGGAAATTTACAAAAAAATCTTATCTGGAGCTCTAAACCCTGAAAGAAATAACTAAGAGCTTTAAGACTAAAAAATCTGAAATATAGCATTCTTAAAGAAACTCAACTAAAGCCCCGGACTGATAAAAATTCTATTTAAATTTCTGAAATAATAATTATATTAATTTAGATCAGACAATTCACAATGAAAGCTCATCCGGAGCTCTAAACTCTGAAGAAAGAAACCTAGGGCTTCAGGACTAAAATATGTGAAATGTAGAATTGTTAAGGGAACTTAATTAAAGCCTTGAACTATCAGAGATTTTATTTAATCTTCTAAAATAAAAATAATAGTAATTTAAATGAGGACATTCACAAAAAGAATCTGATTTGGAGCTTTAAACTTTGAAGGAAATAACCTAGAGATTCGAGAGGGAAAAATTTAAAATGTAGAATTTTTAAAGAGAGTCAAATGAAGCCACAAACTATCAAAAATCCCACTCAACTTCTGAAACAAAAATTAAATCAATTTAGATCAGCAAATTCACAATAACAGCCCATCTGGAGCTTTAAACTCTAAAGGAAACGACCTAGAGCTTCAAGGCTGAAAATTGCTAATATAGAATTCTTAATGAAACTGAATTAAAGCCCTGAACTGTCATAAATTTCATCTAAAATTCTAAAATAAAAAATATATTAATTTAGATCAGGAAATTCCAAAGCAAATCCCATCTGGAGCTCTAACGTCTCAGGGAATTAACCTCAGGCTTCAAGACTGGAAAATTTGAAATGTATATAACTCTGAAAAAAACTCAACTAAACCTCTGAAACGTCAACAATTTCATTTAAACTTCTGACACAAAAATGATTTTAATTTAGATCAGAACATTAAAAAGAAAAGCCCATCTGGAACTCCAAACTCTGAAGGAAATAACTAAGAGCTTTAAGATTGAAAAAGCTGAAATGTAGCATTTTTAAAGAAACTCAACTAGAGCCCTGGACTGATAAATATTCTATTTAAATTTCTGAAATAATAATTAAATCAATTTAGATCAGACAATTCACAATGAAAGCTCATCCGGAGCTCTAAAGAAACCAAGAGCTTCAAGATTGAAAAATGTGAAATGTAGAATTGTCAAGGGAACTTAATTAAAGCCTTGAACTATCAGAGATTTTATTTAATCTTCTAAAATACAAATAATACTAATTTAAATGAGGACATTCACAAAAAGAATCTGATTTGGAGCTTTAAACTTTGGAGGAAATAACCTAGAGATTCGAGAGGGAAAAATTTAAAATGTAGAATTTTTAAAGAGAGTCGAATGAAGCCACAAACTATCAAAAATCCCACTCAAACTTCTGAAACAAAAATTAAATGAATTTAGATCAGCAAATTCACAATAAGAGCCCATCTGGAGCTCTAAAGTCTAAAGAAAACGACATAGTGTTTCAAAGTTAAAAATTGCTAATATAGAATTGTTAATGAAACTGAGCTAAAGCCCTGAACTGTCATAAATGTCATTCAAAATTATAAAATAAAAAATAAATTAATTTAGATCAGGAAATTTAAAAGAAAATCCCATTTGGAGCTTTAACGTCTCAGGGAATTAACCTCGAGCTTCAAGGCTGAAAAATTTGAAATGTAGAATTTTTAAGAATACTTAATTAAACCCTCGAACTGTCAGAAATTCTGTTTAATTTCCTAAAATAGAAATAATATTAATTCAAATGAGAACATTCACAAAAAAAATGTGATTTGAATATTTAAACTCTGAAGGAAATAACCTAGAGATTCAAGACTGAAAAATTTGAAATGTAGAATTTTTAAAGAGATTCGAATGAAGCCACGAACTATCAAAAATTCCACTTAAACTTCTGAAATAAAAATTAAATCAATTTAGATCAGCAAATTCACAATAAGAGCCCATCTGGAGCTCTAAACTCTAAAGGAAACAACCTAGAGTTTCAAGGCTGAAAATTGCTAATATAGAATTCTTAATGAAAGTAAACTAAAGCTCTAAACTGTCATAAATTTCGTCAAAAATTTTAAAATAAAACATAAACTAATTTAGATCAGGAAATTCAAAAGAAAATCCCATCTGGAGCTTTAATGTCCCAGGGAATTAACCTCGAGCTTCAAGACTCAAAAATTTGAAATGTAGAATTCTTAAGGAAACTTTATTGAAGTCTCGAACTGTCAGAAATTGTGTTTAATCTTCTAAAATAGAAATAATATTCATTCAAATGAGAGCATTCACAAAAAAATGTGATTTGAAGATTTAAACTCTGAAGGAAATAACCTAAAGATTCGAGACTGAAAAATTTGAAATGTAGAATTTTTAAGGGGACTCGAATGAAGCCAGGATTTATCAAAAATTTAATTCAAATTTCTGAAATAAAAATTAAATCAATTTAGATCAGCAAATTCACAATAAGAGCCCATCTGGAGCTTTAAACTCTAAAGGAAACGACCTAGAGCTTCAAGGCTGCAAATTGCTAATATAGAATTCTTAATGAAACTGAACTGAAGTCCTAAACTGTCATAAATTTCATCTTAAATTTTAAAATAAAAAATAAATCAATTTAGATCAGGAAATTCAAAAGAAAATCCCATCTGGAGCTTTAATGTCTCAGGGAATTAACCTCGAACTTCAAGACTTAAAAATTTGAAATGTAGAATTCTTAAGAAAACTTTATTGAAGTCTCGAACTGTCAGAAATTGTGTTTAATCTTCCAAAATAGAAATAATATTAATTCAAATGAGAGCATTCACAAAAAAATGTGATTTGAAGATTTAAACTCTGAAGAAAATAAGCTAAAGATTCGAGACTGAAAAATTTGAAATGTAAAATTTTTAAGGAGGCTCGAGTGAAGTCAGGATTTATCAAAATTTTAATTCAAATTTCTGAAATAAAGATTAAATCAATTTAGATCAGCAAATTCACAATAAGCCCATCTGGAGCTTTAAACTCTAAAGGAAACGACCTAGAGCTTCAAGGCTGCAAATTGCTAATATAGAATTCTTAATGAAACTGAACTAAAGCCCTAAGCTGTCATAAATTTCATCTAAAATCTTAAAATAAAAAATAAATTAATTTAGATCAGGAAATTCAAAAGAAAATCCAATTTTGAGCTTTAATGTCTCAGGGAATTAACCTCGAGCTTTAAGACTCAAAAATTTGAAATGTACCGTACATAACTCTTAAAGAAACTCACCTAAAGCCTTAAAATGTCAAAAATTTTATTTAAACTTCTCAAACAAAACTGATTTTAATTTGGATCAGAAAATTAAAAAGAAAAGCTCATCTGGAGCTCTAAACTACAAGAGAAATAATTTAGAGCTTTTAGACTAAAACATTTGTAATGAAGAATTGTTAAAAGAACCCAAATAAAACCCTAAACCATCAAAAATTCCATTGAAACTTCTGAAATAAGAATGGTATTAATTTAGATGAGGAAATTCACAAATAAATCCCATCTGGAGCTCTAAACCCTAAAAGAAATAACCTACAGCTTTAAAGCTGAAAAATTGCAAATGTAGAATTCTTAATGAAACTCAACTAAAGTCCTGGACTGTCAAAATTTTTTATTTGAAATGTTAAAAAAAATGACATTAATTTAGATCAGGAAATTCACCAGAAAATCCCATCTGGAACTCTAACCTTTGAAGGAAATAGGGAAATTACAACAAGGAAATAACAACAAGGCTTCAGGACTGAAAAATTCGGAATGTAGGATTCTCAAGGTAACTCAGTTAAAGCCCTGAACTGTCAAACGTTTTATTTAAACTTCTGAATTAAAACTGATATCAATTTAGATCAGAAAATTCACAAGATAATCTCATGTGCAGCCCTAAACTCTTAAGGAAATAACTTGGAACTTCAAGACTGAAAAATTTGAAATGGAGCATTCCTAGAGAAACTCAACTAAAGACGTTAACTATCTAAAATTTCATTTAAACTTCTGAAATACAAATTATATCAATTAGAATATTCACAAGAAAAGTTCTAAGCTAAGAAAAGCTCTAAACTCTGAAGGCAATAACCTAGAGCTTCAAGACTGGAAAATTTGAAATGCTTAACTAAACTTAACTCAAATTCTAAAATACCAAAATTTTCATTTAAACTTTCCTGAAATAAAACTGATATTACTTTAGATTAGGAAATTCACAAAATAGCTCATTTGGATCTCTAAACTCTGAGCAAAAATAACCCACAACTTCAAATCTGAAATATTTGAAATGTGTTTTCAGAAAACTCAACCAAAGTCTTGAACAGTCAGATATCTCATTCAAAAATCTCGAATTATTATTTGGAATAGAAAATTTGGAAGAGAAAGTTCGTGGAACAAGACTCAGTAACCCACCAGACAGTTACCATATTCTTAGCTCCATAAACAGAAGGATTTCTGGCTTTGCACGTGTTTTCTACCGTTTATGTCGTTTCTGCTGAAGGCACAAAATCCATAATTCTTGTCCAATTTATATTTCGTAGCAGATTCAAATGTGTCATCAGAATGATGGTGATTTCTCGAACGAAGCAAAGACAATTTTGAAGGAACGGACCGGTCTGTGCTTATCTTCAAAAATTGACATACACATCTTGTTCCCTGAAACCAAGAAAGAGTAAAAAATTTAACAAAGGTTACCCTAACGAGTTTCGATAGCCAAGCTATCATCTTTAGGGAGATACGAAGTGTCTATCAAAACGCATTAGAGCAACCTTTTAAATCTTTCTTGATTTCATGGGACAAGATTTCTATTTTAAAGACAATTTGTTTAAGACTTTTAAGATTTTGGTGCTTTTGGTTGACGTGCAATCTATTCTCAATCCAACTTTATAATTTATCTCAATTTTCTGGGATAGTTTTCAATAGATTTAGAATATGCAGAGAACAATGGAAAAAAAGTCAAGTTGTTGAAGGCTCCATTTGTATTGGGGTGCAAAAACGATCACACGATCACACTGTACTTCAATATTTCTTGACTAGATCAGAATTTTTTGAACCATGTATGGAGTCAGTGCTGGATTTACGTCTGAGCAAACGTCTCAGGGAATTAACCTCAGGCTTCAAGACTGGAAAATTTGAAATGTATATAACTCTGAAAAAAACTCAACTAAACCTCTGAAACGTCAACAATTTCATTTAAACTTCTGACACAAAAATGATTTTAATTTAGATCAGAACATTAAAAAGAAAAGCCCATCTGGAACTCCAAACTCTGATGGAAATAACTAAAAGCTTTAAGATTGAAAAATCTGAAATATAGCATTCTTAAAGAAACTCAACTAAAGCCCCGGACTGATAAAAATTCTATTTAAATTTCTGAAATAATTATATCAATTTAGATCAGACAATTCACAATAAAAGCTCATCCGGAGCTCTAAACTCTGAAGAAAGAAACCTAGAGCTTTAAGATTGAAAAATGTGAAATGTAGAATTGTTAAGGGAACTTAATTAAAGCCTTGAACTATCAGAGAATTTATTTAATCTTCTAAAATAAAAATAATACTAATTTAAATGAGGACATTCACAAAAAGAATCTGATTTGGAGCTTTAAACTTTGAAGGAAATGGAAAAAGAGTCAAGTTGTTGAAAGCTCCATTTGTATTGGGGTGCAAAAACGATCACACGATGCTCTGTACTTCAATATTGCTTGACTAGATCAGAATTTTTTGAACCATGTATGGAGTCAGTGCTGGATTTACGTCTGAGCTGTACAAGCTATAGCTAGGGTTCCCATTATCTTGGGGGCCCACTAAAAAAGCATATTTAGACATACAGCGTTATCCAGATGAAGTTGTTGGGAAAAATATAGTTGAGGACTTTTTTTTTAGTCGTCGATAGAATTGTTGGTGTAAGGAAGGCTCTAGTTAAATAACTGCTTTTTTGATCACCAAAATTTTTGAGCCACGTCAAAACGTTAGGGAAAATGTTTTTTTTTTTCATCATCAGGTGACCATAAATTTTCGAGACTTTTTCTCAGTCAGTATAAAGTTGTTGGCAAAATAATAAATTTAATACTTACTAGGCTATACTGACCCCATATCTCAAGCAACTTAGGACCTCATCAAGTCTGGATCTGACCCTTTATGGGGCGTTGATTTATAGTGTCATCACTAATGAAAAACTGAAACACAAATCTTGTCCCCTGAAACCAAGAAAGATTAAAAAACACAACAGAGGTTGCTCTAGTGCGTTTCGAATTGTCTCAAAATTTCAACCATGTGCTAAATAAAGATTTTTTTTTGAAAATTCGGTCTTCAAAATGCCGACTCTTCGAAATTTTGATGTTTTGTTCATTTTGACCTAAAACGTCGATTCTTTAAAGCTATATTTTACACTTTTTCTAAATTTTGAATTTTTTTATGTTTCTCCCTTTAAAATATTCCAACATTCCAAGCTGTGATCTTCAGAAAGATACTGAAGAGAGAGAGAGATTTTTCTCTTACAAATCATTCATGCAAGGGCTTCTCTTTTGAATGGCAGTTCCAGAACTAGATATTTCTCTATTAAAGATCATTCAAAAAAAGAAGAATATTATATTAGTAAATCTTTCTAAAGACAATTCCAGAACTACAGAATTTTAGGTTTTATCTGAATATTAAAATACAAAGAGTATCTCTCTGAAGATGATAGCTTGGATATCGAAACGCGTTAGAGCAACCTTTGTTTTTTAATCTTCATTGGTTTCAGGAGACAAGATTTGTGTTTTAATTTTTGAAGATAACCAAGATAACCACCAAAAACCAGTGTTTTTTAATCTTCATTGGTTTCATGAGACAAGATTTGTGTTTCAATTTTTGAAGATAACCAAGATAACCACCAAAAACCAGTGTTTTTTAATCTTCATTGGTTTCATGAGACAAGATTTGTGTTTCAATTTTTGAAGATAACCAAGATAACCACCAAAAACCAGTGTTTTTTAATCTTCATTGGTTTCATGAGACAAGATTTGTGTTTCAATTTTTGAAGATAACCAAGATAACCACCAAAAAAATACTCTAATGAAGTTTGAACTTGTTTGAACTTTAATTCTTTAGTTACCACCATGATTTAAGTCGTTGAGGAACCACGACCCAATATTTTAAACTCAGCTTAAAAGTGGCGATGCATTATTCATGAATTAGAAGAAGCAATTCGACTCAGAAAAGTGGATTAAGTTAATTTCCCTAAAAGTATATCATTTCAGTTCTTAAATATTACGTTTGAAATTTTTCCAGGAGGCATTCAGATTTTGATGACATCAAGTTTGGGTGAATTTTGGTTAAAGATAAACGTATGCAAAACTTAAATTACTTTTGTGGTAACCACCTGAACCTATATGAAATTCGAGCTTGAATCTTCAAATATTTCTTCCCTCAACTACTTCAGTTGCGCTACTTAAATGCCGTTTGAGTTGCGTCCCCTCAACTGCCGTTTCAGTTGCTGAAAAAGAAAATAGTCTGCTAGAGAAAGATCTGGGGAGTAAGGTGGGTGTTCAAGCGTATCCATATGGTTCAGCCACAGGAAACGAAATTGTGCTTAGGTGACTTTACTGGTTCTTTGAATCCAGTTTATTCGAAGCTACAATTTGGAGAATTGGTAAACAAGTTTTGTCTTTGGTAAATTGAGTTGCGAATACTCAAAAAACCAGAAACGTCACGTTTGATAACGTTCGTTTACAAAACTAGAAGAAAATAACTAAATCTTATGCTGCATTCGCTTATGGACTCAAATATATTTTGATTTTGCCTAATCTGACTCATAATTTTGGTGGTCCTTGGTTATCCTCAAAAATTGAAATACAAATCTTGTCCCCTGAAGCCAAGAAAGATTAAAAAACACAACAGAGGCTGCTCTGAGGCGTTTCGTTAGTCAAGCTATCATTTTCAGAGAGATACTTATATCTTACTAGATTAGTAGCTCTCTGAAGATGATAGGTTGGCTATTGAAACGCGTTAGAGCAACCTCTGTTGTGTTTTTTAATCTTTCTTGATTCAGGGGACAAGATTTGTAATTCAGTTTTTTAATCTTATTCATTTTTCGTTTGAAAACTTTGTAAATGATAGATGTTAGTTTAAACAAAATAATATTGATAAGATGTGGAGTAAAGTTTTAAAAGATGCTTTTTAACAGTCATAGAACCCCATAAGCTCTATTACCTTGAATCGTATATCTAATTTGCCTCAATCCTCAGTATTTTAAGGTTAAATTGAAATGCAGGCTTAATAACTAGATGCTGCCATAATATTTCCTTTTATTACTAGCATCTATCAACAAGAATTTTTTATAGTGTGAAGAATCAAGACAATAGAGACAATTGAGTTTCTCTCTGAAGATGACAGCTTGGCTGTCGAAACGCGTTAGAGCAACCTTTGCTGTGTTTTTTAATTTTTCTTGGTTTCAGGGGACAAGTTCTGTGTTTTAATTTTTGAAGATAACCAAGGACCAGTCCGTTCCATCAAACAATGGAGAACCTTTTTGGGTTTCTGAGGGAAGTGTGAATATATCCAAGAACGTCGCCAAAGGTAAGTATTAATATTTCATTTAGTTTAGAGTATTTTTTGAAAATTTCTGCCACTTTAATTTAAATATGATTCGTTTGTGACACTGTCTCGAAGCAAAATATTTTTTGTTGTACCGAAATCTGTTTCCTAATTAAGAAATGTTAAACCAGCAAATTAAAATCAGACACACATGTTCGCAAAGTACGTGGTTATCTACTTTATTTGGATGTTAAAAGTTGAAATATGTTTCATTTTACTTTAAATTTTCTTTCAGAATTATATTGTGTTTCATTTTAAAGCTAGTTAGCTGCAAATCATTCAATAGGATTTAAATCTCTTGAGTATTTATGAGGCATACAAATGGTTATAAGTTGAACAAATTTACAACAACCACACCATAATGATGGAGCTAAGCATGGTCGAAATGGATCTATGGTTGTTGGATATTTTCAACGCTAGCACGTTCGACTGTTTAATTACGCAGCGCTTAAATGGTATTATTTTAACATACCTAAACGCATGTCACGCCGAGGGAGTTTATCTTGCTATGCCACCCATAATACAAGAAAGTAACTTTGCTGCTGGTGACCTTTGTGTCTTTAGTTACATCGTACATAACTCAATTGTAATTTTCAACAGCTTCAATTAGCATATAGCAACGTTGATCTTCCTAATTTGTAATAGAACTTCAACTATCTTGTTACGGACTTATCGGTTCGAAATGATTATTAAACACTTGCTGAATAATACCCGCTATATTTTCAAACTAAACTCGATACACTACAACTGAATAATGAACTCACTTTTTGACGTCTAACTACTAACTCACTAACTACACTGACTAATTGGCTCTAACTGCTGTCTAACTCGAGGGAAAGGCGTCCGCCTTATATAGTTTTCGCTTCCGGGTTCTAAAAAAATCCAATAGATAAAGCTTATCGTTTTATCGAAATTTCTTGAACGCTTATCTGCCGTTTGCTTCATTATCTCGGCCGCTTTCCCTTATCAGATCTTTCTAGAAAATTTTCTTACGTAGTACAATATTTTATCTTATAAATACTTAAGAGAGGCGAATTCCACTGAGTGATTTGTAACTGACCTTCGAGTGTAACTTATAGGTAGTAAGATACAGTCTCCTACTCGCCTGTATCTTACTACTTATAAGATACACTCTAAGGTCAGTTACAAATCACTCAGTGGAATTCGCCTCTCTTAAGTATTTATAAGATAAGATATTGTAGTACGTAAGAAAATTTTCTAGAAAGATCTGATAAGGGAAAGCGGCCGCGATAATGAAGCAACTGACCTTAGAGTGTATCTTATAAGTAGTAAGATACAGGCGAGTAGGAGACTGTATCTTACTACCTATAAGTTACACTCGAAGGTCAGTTACAAATCACTCAGTGGAAATCGCCTCTCTTAAGTATTTATAAGATAAGATGTAGTACGTAAGAAAATTTTCTAGAAAGATCTGATAAGGGAAAGCGGCCGCGATAATGAAGCAACTGACCTTAGAGTGTATCTTATAAGTAGTAAGATACAGGCGAGTAGGAGACTGTATCTTACTACCTATAAGTTACACTCGAAGGTCAGTTACAAATCACTCAGTGGAATTCGCCTCTCTTAAGTATTTATAAGATAAAATATTGTACTACGTAAGAAAATTTTCTAGAAAGATCTGATAAGGGAAAGCGGCCGCGATAATGAAGCAACTGACATTAGAGTGTATCTTATAAGTAGTAAGATACAGGCGAGTAGGAGACTGTATCTTACTACCTATAAGTTACACTCGAAGGTCAGTTACAAATCACTCAGTGGAATTCGCCTCTCTTAAGTATTTATAAGATAAGATATTGTAGCACGTAAGGAAATTTTCTAGAAAGATCTGATAAGGGAAAGCGGCCGCGATAATGAAGCAACTGACCTTAGAGTGTATCTTATAAGTAGTAAGAAACAGGCGAGTAGGAGACTGTATCTTACTACCTATAAGTTACACTCGAAGGTCAGTTACAAATCACTCAGTGAAATTCGCCTCTCTTAAGTATTTATAAGATAAGATATTGTAGTACGTAAGAAAATTTTCTAGAACGATCTGATAAGGGAAAGCGGCCGCGATAATGAAGCAACTGACCTTAGAGTGTATCTTATAAGTAGTAAGATACAGGCGAGTAGGAGACTGTATCTTACTACCTATAAGTTACACTCGAAGGTCAGTTACAAATTACTCAGTGGAATTCACCTCTTTTAAGTATTTATGTGGCTAAATAGTGGGTATAGCATTGAAGTGTTTACAGCAGGCATGCTGATGAGGCCAAGCAAGGGCAGAAATCAATATTTGGATCTTAATTATAATATTTTCAACTGTCACACCTTCGACTGTTTCATTACAGAATTGAAATTAATAAGGTGGTATTGTTTAGAAATTCAGTGACTTTAGTGTTGTCTAGAAATCAAGTTGTTTTACGAATGCTCATTCTGTTCGTTTTTGAAGTGAAACAGTCGTATCTACCAAAGCGGCTTTAGAAACAAGCCAAAGAACGATAAGAGTAATTAAACGGTTAAAGCCGATTAGTTTATGATAGTACACCACTGTACAACTTCGAGTACACATAAGACTTAACAATGAAGCGTAGTGCGTAATCAAGAGCGTGGAGACGACCCAAGAAGAAAAAAAAATCGTGATGGTTTGTTATCGTTTAACAAGAATCAATTGATTGCTTTCGAATTGGATGCATTATCGTGTAAATTGTTATTTCTAATTATGCACAACGGGCACATAATAACGGAGCACAATAGGACCTATAGAAAATCCATTAGTTTGGTACCCCGAGGGTGTGGTTGTGAATTACCTCTAAAGAAGACAAATGAAAATTAATGAATTGTGTTATAAAAATCATTTATCATGTTCTGATAGAAAGACCTCCTGCATAATGCGAGCTTTTCAAATCGCACTAGCTACTGTGTTTATGTAATTATTAATTATGGTACTCAGGTGGTGTTGCCGTAGATTGTTCTTCACGCAATAATGTGGGCCGTATAATTAGATTTGCACCTTCATAGAACTACACTCCATTCGTAACAACGAAGCTACTGCCTCATATCCACAACTATTGAGTAGTTCTGTTTTTTTCAATTTATTTAACATAATATTTCCAGGGGTCCAAGGGTCTACCATGAAGAATATTGAGTAGTTCATAGACATTGGCAGTCCACAAGTTCATCATGTGATTGGGAGGTTTTAAATTACAGTAACGCCACCTATAGGTGACGTTACTGCCACCTATAGGTGACGTTACTGCCACCTATAGATGGCGTTAATGCCATCTGTGTGTACTTCTTTGCAATAAATATATTTGCACTTTCACGGGATTATTAGGCTGTTTCAAATTCAAAAAATTCAAAAAAAAATTGACTAGGCTGTTTCAAATTCACAAAAGGTTTCGTAACCACTGGATAGTCCACAATTTTGATAGATGATAAAGCTTATGTTGCGATTAGGGGGTTAAAAATTCCTCGATCGTATGTAACTAAGAACTTTTATTTCACATTATTTGATATTTTAAACATACCTAAGCGCACATCATGCCGAGGGTGCTCGTATTTAATTGTATTGCTCTGCAACCCAAATACAAGGAAGTTAACCTTGTGACCTTTGTGGCTTTAGTTATATGGTATATAACCAGCAGTAATTGCTTCAGTTAACATATGGCAAGCATGCTCTTCTACAGTTCACAATCAGTTACAGGTCACTCGTATCGTAAGTACTTATTGTTGACTAATGCCTAATAAATAATGAAGAGATTAACAAAGAACGAAACCACTCTATGGTTATCGGTTGTAAATATTTTCAACTGTGGCACGTTCGACTACCTTATTACAGTACATTTAATTGACAACTAAATACTTCGTTCTGGCAAACTTAAGCAAGTGGCGCTCTAAAGGACAAATAAAAGCGTTTCTGTCAGATATAGTCCATTGTGGAATTGGATAAATGTTCGGTGCAGGTGCAATATGAAGGCGTCGGGACATTAATATATGTTATAATTAGATACGTTTGCAGTATATGCCCATTTCTCACGACAGTTAAATAAATAACCATCGTCCATTTGTAGATGTCTGGTAAATTCAGTTGTTTCGATTATTCAAACCCGGAAATGTCCTGTCAGTTAATCTAGCCATTGGGCACCCATAATACAAACTTAGTGAACATTTTTTAAATTGTTAAAATGAACATTCCATTTTAGAGTATTAGGCTTCCCACAATTATAAAAAAATAGACCAAATTATTACAAATATGGTGGTCCCCTCTTCTATTTTTAAGCAGTTCATGGTATAATTTACATCAACATTTTTTATAAATAGGAAATACTGAAATTATCATGAAGAGAGGAAAACTATAAATAAGAATTACATTTACAATCTATTGACACACTGACGGACAGACGACATACACTAAACCGGTGAGTAACGGTTGTTTTTCAATCCCTAAGGGGGTGAAAATTTATATCAAATTTTACTTGTGATTAATTATTCTTCAGATTGCACGCAAACATAAAACAAAATTCTATACACTAACAAAACACGATATTACGTATTGAAGCCACAAATAAAAAAAATGGTTTCATTATTAACTACGTAGTAAATAAAATACGAATATTTTTCTTGGCCAATTTTCTCCTTACACTTTATAAAAATTCACTTTGTTTGTTCGGTGGTTTGGGAATGGAATAATTCAGTTTCAAAGTTGATTTATTCGGACAAGAACGAATCGCTTTACAACTACCGAAATAAACATCTCCCACGCCGACTTCCGAGGTTTATATTAAGATTTTAACGAGAATTTTAATTAATTATTATCACAAAGCCCTGGTGGCGTTCGTTAGCATGCAAGATTAATACACATCAGATCCATATCTTTAACACTTGAAATGACAATGATGTCTAAGAAGGATCATTAATAACCCTCAGTCGGCCCGACCCGCATCTTGTGTGCATTGTCTTAAAAGTCAACTTGTTCCTCTCCTTTATCTCTAGAAAGCCCATTTATAAAGAGCAACGGTTATATTAAATTTTCACATTATTAATTGCCCAGCACGAGAGGATTCTGTTAAGCAAAATTATCTGACAATAGGACATCATTTGAATATGTCACTTAACATTCACTTTAAAAAATGAAAAACATATCACAGTCACAGCCAGTGTTATTTCACCTATAACGCAAGACTTCAATTCTGAATGAGTTCTAGGATTGTAGATGAAAATCTATTAGAATAATTACCCTTAAGTTGTTGAGCATTGTTAATATGTTAAGTATTCTTAAAGATTCGAGTTGGATATACCAAACTGACGAGATCTAACAAGATCGAAACCGGTATTTGGTTTCCAAACTTAGAATCTAATAAATGTTCAAACCTATTGGTCTGTGCATTATAGAATCCTTGTCTTCTGGGAACTCTCCTAGAGAGCAACCGCTTCGCTAGGTGGCAGTGTTTCAACTGTTGGTAGTTCAGCTACCTATAATTCCTACCTATAATTCACTATATATAATTCACTATACAGCCTGGAGGGCTGCATGAATTTGTAGTCTAGGTTGAATTCTTCTTGCATATGTATTGTTAAAGATGTTAAGCATCCTCCTTAAATTGCTCAGCATCATTAAAGTGCTACGAATTTCTAACATACTAAACATCTTTAAAATGCAAAGCATTTTTAAGATGCTAAATATTTTTAAGCTGTTAAGCATCCTTAAGATGCTAAACATTTATTACTGATTGCTGAGCATCTTTAATAGGTTAGGTGTTTCCAAAGATGCTTACCATTCTTAAAATCTAAGCATTTTTAAAATGTTTAACATCCTTAAGATGCTGAACATCCAAAAATAACTAAGTCTTCCAAAGATGTTAAATATTTCTAGGAATGATAAGTATTCTTAAAATACTAAGCATCCGAAAGATGCCAAATATTTATAGGGATGATAAACATTCTTAAAATACTAAGCATTTTTAAAAGGATGGTAAGAACTTTTAAAATGCTAAGCATCCATAAGATGCTAGTAATCCTTAAGATCTTAAACCCCTTTAAGATAACATCAACTGTTAGATGCTAAGCATTCTTCAAATTCAAAACATTCTTAAAATACTTGGCATTCTTAAAATTCTAATTATCACAAAGATATTATTTTTCTTAAATCAATTTAAGCACCTTAAAAATACCATGCATTTTTAAGATTCCAAGCATTTTTTAAAAGATGAATATCTTTCTTTATGTTATGTTATGTTATGTTATATTATGTTATGTTATGTTATGTTATGTTATGTTATGTTATGTTATGTTATGTTATGTTATGTTATGTTATGTTATGTTATGTTATGTTATGTTTATGTTATGTTATGTTATGTTATGTTATGTTATGTTATGTTATGTTATGTTATGTTATGTTATGTTATGTTATGTTATATTATGTTAGGTTACGTTACGTTACGTTACGTTACGTTACGATACGATACGTTACGTTACGTTACGTTACGTTACGTTACGTTACGTTAGGTTATGTTATGTTATGTTATGTTATGTTAGCATCTGTTAGATGCTAAGCATTCTCAAAATCCAAAACATCATTTCAGTACTTGGCATTCTTAAAATTCTAAGCATCACTAAGGTACTATTCTTCTTAAAGCAACTTAAGCATCTTAAAAATACCATGCATTTTCAAGATTCCAAGCATTTTTAAAATGCTAAATATCTTTAAGATTATCAGCATTTTTAAGATGCCAGATATCTGTTAAATGCTAAACATTCTTAAAACATTAATACTCATACTCAAGATGCTAAGCATCTGCAACATGTTAATGACTAAAGATCGACTAGCATTATGAAGATTATAAGAATCTTTAAGATGCTAAACAATTTTTAAGATACAGCCGCTGTTAGCTCATAATCATTCTTAAAATACAGAACATCTTAACATCTTTAAAATTCTAAGCATCACTAAGGTACTATTCTTCTTAAAGCAACTTAAGCATCTTAAAAATACCATGCATTTTCAAGATTCCAAGCATTTTTAAAATGCTAAATATCTTTAAGATTGTTAGCATTTTTAAGATGCCAGATATCTGTTAAATGCTAAGCATTCTTAAAACATTAATACTAATACTCAAGATGCTAAGCATCTGCAACATGTTAATGACTAAAGATCGGCTAGCATTGTAAAGATTATAAGAATCCTTAAGATGCTAAACAATTTTTAAGATACAGCCGCTGTTAGCCCATAATCATTCTTAAAATACAGAACATCTTAACATCTTTAAAATTCTAAGCATCACTAAGGTATTAAAATTTTTAAAACATCTTAAACGCCTTAAAGATACCATGCATTTTAAAGATTCTCAGTATTCTTAAAATGCTAAATATCCTTAATATCTTTAGCATCTTAAAGATATCAGGCATCTGTTAAATGCTAATCATCCTTAAAATACTAATACCAATCCTAATACAAATACTCAAGAAGCTAAGCATATGTTACATGATAACAAACAAAGATCGCTAGCTTCCTGAATACAAGAATCCTTAAAATACTAAGCATGTTTAAGGTACTGGGCGTTCTTAAGAGTGTAAGCAATTTTAAGACGCTAAACGTTTTTAAGATTCTTGGTCTTTTTAACACACCGAACATCTGGTAAATGCTAGGCATCGATAAAATACTAAGCGTTCTTAAGATTCTTGGCATTCGTAAGGCGCTAATAATTTAAGATAACTAGCATCCATAAGTGCTAAGAATCTTTAATATGCTAAGAATATTTAAGAGGTTAATTATCTTTAAGAAGTTAGGCATCTGTAAGATATTAAGGTTCCTCAAAGTACTAAACCTCGTTGACAGGCTAAAAATCCTTAAGATGCCATGTTTCCCTAAGGTATTAATAGCTGAAGATGATTAGTATCCTTAAGATGCTAGGGATCCATAGACTAGTAAGCATCCTTGGCGTTTCTAAAATACCAAGAATTTGGTAAATGCTGAGAATTGATAAAATACTAAGCATACTTAAAACTCTAAGCATTCGTAGGGTGCCAATATTTTATGATAATTAGTATCCTTAAATGCCAAGAATACTTAAGATGCTAGGAATTTTACTACTGGGTATTTTGTAATAGATATTTTTAAGATGCTAGGCATTTACAAGTTATCAAGGTAACTCATATTACTTAACCCCCTTAAAACGATAAGAGTTTTTAAGATGCTATATTTCGGTAAGTTACTTATTACTTAAGATCACTAGTATCCTTAAAATGTTAAGAATCCTTAGAATGCTAGACATTGTTGGCATTTTTAAGGTACCGGGCATCTGTTGAATGCTAAGCATCCATAAAATATTAAACATTCTTAACATATTAAGCATTCGTAAGGCGCTAATAACTTAAGATGACTAGCATCCTTAAAATACTAAGGATCCTTAAGATGCTAAGCATTTTTGGTGTTCTTATGATACCGCGTATCTGTTGAATGCTAAGAATCGATCAAATACTAAACGTCCTTAACATCTTAAGCTTTCGTAAGGCGCTAATAACTTAAGATGACTAGCATCCTTAAAATGCTAAGGATCCTTAAGATGCTAAGCATTCTTGGCGTTCTTATGATACCGCGTATGTGTTGAATGCTAAGAATCGATCAAATACTAAACGTCCTTAACATCTTAAGCATTCGTAAGGCGCTAATAACTTATGATGACTAGCATCCTTAATGCCAAGAATTCTTAAGATGCTAAGAACATTTAAGTTGCTAAGTATCCTTAAGATGCTACGCGTCTGGAAGATATTAAGGTTCTTCAAAATATTAAACATGCTTAAGAAAATAAGAATTCATAACGTGCTATGCTTCTGTCAAATGCTAATAACTAAATATGACTAGCATCCCTAAGATGCTATACTTTCGTAAGTTGATTACTACTTAAGATGACTAATATCCTTAAAATGCTGAAGATGCTTAAGAAGCTAAGAATTTTTGGCGTTTTTAAAATACCGGGCATCTGTTGAATGCTAGGTATTGATAAAATATTAAACATCCTTAACATCTTAAGCATTTGTAAGGCGCTATTAACTTAAGATGACTAGCATCCTTAAAATGCTAAGGATCCTTAAGATGCTAAGCATTCCTGACGTTTACAAGATACTGGGTATCTGTTGAATGCTAAGAATCGATCAAACACTAAATATCCTTGACATCTTAAGCATTCGTAAGGCGCTAATAACTTGTGATGACTAGCATCCTTAATGCCAAGAATTCGTAAGATACTAAGAACATTTAAGATGCTAAGTATCCTCAAGATGCTAGGCATCTGGAAGATATTAAGGTTCTTCAAAATACTAAACCTGTTTAAGAAGATAAGAATTCTTAAAGGGCTATGCTTCCGTGAGGTGCTAATAACTAAATATGAATAGCATGTATAGCATGTTTAAGATGCTAGAGATACTCAAGATGCTATGCATGCTTGGCATGTTTAAGATACCGGGCATTTGTTGAATGTGAAGCATCAATAAAATATGAAACATCCTTAAGATCTTAAGCATTCGTAAGGCGCTAATAACTCAAGGTAACTAGCATCCTTAAAGGCTAAGATTTCTTAAAATGCTAAGAACATTTAAGGTGCTATTTATCTTCAAGTTACTAGGCATCTGAAGGATATTAAGGTTCTTTAAAATACTAGACCTGCTTAAGAAGATAAAAATTCTTGAGGTGCTATGCTTCCTTGAGGTGCTAATAACCAAATATGAGTAGCATCCTTAAGATGCTAAGAATACTTAAGATACTAAGCATTCCTGGCGTTTTTAAGATACTGGGCATCTGGTGAATGCTAAGCATCCATAAAAATACTTATCATCCTTAGGATCAAAGCATTGGTAAGGCGCTAATAATTAAAGATAAAGATAACTTGCATTCATAAGGTGTTGAGAATTCTTAAGGCGCTAAGAACATCTAAGGTGCTAAATATCCTTAAGATCCTAGCCAGCTGGAAGATATTAAAGTTCTTCAAAATACTAAACCTGCTTAAGAAGATAACAATTCTTAAAGTGCTATGCTTCCGTGAGGTGCTAATAACTAAATATGACTAGCATTTTTAAGATGCTAGAGATACTCAAGATGCTATGCATTCTTGGCATGTTTAAGATACCGGGCATTTGTTGAATGTTAAGCATCAATAAAATATGAAACATCCTTAAGATCTTAAGCATTCGGAAGGCGCCAATAACTCAAGATGACTGGCATCCTTAAAGGCTAAGATTTCTTAAAATGCTAAGAACATTTAAGGTGCTATTTATCTTCAAGTTACTAGGCATCTGAAAGATATTAAGGTTCTTTAAAATACTAGACCTGCTTAAGAAGATAAAAATTCTTGAGGTGCTATGCTTCCTTGAGGTGCTAATAACCAAATATGACTAGCATCCTTAAGATGCTAAGAATACTCAAGATACTAAGCATTCCTGGCGTTTTTAAGATACTGGGCATCTGGTGAATGCTAAGCATCCATAAAAATACTTATCATCCTTAGAATCAAAGCATTGGTAAGCCGCTAATAATTAAAGATGAAGATAACTTGCATTCATAAGGTGTTGAGAACTCTTAAGGCGCTAAGAACATTTAAGGTGCTAAATATCCTTAAGATCCTAGCCAGTTCGAAGACATTAAGGTTCTTCAAAGTCCTAAACCTTCTTAAGAAGATAACAATTCTTAAAGTGCTATGCTTCCGCGAGGTGCTAATAACTAAATGTGACTAGCATGTTTAAGATGCTAGAGATACTTAAGATGCTATGCATGCTTGGCATGTTTAAGATACCGGGCATTTGTTGAATGTTAAGCATCAATAAAATATGAAACATCCTTAAGATCTTAAGCATTCGGAAGGCGCCAATAACTCAAGATGACTGGCATCCTTAAAGGCCAAGATTTCTTAAAATGCTAAGAACATTTAAGGTGCTAACTATCCTCAAGATGATAGGCATTTGGAAGATATTAAGGTTCTCCAAAATACTAAACCTGCCGTAAGAGGATGAGAATTCTTGGGATGCTATGCTTCCTTGAGGTGCTAATAACCAAATATGACTAGCATGCTTAAGATGCTAAGGATACTCAAGATGCTAAGCATATTTAGCCTTTTTAAGATACCGGGCATCTGGTGAATGCTAAGCATCGATAAAAATTTAAGCATTGGAAAGGCGCTAATAATTAAAGATGAAGATAACTTGCATCCATAAGATGATAAGAATTCTTAAGGCGTTAAGAATATTTAAGGTGCTAAGTATCCTTAAGATGCTAGACATCTGGTACATATTTAAGTTTCTGAAAATATTAAATCTTCTTAAGAGGATAAAAACCCTTAAGGTGCTATGCTTCCGTAAGCTGCTAATAACTAAAGATGATTACTATCCTTAAGATGCTAAGCATTCTTGGTGTTTTTATGATACCGGGCATCTGGTGAATGCTAACCATCGATAAAATACTAAACATCCTTAACATTTTAAGCATTCGTAAGGCGCTAATAACTTAAGATGATCAGCATCCTTAAATGCCAAGAATTTTTAAGATGTTAAGAACATTTAAGGTGTTAAGTATCCTCAAGATGCTAGGCATCTGGAAGATGTTAAGGTTCTTTAAAATACTAAATCTGCTTAAGAAGATAAGAATTCTTCCGTGAGGTGAGGTGCTAATAAATAAATATGACTAGCATCCTTAAGATGCTAAAGATCCTTAAGATGCTAAAGATACTCAAGATGCTACGCACTCTTGGCGTTTTTAAGATACTGGGCATCTGGCCAATGCTAAGCATCGATAAAAATACTTATCACCCTTAGGATCTAAGCATTCGTAAGGCGCTAATAATTAAAGATGAAGAAAAGTTGCATGCTTAAGATGCTGAGAATTCTTAAAGCGCTAAGGATATTTAAGGTGCTAAGTATCCCTAAGATGCTAGACATCTGTAAGATATTAAAGTTCCTTAAAGTACTTAACCTCCTGAAGAGGATAAAAATCCTTATGGTGCTATGCTTTTGTAAGGTGCTAATAACTAAAGGTAATTAACATCCTTAAGATGCTAAAAACCCTTAAGATGCTAAGCATTCTTGGCGTTTTTAAGATACCAAGCATCTGGTGAATGCCAAGCATGGATAAAATACTAAACATCCTTAAAATCCTAAGCATTCGTAAGATGCTAATGACGTAAGATGAAAATGACTAGCATTCTTAAGATGCTAAGCACTCTTAAAAGGCTAAGAATTTTTAAAGAGTTACGCATTCTTAAGATATTAGGCACCTGTAAGATGTTAAGGTTTTGTTTTTTAATTTTATTTAACATTTCTTCGGCCCTGTTTCCAAATATTTAAATTTTTATTGTTTGTTTTTTAAGGTTTCTTCAAATACTAAGCATATAAAATAGTAAGGATCCCTAAGATGCATGCTTCCGTAAAATGCTAAGGATCCTTAAGATGCTAGCATCCTTAAGATGTTTAGTATATCTAGAACGTTAAGCATCTGTCAGATGCCACGTATGTTCAGTATAACTCGAAATTAAAAAAAAATAAAAATCCAAACTCCCAATTCTGGGAAAAATAATATAAAACTTTTTTCGAAATTGACATTTTCTTACCATGCCCAAAATTTCATCAAAAATTGACATTTTGAAAAAAGATTGGCATTACAAACTTAGAATCGAAATTTATAAAACATTTTTTAAACCGAAAGTACGTACACTCATAATTTTAGGAAAATTATCGAAACTTGAAAACAATACTAATGCACAGACCAATAGGTTTGAACTTTTATTAGATTCGAAGTTTGGAAACCAAATACCGGTTTCGATCTTGTTAGATCTCGTCAGTTTGGTATATCGGTATTTGGTTTCCAAACTTCGAATTTAATAAATGTTCAAATCTATTGGTCTGTGCATTAGAATTCTTGTCTTCTGGGAACTTTCATATAGAGCAACCGCTTCGCTAGGTGGCAGTGTTTCAACTGTTCGTAGTTCAGCTACCTATGATTCACTATACACGCCTGGAGGGCTGCATGAATTTGTAGTCTAGATTTCATTCTACTTGCATTGCAAAAAATAGTTGAAATTTCGAAAGAATCTTGTAACTTGAGGAAAAAATTTTGGAGACGAACCTTAATTTAAAATTTAGTTTTTAAAATTACGAATTTAATGCGAAATAAAGAAAACAGTTGTAGGAAAATTTTTATCTTAAGCTCGAGATGATATGGCATATCTTGAGTTTAAAACAGAGTAAACCAAATCGACTATCGGTTCGAGTTCACCAATTTTGGACCCGAAAGCTCTTTTATGGGAGCTCAAAAGGGGTAAAACTTTAAAATGTCCCGCCTCAGAAACGAAATGCAATATTAATAAGTCGATGGCCTTTGCTGACGAAATTCAAAGCCCATTCGGACTGCCAGTAAAAAGCGTCGGTTTTCGTTATATTTGGCCGAGAGAATAAGCGGCTATATCTCTTCAGCTCTGAAAGTTCGTGGCTTTCGAAATAGCTCTAAACAGAAGAGCCTGCCCGTAATGAATAATGTAACAGCGGGCGTTGTAAAGAAACAAGGCTTCAAGCGTGATTGAGAGATCGGAAGAGAGGTCCAGAATATAAAAAGGAGATCAGAAATCGTTCTGTGTTAGGCGACAAAAACTGATAAATATCCCGTAGATTTACGTGGGGAATCCGGTCTGAAAACTTTCATAACTTATATTTCTTCGGCGAGGCGTTTACATCGGCCTTATAACTAGGATTTGGACACTTTTTTGAGTTATTTGTTGCTTGAAGTGGATACGTTGATGAAGCTACCCAAACCCAAATGTGTGAAAATTAGTTTTTTTATTTACTACGTGTTTTATCCTGAGATTTTCAAAAACTTCGACCTTTTTCCACATTTCTAGTTTGAATCTAGATATTTAAAAGATGCATTGGAATAGTTAAGTGTCAAATGAGAATTTCGAGATTAAAATAAAAACTTGACGAAGTCACATTTAGAATTTTGCACTTGCCCAAAAATCTCGAGTTTTTTTGAAGTGAAAACTTTTTTATGCGCTTTGAGTGATTTTTGATAGGGAGTAAACGTGAGGGTTTCGCGTCACGCGTCACCATTGTACGTTACCAGCATGCCAACATGCCCCCATATATACTGCTCTTAACATTAAGAGCATATTATCATATGCAGTGATTAGGGCCCAAAAACCCTCAAATTTTAATTTTTTTGAAAATTTTAATTTGAAGTCAAAATTTGGAAATGAAATTTCGAGAAAAAACTTTAAAATGATAAAAAATGTTTCTCCATATTTCCTATTTCTCCAAAATATTTCTAAATTTCGACTTTTTTTTCAAACTTTTCAGTTTGATCTTAAGAAATGCTCGTCTTTAAAATGACGGCTCTAAAATCAAGGTTTACTTAAGTCTTAAATTGTTTTTATAGAATTTGTTCAAAATTTAAAAATTTTTAATTTGGAAGGTTAGATTTCAAGAAAGATTAAAAAACACAACAACGGTTGCTGTAACGCGTTTCGACAGCCAAGCTGTCATCTTCAGAGAGAAACTAGAAAGATTAAAAAACACAACAAAGGTTGCTCTAACGCGTTTCGACAGCCAAGCTGTCATCTTCAGAGAGAAACTGTTTCTCTCTGAAGATGACAGCTTGACTGTCGAAACGCGTTAGAGCAACCTTTGTTGTGTTTTTTAATCTTTCTTGGTTTCAGGGGACAAGTTCTGTGTTTCAATTTTTGAAGATAACCAAGGACCAATCCGTTCCATCAAAGGTTAGATTTGCCAATATAATTAAAAAATTTTTGGAACGTGAACTTTTCAAAACGTTATAACTCAAAATTTCGATCAAACAGTCAACACTTTTTTTTTTTTTCACAAAGAGTCAAACTATTTAAAAAACAGGAATTTTGAAAAAATTTCAAATTCTGAAAAAAGCCATAACTTCGAAAAAAGTCGTACTTCGAAAAAAATCCAAATTTTGATGATAAAAGGTAGACATTTTTAAAAAAAGTCAAAATTCTGAAAAAAATCAAGAATTTCAGTCACAATTTTGAAAAAAAACCGTTATTTAAAAAGTGATATTTTTCTGAAAAATTCGAATTTCTTAAATTACTACACGAAAGTCGAAACTTCGAGAAAAAGACAAAATTTTTGAAAAAAGTCAGAATTTTTAATAAAAGTCAGAATTTTTAAAAAAAGTCAGAATTTTCAAAAAAAGTCAGAAATTTCAAAAAAGGGTAAAACTTTGAAAAATAGTAAAAAATTTGAACAAAAGTGGAAACTTTGAAAAAAATTAATATTTTAAAAATAGTTTTTAAAAAGAATATGTTTGAACATAATCAGATTTTTAGGAAAAAACAAAATTTTAGAAAGAATCAAAATTTTAAGAAAAAAATTGTATATCAAAATTTTTACAAAAAGTCGAAATTTTGAATATTTGCAGCAACTTTTCAAAAAAAATTAAATTCCGGAAAAAGTTATAGCTTTAAAAAAAAATCGAGGTTTTGATCATAAAAGGCGAAATTTCGATGATAAAAGTCGATATTTTCAAAAAAAGTGGAAATTGTGTGACAAATTAGAAAATACTAAAATTGTCGAAATTTAAAAAAAATTACCTTTTCAAAAAAGTGCAATTTAAAAAATATTAAATTTTTCAAACAAAAGTTCAATTTACTACATGAAAGTCGCAGCAACTTTCAAAAAAGATCAAAATTTAAAGAAATTGTCAAAGGTGGGACAAGGTGGAAATTTAAAAACAAATAAAAATGTTCAAAAAGAAGTTTTTCAACATGATCAAAAATTGACATACAAATCTTGTCCCCTGAAACCAAGAAACATTAAAAAACACAACAAAGGTTGTTCTAACGTTTTTCGGTGGCCAAGCTATCATCTTCAGAGAAATATTGATACTGTGCAACCTTTGTTGTGTTTTTTAATCTTTCTTGGTTTCAGGGGACAACATTTATATTTCAATTTTCGAAGATAACCAAAAACCAGTCCGTTGCACCAAAAAAAACGATCAAATTCAAAGAAAAAAAATCACAATTTTGAGAAAAGATCGAAATTTTGGGTGTACATTCTCAAAAAAAATTTCAATTTCAAAAATAAATGAAAATCTTAACGAAAGGCGACAGACTTTCCAAAATTCATCCTCTTTACAAACTCAATATTTTGAGAAAAAGTCAAAGTTTTGAAAAAGGTCGAATTAAAAACAATCAACCACTCAAAAGAGTCAATGTTTGCAAAAGTTGAAACTTACAAAAAATCCAATCTTCAAAAGGAATTGAAATGTTTTGAAAGAATCGAATTTAAAAAGACTCACACATGCAAAAAAATTAAAATGTCGAGTAGAACTTTCAAAAAAGGCGACATTTTTAAAAATAAGAGGTCAAACAATTAAAAAAAGCCGAGAATTTCGAAAAATTTTAAAACTTCAAGTCAAATTTAAAATATTGAAAAGATAATTTTCAAGATAATTTTCGAAAAATGGTGAAAAGTTTGAACAAAAGTGGAAACTTTGAAAAAAATAAATATTTTGGAAAAAGTTTTTCATAAAAATATGTTTTAACATAATTAGATTTTTAAGAAAAAAAGAAATTTTTGAAAGAATCGAAATTTTCAGAAAAAAGTCTTGTGTCAAAATTTTAACAAGAAGTCGAAATTTTGAAAATAGGAAGAAATTTTCCAAAAAAATTAAATTCCAAAAAAGGTTATAGCTTTGAAGAAAAAAGTCGAAATTTTGATGATTCGAAAATATTTAAAATGCCAAAATTTTGAAAAAAAAATTACTTTTTCAAAGAAGTGAAAATTAAAAAATATCAAATTCCTCAAATAAAAGCTGAATTTACTACATAAAAGTGGAATTTGCGAAAAAAAGTAAAAATTTTTGAAAAAAGTATCCATTTTTAAAAAAGACCAAAATGTGGAGAAATTGTCAAAAGTTGGACAAAGGTGCAAATATAAAAAAATAAAAATTTTTAAAAGTTATTTTTTCAACATAATCAAATTTAAAGAAAACATAAAAATTTTGAAGAAAATCATAAATTTAAGGAGTGATCAAAATTTTGTGTATACATTTAAAAAAAACTCAGAATTCGAAAAATAAATCAAAATCCTAACGAAAGGCGGCTGACTTTCCAAAATTCATCCTTTTTAGAAAGTCAGCATTTTGAGAAAAAGTCAAAGTTTTGAAAAAAGTCGAATTAAAAAAAAATTAAACACTGGAGAGAGTCGATGTTGGCAAAAGTTGGAACACAAAAAACTCCAATTTTCAAAAGGAATTAAAATGTTTTGAAAGAATCGAATTTAAAAAGACTTAGATGTGCAAAAAATTTGAAATTTCGAGTCGAACTTCCAAAAAAGGTCGACATTTTTAAAAATCAGGTCAAAAATTTTAAAAAAGTCGAGAATTTCGAAAAATTTCAAAACTTCGAGATAAATTTAAAATAATTAAAATATTAAATAGATAATTTTCAAGATACTTTTCGAAAAATGGTGTAAAGTTTGAACAAAGGTGGAAACTTTGAAAAAAATATGTTTTAACATAATCAGATTTTTAAGAAAAAACGAAATTTTTAATTGAATCGAAATTTTCAGAAAAAAGTTTTATGTCCAAATTTTTACAAAAAGTCGAAATTTTGAAAATAGGAAGAAATTTCAAAAAAAAATTAAATTCCAAAAAAAGTATAGCTTTGAAAAAAAAAAGTCGAAATTTTGATGATTCGAAAATATTAAAAATGCCAAAATTTTGAAAAAAATTTACTTTTTCAAAAAAGTGAAAATTAAAAAATATCGAATTTTTCAAATAAAGGTTTAATTTACTACATAAAAGTCGAATTCGCGAGATAACGTAGAAATGTTTGAAAGAAAGTATAAATTGAAACACAGAACTTGTCCCCTGAAACCAAGAAAGATTAAAAAACACAACAAGGTTGCTCTAGGGAGCAATTTTTGAAGATAACCAAGGACCAGTCCGTTCCATCAAAAGTATAAATTTTCAAAAAATTTCAAAATGTAGAAAAATTGTCAAAGATTGGACCAAGGTGGAAATACAAAAATAAAATTAAAATATTTAAAAGTTAGTTTTTCAACATGATCATATTTAAAGAAAGCATAAAAATTTTGAAAAAAATCATAAATTTGAGGAAAGTTCGAAATTTTGTGTATACATGTTTAAAAAAAATCAGAATTCGTAAAATAAATCGAAATCCTAACAAAAATCGACAGACTTTCCAAAGAAGTAATCCTTTTTAGAAAGCCAATATTTTGAGAAAAAGTCAAAGTTTAAAAAAAGATTCGAATTAAAAAGAATCAAACGCTCGAGAGAGTCGATATTTGCAAAAGTTGAAACTTACAGAAAATTCCAATTTTTAAAAGGAATTGAAAAGTTTTGAAAACATCCCATTTAAAAGGAGTCGAATTTGTAAAAAAATTGAAATTTTGATTCGAAATTTCAAAAAAGGTCGACATTTTTAAAAATAATAAATAAACAATTGATGTCGATGTTTGCACAACTTGAAACTTACAAAGAATTCCAATTTTCAAAAAAAATTGATATGTTTTGAAAAAATCGAATTTAAAAACAGTCAGATTGGCAAAAAAATTGAAATTTCGAGTCGAACTTTCAAAAAGAGTCGACATGTTTAATAAAATGGTCAAACAATTTTTAAAAGTAAGGTCAGACAATTGAAAAAGGTCGAGGTCTTAGAAAAATTTCAAAACTTCGAGATAAATTCAAAATATTTAAAAAATTTAAAATATTGAAAACATGATTTTCAAAAAAGTTGAAAATTTCAAACAATAAAATATTGAGCAACAACAAAAGTTATAACAAAAAGTTAAGTAAAAAGAATCAAACGCTCGAGAGAGTCGATGTTTGCAAAACTTGAAACTTACAAAGAATTCCAATTTCCAAAAAAATTGATATATTTTGAAAAAATCGAATTTAAAAACAGTCAGATTTGCAAAAAAATTGAAATTTCGAGTCGAACTTTCAAAAAGAGTCGACATGTTTAATAAAATGGTCAAACAATTTTTAAAAGTAAGGTCAGACAATTGAAAAAGGTCGAGGTCTTAGAAAAATTTCAAAACTTACGAGATAAATTCAAAATATTTAAAAAATTTAAAATATTGAAAAGATGATTTTTAAAAAAGTTGACAATTTCAAACAATAAAATATTGAGCAACGATAAAAGTTATAACAAAAAGCAAAGTAAAAAGAATCAAACGCTCGAGAGAGTCGATGTTTGCCAAACTTGAAACTTACAAAGAATTCCAATTTCAAAAAGAATTGATAGGTTTTGAAAAAATCGAATTTAAAAACAGTCAAATTTGCAAAAAAATTGAAATTTCGAGTCGGACTTTCAAAAAGAGTCGACATGTTTAATAAAATGGTCAAACAATTTTTAAAAGTAAGGTCAGACAATTGAAAAAGGTCGTGGTCTTAGAAAAATTTCAAAACTTCGAGATAAATTCAAAATATTTAAAAAATTTAAAATATTGAAAAGATGATTTTTAAAAAAGTTGAAAATTTCAAACAATATATTGAGCAACGACAAAAGTTATAACAAAGGTAAATAGTTCAACAAAAAAACCAAAATATATTCAAATAAGAAGGAATTTTGAAAAATTCAGAGAAGTTGGGATTTTCAAAATGTCAAAATTTTGAAAAAAGTCCACATTTTTAAAATGAGGGCAACATTTCGAGAAAGAAATTGTGAACGAGAAAAGGTCAACTTTTTAAAAAAAGTGGGTATTTTACAACGTCGAAATTTTCGAAATAAGTCGAAATTTTTAATAAGAATTTTATGCTTCAAAAAAGTCGGAATTTTCAAATAGAGTGATCCAAAAATCTTTTCTCTTTTTTCACGTGGACGAAGGTTGCTATATCGGCTCTAACAGGATCATGGTACACCCCCTATTTTTATTTTATTTATGAAGATAAAATTTTTAAAGCTGCTACATTTGATGTATTTCTGAAATATCAAATTTTGACATAAAATTGACATTTCTGTTGTTGTCACTTTTGCTAAAACTGATACCAAATTTTGATTTTTAAATAGAGGACCCTGTATATTATTACATTTTTGGAATTTACACCATTTTTTGGATACAATACACATAAAAAGAATTTTAAACGATCGAAATTTTTTTTTATTCCATTTTATTTTTGAGCAAATAAAAAATATAGACTTCTAAGGAGATCAAGGTGAATTCCACTGATTGGCTTATTATAAAATATCTCTGCAACTATTAAACTTACAAATATTCTTCATGGAAGACTTCTAATGGCCTGAAACATTATTAAATGTAATGAAATATATAATATAAAAAAAAATTATTGCTCCAATGTTTCCTGAAAATTTGATAATTTGTTGAAAACCCCCAGTTTTACTTAATTTTTTTTTTAGAAACAGATTTTGATTTGTAATGCTTTTTCTTCAAATGTTCACTCTATATCAAGGTAAAAAAAATCTGTATGTTGGAAGACGTATTTTAGAATTGTGCAGAAGTGATTGAAATTTTCATGTTGTTTCAGAATTTAGTCGAAAATGGAGAAAAATGTGGCCTCCTGCATAAAAAATTGCGTAGTAATGTGAGCTATGTAGCACATCATCGCAGGCAGTTGTATTGTTCGAGGGTCCCGTTTTAACAGGAATAACGCGCGTGATGCATGAGGCTCTTAATCACAAAAAATAAAATTGAAATATATTACGTACGACCGGGCGCTACTATTATAATTATTAGAAGGGAAAAATGCCGCATATTAATTTTCGTTTTCACAAAAGAGGGAAAAAATTATCGCTCGCCCGCGAAAATGCCGGCGACTGCGGCGGAAAATATTTTTTGAAAATGGTCGACACTTCGCACGGAATTCTGCGGGCGCATAGAGGAATAGCAACCAACGAACGGCCATATTACTCTTGCTTCTCGGTGACAGTTCGTCATTTGTCAGTGTCCCGGGCACAGTTGGCGGGGTTTGTGTCATGTGGGACAAAACAGCATCGGCGTCTTCTTAGAATGTGACGCTCGACGTCGACGGCGACGCCGAGTGAGGTACATTCTGGACAGGCGCGAGGGGAAGTATCATTAAGGGGCTGTCATGTCAATATGATATCTGAAGGGGCGGTTGAGCCTCATAGTGTTTCTATACAAAAGGGACTTTTTTAATAGCGGCTGCGGTTTGGGACGTACTGTTTGCATATTAGATCGAGAAAAGCGTTAGAGCAGAAATCAAAGACTTTTATTTACCATGCAAATGTTATTCATGAAATTAAAATAGCCTCCGAATTTTTTTATTAACCTTCCCTCGGTTGGTAACACGATTTTTTAATTGGAAACGTTGCTTACTCTAATTCAACCTATCAACGGATTCCGCTACTTATTTGAACTTTATTTTTTTTATTGACGGATCTTAAATTGTAGATATACTCCGAGAATTAAAACATTCCTTTTGGATAGTCTCAATTTAAAAAAAATCAAAATTAATATTTTGGAAAAAACAATATAAAGACAGAAGTGAAAAATTTTTAAGGCACTAGGGTTTCCAACATATTTTCGCCTAATTATTGTATTTATCAAAATAAGCAATAAAAAATACTATATTTGATGACAGATGTTCATCTATATGGTGTACCCCTTAAAGTATAAAAAATCTATTCATGCCATCCTTTAAGATTTTTCAGTAAAAGTGGAAAATTCGAATCAAATCTGAGATTATAAAAAAGTTAAAATTCCAAAATAATCTTAAATTTAGTCAAAATTTTGAAACAATTAATTCGATTCTTTGAAAAATAGGACAAAATTGTAAATATTTAGAAAAGTCGAAATGTTTAAAAAAAGTTAATATTTTAAATTAACTCGAAAATATTTGAAAACAGTAGAAATTTTGAAATAAATCAAAAATTTTATAAAAAAAGTTAATATTTAAAAAAAAATCGAAATTTCCAAAAAAATAAAGTTGTGAATAAATTTGTGATCTACTTTTTAAAAAGCTAAAATGTTAAAAATTGAAATAAACTAAGATTTAAAAAAAAAAATCAAAATTTTCCTAGAAATTCAAAATCTTAAAAAACAGCACAATGTTTAAAAACCTTAAAATGGAAAAAATAAAATTTCTGAAATGATTTAAAATATTCCAAAAATCTTCAACATTTTGAAAAATGGGTAATTTTTCAAAAACTGTAAATATCATTAATAAAGAAATTTAAAAAAAAGGCCAAAATTTGAAAAAATAAATTCAAATTTTAAAATAAAATGTTGAGAAATGGCGAAATTTCCATAGAAATGAAAAATTTACAAAAGAGTATCAGAATTTTTAAAAAGTTGAAAGTTTTAAATAAATTCGTGTTATTTCAAAACGTTGAACTATTGAAAAATGCTCAAACAACCCAAAAAAGGAACATTTAAAAAAGTCAAAACCTTCAAATAAGGATTGAAAATTTAATAATAAATGGGACAATTTTTAGAAAAAATCTAAGCTTAAAAAAACAAAAGTTTTGAAATAACTGTCCATATATTAATTCGAAAATGTTGAAGCAACCCGAAATTTTGAATGGTCGAAATTTTCAACAAAAAAAATCAAAATTAAAAAAAAATGTATTTTAAAAATTTGTAATTTTAAAAAAGTCGAAATATTGAAAAATATTCAACGACTTCAAAAAGAAGGGCGAAATAATAAAAACAATATCAAAATTTTCCTTAAAATTCAAAAACAGCGAAATTTAAAAAAATCGAAATTTCTTAATAAACCAAAGTTTTAAATAAATTCGTGTTATTTCAAAACGTTGAACTATTGAAAAATGCTCAAACAACCCAAAAAAGGAACATTTAAAAAAGTCAAAACCTTCAAATAAAGATTGAAAATTTAGTAATAAATGGGACAATTTTTAGAAAAAATCGAAGTTTAAAAAAACAAAAGTTTTGAAATAACTCTCCATATTTTAACTCGAAAATGTTGAAACAAGCCAAAATTTTGAATTGTCGAAATTTTCAAAAATAATCAGAATTTAAAAAAAAATTAAATTAAATAAATTAAAATTAAAAATATTCAATTTTAAAAAAGTCGAAATATTAAAAAATAATCAACGAGTTCAAAAAGAAGGGCGAAATAATGAAAACAATATCAAAATTTTCCTCAAAAGTCAAAAACAGCGCAATTTAAAAAAAAATCGAAATTTCCTAATAAAACCAAATTTTTAAAATAATTTAAAAAATTTCAAATATTTAAAAAAATGGACGCATCCCAAAAAATGTCGAGATTTATGAAAGCGATATTTTCAAAAAAGAGCAAGGGTTTAAAAAATTGTAGAAAATTTAAAGTAAAATTTTGAGAAATGTCAAAAAATTCTTAAAAGAGTTTTTGGAAAAGATAAAGTTTTAAAACACTTATAATTTCATAAAGTCTAAACATTGAATAATGATCAAAGAACTCAAAAAAAAGAAAATATCAAATTTGGAGTATTCTGAAAAGTCTCAAATTTTGAAAAATAGATAAATTTTGTAAAAAGATCAAAATTTTTAAAAGTCAAAATTTTTTTAAAAAAATTATTATTTTGAAATAAAGATGGGAAAATTTGAAAATTTTGAAGTCAAAATTTTGAAAAATGTTGAAATATTTATAAGCATTTAAAATTTTCAAAAAAAAAGTGAAACTTTTTGAAAAGGAGTAGAAACGTTGATAAACAGTCGAACATTTTAAAAAGGACTACATTTTGAAAAAATGTCAAGCTTTGAAAAAATTGATATTTGCAAGAAAAGTCAATATTTTATAAAAGTTTTATGTTAAAAAAATCAAAATATCAACAGGATTTTCAAAGAATATTCCAAGTTTTGAAAAAATGTCGAAATTTAATAAAAGTCGAAATTTTAATTTTTTAAATTTTTAATAAAATGGCATTTCCATAATTATTTAAAAAACGTAAAACATTTTAAAAAATGGATGCAGTTTTAAAAAAATAAAATTTTGAGAAATGTCAGATATTTCATTAAAGAGTTTTTGGGAAAGACATAATTTTGAAAAATTTCTTATAATTTCATAAAGTCTAAACATTGAACAGTGATCAGAGAACCCAAAAAAAACAAGAAAATTTTAAATTTGGAGAATTCTGAAGTTTCAAATTTTTGAAAGGGCCAAAATTTTGAAAAGTAGATAAATTTTGGAAACATATCAAAATTTTTAAAAGCCAAAATTTAAAAAAAAAATTAATATTTTGGAATAAAGATGGGAAAATTTGAAAATTTTGAAGTCAAAATTTTGAAAAATGTTGAAATATTTATAAGCATTTAAAATTTTCAAAAAAAAAGTGAAGCCTTTCGAAAAAGAGTAGAAACGTTGATAAACAGTCGAACATTTTAAAAAGGATTATATTTTGAAAAAATGTCAAGCTTTGAAAAAATTAATATTTGCAAGAAGAGTCAATATTTTATAAAAGTTTCATGTTAAAAAAATTAAAATATCAACAAGATTTTCGAAGAATATTCGAAGTTTTGAAAAAATGTCGAAATTTAATAAAAGTCGAAATTTTAATTTTTTTATTTTTTTCTAATTTTTAATATAACCAAATTTCCAAAATTATTCAAAGAACTTAAAACAATTTAAAAAATAGATGCATTCTCAAAAAATGTCGATATTTTTAAAAGTGATGCTTTGAAAAAAGTGCAAAAGTTTAAAAAAAAGTAGAAAATTTAAAGTAGAATTTTGAGAAATGTCAGAAATTTCATTAAAGAGTTTTTGGAAAAGACGAATTTTTGAAAAACTTTATAATTTCATAAGGTCTAAACATTGAATAAGGATTAAAGAACTTAAAAAAAAGAAAATTTCAAAATTGGAGAATTCGGAAAAGTTTTAATTTTTCGAGAAAGCCAACATTTTGAAAAATAGATGAATTTTGGAAAAGGATCAAAATTGTTAAGAGCCAAAATTTTTTTAAAAAGTTAATATTTTGGAAAAAGGAGGCGAAAATTTGAAAATTTTGAAAAATGTTGAAATATTAATAAGCATTTAAAATTTTTAAAAAATGTGAAGGTTTTTGAAAAAGGGTAGAAATTTCGACAAACAATCAAGAATTTTAAAAAGGGTTACATTTTGAAGAAATGTCAAGCTTTAAAAAAATCGATATTTGCAAAAAAAAGTCGACATTTTATAAAAGTTTTTTGCTAAAAAAAATTAAAATTTCAACAAGATTTTTAAAGAATATTCGAAATTTTGAAAAAAATTTCGAAGTTTAATAAAAGTCGAAATTTTAAAGTCAAAATTTTTAGTTAAAGCTTTGGACAGTCCAGGATTTAAAAAACTATCGCAATTTGAAAAAAGTGTCCAAATTGACATGAGACATTCGAAGAAATCGAAACTTTAGAATTTCTGGAATTTTCAAAATTTCCTGAAGCTTTGATTTATAAAGAAATTTCGAGTTTTTATTTAAAATATTTTATCAAAATTTCAAATTTCGTTTACGATTTCTATTTGTTTCACAGATGTTTAGGATTACTTTAATAATGTTTAATGTTTTCTTTAAACTTCCAGGAAGTATAAATTCCTGAAAAAAAGAGAAAGTAAAAATGCCAAGTGGTTTTTCGAAATTTCCAATTTTTTGATTTTCTCTTTTGGATTTCTAAAAATTTTTAGTAAAAACTAAAGATTTTAAAGAAACTTGTGTAGAACACAACTGAAATGTTACCAACATGCTCCAATGCTAACTGTACATTGTTAACATTATTATTTAATATTAGATTTGTGTCCACATGATACAAGCATCCACCAAGCACAAATGCAAAAATGGAATTCAGTTTGATAATATTTATTTTAAATTATTTCCAATATTCGACATGTTTACTAGTGTGGGTTTGAACTACATTACATCAACATTGTTATTTTTTAGTTTTAAGTTTTCACTTCTGTCGGTAGTCTCAAAAAGGGCCCATTTTTTTTTATCTGGTAAAATCTGAGCTTTTTGTCCAAAATTAACATCGATGATACATTTTCCGCTACAGAAGTCACCTAAATTCATAGAAAAAGTATAACTTTAACTCGAAACAAGCTTAAACTTGAAAGTTTGAAAATAGAAGTCAAAATTTTATCGAACTTTTGGTTACTAACGACAAGACCTTTTTGACCAAAGTTGGAATCTGCCGATTAAAGTTAAATGCGAAAATTTTAGGAAACTCAGCTATCGCACATTATTAACCATCAGATGTATGATTATTCTCGGGAGATAGTTCGTGTGTCAAGTAAACTGTCTTAGCATTTTAGCTTTGGCAGGTTTAAAAAGATAATCGGCTTAATCAGAGTTCGTGGTCAAACTTAATAAAAGTATTAATATAATAATCATATTTTGCGTCACCTCTGGATTTTTAAGAACAATCTATTCATATGATTCATATTTACTACCATAATGTCCGCTTTATAGACGTTCGATATCTCGAACGTACAATTAAGTAACCCTAATGACTTGTAAATATTCGACAGACGTCTTGAACCAATGATTAATTTTTTCAACAGCGTATGTTCCTAATAACTTCTCAATTGCTTCTAAGAGACACTAATAAACAAATACATCTAATAAACATCTACTATCTAATCACTTTCAATTTCGTAGTCCGTTACAATGTTTCTAATTCTGACCTAGCTTGAATAACCTCCAGAAAAACGAAGAAAACTTGGATATTTCGGTCCCAGAGGTAGAGATGGGAAAAGACGAATGTAAAATTCATTCAGAAGTATGAAGGATCGACTATTGTTTATTAAGCGAATGCTTCGTGTTGGTTCTGTGCGACAAGCTTGAAAGCTTCCTAACAAATTACCTATCGCTTATTCCAGCGAAATGCACAGATAGATTCACCCGCTACCTATTGTGCAACATCGGAGTCATCATCAATCACTGTGTCCGCCTCACGCTTTACATCAGATCATTTATTTTTGGCGTTTAATATCATCGAGAAACGGATTATTCGTTCCTATGAAAGAACGTATTTTTAACTGTCATTCGTTGTTAAAAATCGTTGACACTATCAATATCATTAGATTAAATCGTATAAAGTATTATTCGGATCGATCGGGACCGAAAGGGTCCAATGGAACACATTCCTCCACCGCTATTCATAAGGCAGGTATTTCATCATCCTAAATTATATTTGTTACCTTCCAAAACACATTCTGGTTTCACATTCCTACAACAATGGCTCCCCCGCCGCTCAACCATGAGCGCAATACCACCCAACATTCTGCATGCGGGGCTGCATACGTTTCAGATTTGACTGCGTCCTAAATTCCACATCAGATCCTTATGGCCGCAGGAAATCGCGGGAAATCTAACATAGGGAACGGAAAGAATCCCCCAAACATAACTGGTTCAATACTTATGAAATTTAACACAGATTTTGATCTCGTTAAGGGCGTAATTTCAAAAAATCCTATCTTAGTAGATGTCTACGTCATATGAGGAAGCTAGTTGCAAAAACCTCAAGAAATGTCCAAAATTCGAAAAAGGTCCAAATTTTTAGAGCTCTAATTCTGTGAAAAGACTCAATTTTTAGAAAAAGTCGAATTTTGAGTAAAAGAAATTGCAACTTCCAAAAACATTATTCTCAAAATGTAACATTCGATAAAGACCTTGAAATTATAAGAAATCTTGTTCTCGAAATCCCCGAAAATATTTTTCTCAAGATTTTGAAATAGATAAATGATTTTTGAAACAAAAGTCCAAAAAAGGAGATATTTGAAATTAAAATTGAAATTTCGAAAAGAACAAATTTTAAGAAAAAGTCCAAATTTTGAGAAAAAAGATTAATTAACTAGGAAAAATATTCTAATGCACAGACCAATAGGTTTGAACATTTACTAGATTCGAAGTTTGGTAACCAAATACCGGTATTTGGTTTCGAAACTTCGAATCTAATAAATGTTCAAACCTATTGGTCTGTGCATTAGATACTGCTTGGCTATCGAAACGCGTTAAAGCAACCTTTGTTGTGTTTTTTAATCGTACTTGGTTTCAGAGGACAAGATTTATATTTCAATTATTATTAGCAATAATAGAGCAAATCTGATAAATCCTTATCATTAAAATTTCAAACTAATAAATGTTCAAACCTATTGGTCTGTGCATTAGAATACCTATCTTCTGGGAACTTTTTCCTGGAGAGCAACCGCTTCGCTAAGTGGCAGTGTTTCAACTGTTGGTAGTTCAGCTACCTATGATTCACTATACACGCCGCCTGGAAGACTGCATGATATTGTAGTCTCGGCTGCATTCTACTTGCAAACTAGGAAAAAGGCGAAATTTCTGGAAATATTAAATATCGGATATTGGGATTAAAATCAAAATTTTATGAAAAGGACAAACTTTAAAAAACTAGCCAAAATTTCTAAAATATCAGATTCTAAAAGATCGAAATTTTCGGAAAAAGTTAAATGTTGTATTGGAATTTGGAAAAAACCCAAAATTTCCAGAAGGCTTCGAAAAAGACAAAAAATTTATTACTTTTCAGAGAAAGTTAAATTTTCAGAAAAAAGTGGACATTTTAAAAAAATAGTTCAAACTTCGAAAAAAAGACGAAATTAAAAGAAAATGATCCAAATTTTGAGAAATAGCGTTTAATTGTAGAAAAGTTTGAAATTTTCCTGAAAGAGTCCGATTTTACCAAAATCTAAAAAACCAAATTTTGAGCAAAAATATTGAAATTTTAAGAAAAAAAAATCAACATATCTTGAATGATTGTTTATTTTCTCTTGACTCTTCTATGAGCTCATCAGCAATGCACAATAATAAGAAAAGGGAACAATAAATGCTACAAAATTTTATTTATTTTAAAAGTGAATTTCATTCATGAAAGATTGTTTTGCTAGAAAAAAAATTGAACACATTTTTTTGCAGGAACATCTTTCTGAAAAAGTGTGTGTTACTGAAAGAATATTTTTTATTGAAAGATGCTTTTTAACTAAAAAATAATTTTTTGATGCAAGATTACTTCGTTAAAAAAATGTTTCCTGAAAACTAGTTTTGCTGAAAAATCCTTTGTTTCAAAATATTCTCTTTTTGATGTACGATGATATTTTGATAAACGATAATTTTTTAATGAAATATTGTTTTGTTAAATAATTGGTCGTTAAAAATATCACTTTGCAAAATGCCGTAGGCTATAAAAAGTGCGTTTAAAAAAGAATAAACGTTCTGCTAAACGGATTAATTTAGCCCCAAATACCGCGCTGTTGTTTAAAATGGTTTCGATAAATAACTTTTTCAAAGATCGTTTGTTGCTGAAAGATTTCCCAAAATAAATTTGTTGCTGAAAAATTGGTTTGCAAAAAAACTGCTTGTTAAAAAATCGTGCTGCTGAAACAAATAGGCAACCTTGGAGGCTGCCTACAGAAGTGAAAAGTTAAAATTAAGAAATATTTAATGTGGTTTGAACTCACACTAGTAGTTTTGAGCATTAAAAATATTTGAAAATAATTTTGGTAGACTGGTTCTTGGTTATCTTCAAAAATTGAAATACAAATCTTGTCCCCTGAAACCAAGAAAGATTAAGAAACCCAACAGTGGTTGCTCTAACGCGTTTCGATAGCCAAACTATCAACTTCAGAAAGATATCAGATTCAGAGAATATACCTTGGAAGATGATAGCTTGGCTATCGAAACATGTTAGAGCAACTTCTATTGTATTTTTTAATCTTTCTTGGTTTCAGAGGACAAGATTTGTATTTCAATAATATTGAAATCAATATCTGAAAATAAATTGTGTCAAACTGACCTACGTTTTCATATTTGTGGTTTGGATACTTGTATCGCGTGGAAACGAATCTAATATTTATTGACAACATGGGCGTAGGCAGGATATCCTTTATGGGGGGGGGGGCACGATCATTTTGTAAAATTCATGGGCAAAAACCTTCTTAGTAATGTGTGCTTCCAGTGAAAAACTACACGAACTGGGCAAATCGAATTTCCAAATTAAAGTCGAAATTTCGAAAAGTGTTATGTTATGTTATGCAGTATCTCTCTGAAGATGATAGCTTGGCTATCGAAACGCGTTAGAGCAATCTCTGTTGATGTGTTTTTGAATCTTTCTTGGTTTCAGGGGACAAGCTTTGTATTTCAATTTATGAAACAAATAGTAATTTCCAGAACAAGTCGAATCTAGGTAAAAAAAATTACAACTTTCAAATATATTTCTCCCACAATTTTTATATTATTTAAATTTTGTGATATCCTTGAAATTTCTTTTTGTCGCAATTCCCTAAAAATATTATTTTCAGATTTTTAGTTTTCTATTAAAATTTTGATCAAATTTTAAAAAAATTTTTTTTTATTCTAGGTCTGATATTCATAATTATTGTAAATTAATTGATCTGCTGAAATTTATCTTGGAAAATAATCTAGACGATGTTTTTAGTGAAATTACAAAATTAATTAAAATCCTTTTGACAATTACTATGACTACTTCAGAGGCAGAAGGCTGCTTTTCAACATTGAAAAGGATCAACACTTTTCTGAGAAGCACTATGAAATCAGAAAGGCTAAATGCCCTTGCAGTACTTTCGATTAAAGATTTCTTTAGTTTAAATAAATAATTAAAACAAGAATAGATTTTACGTTTAAATGAAAGTTTGAACTATAACTATTTAATATGTAAAAAATATTGATTTTGTTATTTTAGGATTTTATCAAGTTTTCAAAAAAAAATTCTTTCTAGACATATTTTTAGAATAATTTTAAAATAGACTCAAAATTTTCTGGAGCAGCACCCCCATTAATTTTAGTCACGAGCCGCCACTGGTTCTGGTAATATATGCTCAGGAAAAACTGTGGCCACTGTGAAGGTTAAATATTTATGTAGTTACACTTTCAATGGCGCAACTTTAATCTTCTTTCTTGTATAAGTTACAATCACAATTATTGTAATTATTTGAATTTTCTTGTGAAATATTACCTACAGCAATTGACTAAATTCTTCAAGCAAAGTTTAAGTTGCCACTGATTTATCAATAAGGTTTTTATAGAACGAAATATAGTGATCCTTTTAAATAAGGAAATCACTGTGTGTTTATGATAGTTCTTTTTAGGAAAAAAAGGCCACTCCCACCGACATTGTCGAAGAAATTTTTGTGGGTATAAGATCTTTTGTACATTCTTTACCTGTTTAAAAAGGTGGATCAGACGACCATCGCTTGGCACCACGCTGTGAATGAAAGACCCATGCCACTTATTGGCTGACACCTCTATAATGGCTTTTCGATATCAAAATCACGGTACCGGTTCCGATTATTTCAACTTGGGACCGATGGTCGAACAAAACCGGATTCTACTCGCAGAATCTCCTTGGATTTAACCAAGTTTCTATTAATGCTACTTATTCACAAATGACTTAGCGAGACTACGTCTCGTCATCCATTAGCATACCCCATAAATTACACCTATTGATGGCAAAAATGTTACCCCTAAACTCTCAAGGATCACCTTAGCATCAAACAACGTTCTGTATTAAACAACCTTGTTATACATTTTCGAATCGACAGGGACGAACGGTTTAACTAAAAGTAAATGGGTTTATTGCTGCTCTAACCCTCGACAGAAATTAGACCGTTCACTGTATATGCAAATAATGTGTACCTTGCGTCCTGGGCACTTTTGTGTAGGTTTGCGAATCTAAATCGAAGGTCGGCCTTTGATATATGGCGGCAATTTCGCCTTTCGGTCACTTCTCCAAGCTCGTCTGCCATAAACTCATTTATAGTTGGTCAAAAGATAATTGACCGCAAATTTACCGGGGATTTTGGGATTATGCGCCTCCGAAACGTCTCTGCACAATTGTTGCGTGCACGTTCGACCTCCGAGGCACTGAAAACAATTTAGGAGAATTTATTTATTTAATGTCATAAGTGTATAAATCAAGCTGAAGAGGGGAATAATTTTATTCCGCTCAAGGGTTAAGACATGACAACTAGTTTCGAACAATTTTCAAAAAAATATGTTTAAGCGATTGTGAGCTTTGCCATGGGTCTTTTTCATAATCTCTTTATGCTTTTATGAGAAACTTCTGATAATACCTTTAAACTTAAACTGCTTTTAACGAAATCTGTAATTCATTTCAAATATCTGAAGGCAACCTTAGGCTCAGTCAGATATTTTTTTTTAAATCAGACTATGCTCTAATTTTTGGAAGGTTCTAACTTCCGTCAAAGGACAGATAAATATATTTACTGTAGAATAAACCTGAATGTCAAAAGTAATTACTGTTTGTTAATTGCAAGGCCGCACTTCAATGAATTTTCGAAAAATTAATTTTGGTGAATGCGCCGGATGTTAATATTTAAGTAGCCCTTTTATTGTTTCCCAGGACCAGTTTCAGTATAATTGGTGAAGCTGAGTGGATGGTATCTATTAATTAACTGTGCAGAATCTAAATATACTAATTAGAATTTTCTAGACCATGACAAATTGACATAACAGACATGGTTACAATAATGACTTAGCAGCTTTAGTTTAAGTGACAATATTTAATCCCTAATTGAAGATTGTCATATTTACAGGTCGTCCACAATTTCGCTTTCTTCTTTTGTCCTACTTATGTTGAATACAACCTAGACTGCAAATTCTGCGGTTGCTGTCTAGAAAAGTTCCCAGAAGACAAGGATTCTAATGCACAGACCAATAGGTTTGAACATTAATTAGATTCGAAATTTGGAAACCAAAGACCGGTTTCGATCTTGTTAGGTCGAAACAGGCCTTTGGTTTCCAAAATTTCAAATCTAATTAATGTTCAAACTTATTGGTCTGCGCATTAGACGCCTTAAGATACTTAAAAAAAGTTAAATGTACTTAAATATTTGAAATTAACAGTATATATTTAAAAAAGAGGTAAAATTTAAAAAAAATAGGAGTTTCGATTGAAATTTATTTGGTTTGAAATCTCTGTTTATAAACTCGATATTTAGGAAAGTGGACACTTCAAGATTACGATCACATTTGGTAAAGAAAATGCATATATTTCTATAAAAGTCAGATATTTTGAATGTACAATTTAAGTTTAAGATTTAAACTAGAATTTTGGGACTTTTTTCTCCAATAAATTTTAGTTTCTTTACTTTCTGCTCTATTTTAAGGTTTTTGGAGGGACTGAAGTAATTCTTGTCTATTATGGCTAAATTGGAGCAGTTTTTGTTTAATATACCTGAACTATAGGAAGTGTTTTCATTTGGCAAAACCTATGCATTATCTGAATCAACAAGATATATCTATTAAAATAACTGTATACTTGCTAGGGAGCTAAATATATGCACGATCGTATCAATTAATTAGAACAAAATATCATTCTGCAAAATGCACGAACTCTTTAAAGCTGTGCAGCACCATCTATGACTATCTTATGGCAATCTACTACATCTGATTCTTCATAGAGAAAAATTTAAACATTAAAATAATAAAAACTGATTCGTCAATTTAACTTTAAAAACATTATTTACATTTGAACAGTTTTTCACAGTTTTTCCGTTATAAAGGCAATTATTTATCTAATTTCGTTAACTAAATCTGAGGTAATAGCTAGTTTTATATAAAACATGCTGTAAGAAAGACGCAAAGAGTATATTTGATAAAATTATTTTTTTTAATGAAAAAAACCTACTTTTTCTGAAATAGTTGGACAATGCTCACCTTCTGGGCCAAATTTTAGGCCCTAAAATATTCCAATGTTTTAATCCGTTGCTAAGAAATCTTCACAAAAGAGTCCTAGGCTGAATATTCCCTACCAGATAACAAGAAACAAATAATGATGGTCAAGGAAACAATTTTATAAAAAAATTAAATGACAATGAAAAATGTAAATAATTTATAAAAAAATTTTAATTAAAGTCCACCATGAAGACTACTTAAGTAATATTGATTGAGATCTGAGAAAAAATAGTATGTGCACTTCATAGCAAAAGCACATTCCCAAATTTCGACGTTTGTTAGTCTCGGCTAACGCCTCGGCCACAATTTACATCGTCGACCGGGAATATTCTGCTTTGACTACTAGATACAATATGCTATTTATGAATTTCATCATTTCAACATCTGGCAAACTCTACAATTGCTCCATACTTCTACCAAAAACGATAAAATGCTTCCCAGCATCAACCATTGTTCTAAATTCAAAAGACAAGACAATCTCCTGCCGTTCTGCCCGACTCTCTGACCCATTTCGTCATGTGTTGCTCCACTTTCGCACAAAAATCCCGGCAAAAATCGCGTCCAGCTTCCGACGCCGGACAATGGTAAAGCGATGGGTGAGCTCAACCGCCTTTTCAAAGCGTAAAGTTGTAAATTATGCAAATGGTTATCTGCGAAATTACGCAACATAATAGATTGGCATTTTAGAAACTTTTGTCCCTCTTTTGTCCAGCCGGGTTAGAATTCGGGGGCGAAAGCAGTCGCAAAAGTGACGTGAATGCAGGTGAGTCGCTTATTTCACTATCATTATTATTATTATTGTTTTTGTGGCTGTTTTTTTATTGTTCCAATTTTTGGAATTTGTGGGCGATTCGTTGGTCAAATTGAATTTTAATGATAGGAACGAAATCGACAGTTTTGCTGAAGTCGTTTGTAAATTGAAATGTAGTTTTCAGAAATGCTTGAACTATTTCGCTAAAATTCTAAGGAATTATAAAGTCGAAGGACACACTTCTGTAGCCTTAAAATTCTGAAGAATATAATTACATTCGAAATAGCATGAAATTTCGTTTTGGTAATTGATGGTTTGTTTTGCTTAATGAGAAAATGATTTGAAATGCCAGCATAATGTAAACAAATATTAGTATCTAATGATCAGCTGTGAGAGTGGTGTTAATATTACTACTTATGATGTAGATTACACTCTTAAATCTGTGGCTTAGTCCATTGAAGTCAACCTTAAAACAAAGCCAAGTTCAAGGCATTAGAGAGTAAAAATACAAACTACACTAAAGATGTATGACAGCTGTGGCTGATTTCATGTCTTAAATATTGCATCGTCCATTTATTACTACAGTTTTCAATTTAATTTAGATCATTATTGAAACAAAGTGTAAATCATCATCAAAAAATGGCAAAAGCTCTAAATTTAAAGACCTATAAAAAATGGACAAACGTAGAGGCTGCCGACAAAAGTGAAAACTTAAAACGGGAGAATATGTCATATGGTTCAAACCGACACTAGTAAACAAGTCAAAATATTGGAAATATTTGAAAATCTATTCTGTCAAACTGACCTACCTTTTATATTTGTAGTTTGGATGCTTATATCGTGTGCACACGAATCTAATATTTATTGATAATGAAATACTCTTTAGTATGCTCTAATGTTAACAGGAGAATTAATTTTAACATAAGTACGGATCGTTTTAAAATGGCTTCTTTTATTTTTTTTGAAGTCATTTTGTACTCAAGTTATCTCTTAACTTAATAAAGAGCTCTATCATGATATATTCTCTTCCAAGAACAGGAATGAATTTTCATAAATTTTAAATTTTTCATAATAAAATCGAAAGTTTAAGAAAAGATATACAATTCGAGACGAAAATCGAAATTTCAAAAAAAGACAAATTTTCGGAAATCAGCAGAACTAACAAGCTCGAAATTTCTGAAAAAATATTGACATTTCGAGAAAAAGACCAACTTTGAAAGTAAAATTGAAGTTTCAAACAACAAAAACGAATTATGAACAGAAAGAAATTTCAAGAAAGAGATAGAAATTTGATGAAAAAGATCGAAATTTCGAAGAGTCGAAATTTTGAAGAGTTGGAATTTAGTAAATAATTTGAAATTTCTGAATGTCAAATTTACTCGAAATTTCTGATTAAATGTCGATATTTTTACACATTTGTTATTTTTATCTAATGTTACTCTTCTTAAAATTCCAAGCTTTTTAAACTCTGAAATCTTACGAATTTCAAAGTTTTTCTGGAATTTTCGACTATTCGTATTGAATTTATTCACAGCACTTAGAATTTTTCGAATTTCCATTCGCAACTTTGAAATTTCGACTCTCTCTGTTGACATTTCTTGCTAAGTTTCGAATTTAAAAGCCCAAATTTGAGGACAAACTCATATATCCGATTTTAAGTCGAAATCTTGAAAAGGGAACAATCTTTATACAATTCGAAATTTTTTAAAACTCGATTTTCAGCTGAAAACTGTTAGATTTTTCACAAATATTTGGGAGTAAACTAGAACAATTTTGGTGTTGGTAAATAGATTAATGAATATTGTCAAAAGACAAGATTTTGATTTTTTCTGGAGTGATTGTGTGTAGTGCGTTATTTTCACAATGAATTCTATCTAACGTGACATCCCTGATTTTACTGGCTGTACTTTCTGTTAATTCAAAAATGTGTGGCATATTGAAATTTTAATAAAAGTAAGGGTTATTTTAAAATGGTTTCAATTTTTTTCTGAAGCCTTTGTGTACCCAAGTTATCTGTTAATTTAATAAGCGATTCTATCATCGTATATTCTCTTTTCGTATATTCTCTTCTTATCTAAATTTCGAAAATAAAACCGAAAAAAGAGAAATTTTGAGACGATAATCGAAATTTCAAAAAAAGATAAATTTTCAAAAATTAGTTATACGAATAAAGAGTCGACATTTTTAAGAACGACGATTTATAAGAAAAATATTGACATTTCGGGAAAAAGACCAATTTTGAAAGTAAAATCGAAGTGTCCAACGACAATTTAGGAAAGAAGGAAATTTCTAATAAAAAAACCAAAATTTCGTGAAATCGATCGAAATTTCGAAGAGCCGAAATTTTGAAGAGTCGTAATTTGGTAAATAATTCGAAATATCTGTGAAAGATTTAAATTTTCTCAAAATTTCGAAACAAAAAAGACAAATTTTGAGAACACGTCGAAACTTTCAGAAAAAAGGTCGAAATTTCGAAAAATGACAAATTCTGAGGAAAACCTCGAAATTTTGGAGAAAAAGAAGAAAAAAAATCAAAATTTCCGAAAACAAAATTGAATTTTTACCAAACTTTAAGAAAGAGTCCAAATTTCGAAAAAGGACAGATTTTGAGGATAATATCCTAATTTTGGAGAATATCTAGAACAAAAACGAAATTTCCAAAAAGGAATTTTGAAACATTTTTGTAATTTAAAGAAATAGTTCGAAATTTCGTAAAAAAGATCGAAAGTTCGAGATCTAAATTTTGAGAAATCCGTTGAAATCTAATAAAAAATTTGAAATTTCTGAGAAAAAAAAATAGGCAAATTTTGAGAAAACGTCAAAGTTTAAGAAATAAGTCGAAAATAAGAGAAAATACAGATTTTGAGAAAAATATCGTTATTTTGAAAAAAATACGAATTTCGAGGAAAAAGACCAATTTTGAAAGTAAAATCGAAGTTTTTAACAACAATTTAGGAAGTAATGAAATTTCTAATAAAAAATCAAAATTTCGAGAAAAACATCGAAATTTCGTGAAAAGGATCGAAATTTTGACAAGATCGAAATTAATGATGATCAAAATTTAAATCAAATACCCAAATTTTTTGAAAATTTCAAAAAAAGGCTCAAATTTTGAGAAATCGTCGACAGTTTAAGGAAAAAGTAGAAATTTAGAAAAAAGAATTTTGAGGGAAAATTTAAAATTTCACAAATAAAATGTAAGAGAGAGAGAGAGGAGAGAGAGAGAAAGAGAAAGAGAAAGAGAGGGAAAGAGAAAGAGAGAGAGAGGGTGAGAGGGGGATGTGGAGACAGGAAAGAGGACAACGAAGAGAGGAGAAAGAAGAAAAAGAATTTAAATTTACTTATAGTCATTCAAAATTTTCAAAAGAATCATACTTTGTTAAAATTTGGAAAAAAAAGAGAGTGGGAGGGAGAGGAAGAGAGAGAAAGAGGGAGAGAGGGAGGGAGAGAGAGAGAGAGAGAGAGAGAGAGAGAGAGAGAGAGAGAGAGAGAGAGAGAGAAGGAGAGAGAGAGAGAAGGAGAAAGAGAGAGAGAGAGAGAAGGAGAAAGAGAGAGAGAGAGAAGGAGAAAGAGAGAGAGAGAGAGAGATCTCGCCATTTCGAAAAGAGGACACATTTTGAGAAAAGCTTGAAATTTCAAGAAAAATCCAATTTCTAGAGAGAGAGAGAGAGAGAGAGAGAGAGAAATTTTTAAAAGAATCATATTTTGTTGGAAAAAGTCGAATTTTGAAGGAAAATATAAAATTTCCACAAACAAACTGTAAATTTGAAAAAAAAGCAAATTTTAAGAGAGAGAGAGAGAGAGAGAGAGAGAAAGAGAGAGAGAGGGGGAATTTAAATTTACTAATAGCCATTCAAAATTTTTAAAAGAATCATATTTTGTTGTAATTTGGTAAAAAAGGAACAACATTTGAGAAAACTTCCGCTCGCAGTGCTCTAAAGGCATAATAAAGTTGCCCTTTACCAGTGGTGGATTAAACTTGAAAAAAAACTAGTAATAAAACTAGTAATAGAATAGTTCAAATTTTAAAAAAAGTCGAATTATAGGAAAAATATTGAAATTTTGAAAAAACGACTTCTAGGAGAAAAATTGAAGTTTCCAAAAACAAAAATAAATTCGGAAAAAAAGTCGAAATTTCTAAAACAAAAATCAAAATATCGTAAAAGGTTTGAAATTTTACGAAGGTTAAAATTTCGAGAAGAGTCGAAACTGTCTGGGATAAAGAGCCACATATTCTGAAAATTTCGAAAAACAAGGGAAAAAAACGTCGAAACTTTAAGAATAAGGTTGAAATTTTCAAAAAAATCAAATTTTAATAAAAATACGGTTATTTTGAAAAATAGACAAATTTTGGAAAAAATTGAAGTTTCGCAAATCAAAAATAAATTTCAAAATCATATTTGAAATTTCGCGAAAAATGTCGAAATTTTGCGAAGCTTGAAATTTCGAGAAGGAGCCAAAATTTAGTAAAACTTCAGAATTTCTAACAAAGAGTGTCAAATCTTCTGAAAATTTCAAAAAAATGGGGCAAAATTTTTAAAACTTTAAAAATAAAGTTGAAATTTTGAAAAAAGCAAATGAAACAAAAATCGAAATTTTAAAAAATACGAATTTCAAATCAAAAGCCGAACTTTTTAAAAACAAAAGCAGATTTCTTCAAAATTTTGGAAAACAAAACCGAAAATTCGTAAAATAGATCACGCAAAAGGGATCAAAATTTCGAAAATATCGACATTTTAAGAATATTTTGAGAGAGAGAGAGAGAGAGAGAGAAAGAGAAGAAAAGAAAGAGAGAAGGAGAGAGAAGAGAGAAAGAAAGAGAAGAGAGAAAGAAAGAGAAGAGATAAGAGATAAGAGAAAAGAGAGAAGAGAGAAGAGGGAAGAGAGAAGAGAGAAAAGAGAAGAGAGGAGAGAGAAGAGAGCGGAGAGAAGAGAGAAGAGAGAAGAGAGAAGAGAGAAGAGAGAAGAGAGAAGAGAGAAGAGAGAAAAGAGAAGAGAGAAGAGAGAAGAGAGAAGAGAGAAGAGAGAAGAGAGAAGAGAGAAGAGAGAAGAGAGAAGAGAGAAGAGAGAAGAGAGAAGAGAGAAGAGAGAAGAGAGAAGAGAGAAGAGAGAAGAGAGAAGAGAGAAGAGAGAAGAGAGAAGAGAGAAGAGAGAAGAGAGAAGAGAGAAGAGAGAAGAGAGAGAAGAGAGAAGAGAGAAGAGAGAAGAGAGAAGAGAGAAGAGAGAAGAGAGAAGAGAGAAGAGAGAAGAGAGAAGAGAGAAGAGAGAAGAGAGAAGAGAGAAGATGAGAAGAGAGAAGAGAGAAGAAGAGAAGAGAGAAGAGAGAAGAGAGAAGAGAGAAGAGAGAAGAGAGAAGAGAGAAGAGAGAAGAGAGAAGAGAGAAGAGAATAGACTAAGAGAGAAGAGGACAAGAGAAGAGAATAGAGGGAAAAGGAAAAGAGAGAAGAGAAAAGAGAAAGAGAAAAGAGAAGAAAAGAGAGAGAGAAAAGAGAAAAGAGAGAAAGAGAGAAGAGTAGAAGAGAGAAGAGAGAAGAGAGAAGAAGAATGAGCAGAAGAGAGAAGCGCGGAAGAAAGAGAGAAGAGAAGAAGAGAGCAGAGAGAAGAGAGAAGCGAGAAGAGAGAAGAGACACCGAGCGAGAAGAGAAGAAGAGGAAGAGAAGAAGAGAGAAGAAGGAAGAGAGAAGAGAGAAGAGAGAAGACGAGTAAGAGAAGAGATGAAGATGAGAAGAGAGGAAGAGGAGAAGAGAGAAGAGAGAAGAGAGAAGAGAGATAGAGAGAAGATGAGAAGAGAAAAATGAAGCAGAAAGAGAGAGAAATCTCGCCATTTCGAAAAAAAATGAAGACATTTTGAGATAAATGTTGAAATTTCGAAAAAAGACGAAAAAAAGAGAGAGAGAGGACTTTTATGAACATTTTTACATTTAAAAATATAGCAATTTTGAAAAAAAAAAAGGTCGAATTTCTAGGAAAAATTAAAGATTTCTTAAATACAAACGTATTTTTTTCGAAATTTTGAGAAAAGTGGATGTTCAGTAAAAAGTTCAGAATGACTGAGAGTAAAAGTTTTTGAAAGGTGAAAAAGGCAAATTTTAAATTGAGCTCCAACTTTTAGGAAAAAATTCGGAATTCGGAATGGAGGGACTTTTAGAAAAAAAATTGAAATTCGGAGAAAAAGTCGAATTTTGAGAGAAAACTCGAAATTTCAGAAAGAAGATCGAAGTTGCTAGATCTAAATTTCGAGAAAGCAGTCAAAACCTAATAATAATTCGAAATTTTTCGGAATTTCGAAAATAAAAATGGACAAATCTTAAGAAAACATCGATATTTTAAGAAACAAGTCGAAATTACGAAATTGTGAGTGAATTTCGAGAAATTTCCAAAAATAGAAACGCATTTTTTTTAAATTTAGGAACAAAAGAATCGAAATATCGAAAAAAGAGGAAATTTGGTAAAAAATCCAAAAATGTTGATAGTCAATTTTTTCGAAATTTGAAAAATAGGAAAATGTTGAATTAACCTCCCAATTTTAAGAACAGAGTCGAAATTCCAAGAATCTTTCAGAAAAATTTCGAATTTTCGAGAAAAGTCAAATTTTAGGGGAAAAATCGAAATTTAAAATTCAAAAACAAAAGCTCAAAGGTAGAAATTTATTAAAAATTTGAAATTTCAACAAATAAATCAAAATTTTGAAAAGATCAAAATTTTGAGGAGATCGAAATTTAAATAAAAGTAGAAATTAAGTAAAAATTCGAAATTTCTGAGCGAGTGGCATATTTTCTGGAAATTTAAAAAAAAAAGGTCAAATTTTGAGAAATCGTCCAATATTTAACGAAAAAGTTGAAATTTCCAAAAGAGACGAATTTTAAGAAAAAGATCGAAATTTCTAGAAAAAGACCAACTTCGAGGGAAAAACGGAAATTTTAACATAAATAATGGATCATCTTAAAATAATTTCAACTTTTTTTGAAGCTATTGTGGAATCAAGTTATCTGTTAACTTAATAAACAATCCTATCATCGTATATTTTCTTCCAAGAACAAGAATGAATTTGGAAAAAAATAAAATCGAAATTTGGTGAAAGGATAGGAATTTCGAGACGAAAATCTAAATTTCAAAAAGGGCAAAATTTCAAAAATTTGTCAAAACTAACAAAAGGTCGAAATTTTGAAAAAACAACGGTTTTTGAGAAAAATATTGACATTTCAAGCAAAAGACCAATTTTAAAAATTAAAGCGAAGTTTCCAACGACAAAAACGAATTATGGAAGAAAAAAAATTGGGAAAAAAAGATCGAAATTTTGTCAAATAGAGAGTCGAAATTTCGAAAAGTCGAAATTTAGTAAAGAATTCGAAATTTCTGGGTCAAATTTTCTCGAAATTTCGACCAAATAGGGCACATTTTGAGAAAACGTCGAGATTCTGAGGAAATTACTAAAATTGGGAGAAAAAGAGGAGTATCGAAGGAAAAAATGGATGGAAATTCACAAAATCAAAAATAAATTTTTTCGAAAATTCGACGAAAAATCGAAATCTCGCGAAAGAGATAGCAATTTTAAGAGGAATGAAATTTACTCAAAATTCGAAATTTGAGAGGGAGGGAGAGAGAGAGAGAGAGAGAGAGAGAGAGAGAGAGAGAAAGCGAGAGAGAGAGAGAGAGAGAGAGAGAGGGGGGGGGGGGAGAGAGAGAGAGAGAGAGAGAGAGAGAGAGAGAGAGAGAGAGAGAGAGAGAGAGAGAGAGAGAGAGAGAGAGAGAGAGAGGGAGAGAGGGAGAGAGGGAGAGAGAGAGAGAGAGAGAGAGAGAGAGAGAGAGAGAGAGAGAGAGAGAGAGGAGAGAGAGAGAGCGGAGGGAGAGAGAGCGGAGGGAGAGAGAGGGGAGGAGGAGAGAGAGAGAGAGAGAGAGAGATAAAGAAAGAGAGAGAGAGAGAGAGAGAGAGAGTGAAGTGAAAATCAAATTTTCAGAAATTGGCAAAACTATGGAATGCTTTTGGAAATTTATAATGTTTTTCAGAACTACATGTACCTGAATTTGAGTTGCGAACCCTTTCAATTGTCAATATTTATGGTTTGTAAATTAAATGTTCCATAATGAAACGGTTGATCGTGCTACAGTTGAAAATATTTACAACCAACAACCACAGAGGTATTCAATAGAGCCACATAAATACTCGAGAGATCTAAGTCCCATCGAGTGATTTGTAACTGACTTTCGATTGGAGTAGCAATAATTTTTTGACTTACACAAATGTATTAGGAATTAGTTAATCAAACTGGGGGCTGCTCAAAATCCAAACTTTTTCTTTAATCGGCGTAGAGAACGGTAACGAGGGGAAATCCAAATTGGGTAATGTTGGAGTTTCAACCCTTTCAGCTTCGTCGACCATAATTACAGTAATTACAGATTTCGCTAATGACGACATGATCCGAGTGATGGGCTCTAATTTTAATGAATAATAAACCATGGTAGGCGATTAACTTTGTTTGTTCTTTGGTCACAGTGTGACAATTTAGAAAAAAAGGGTTACGCAAAATACTTGCATAATTGCGGGTTGTTTGGAAAAAGCCCCAGGTGCATCAAGGGTTTAATAAATGGTTGCGGACGTAATTCTCTGTTTGTGAATGTGCATAATGTCATTTAATGTGGTCGTATTTGCAGAACGAAGTTTGATTGCTTTAAAACGTCTTATTAACATGAAAATTGCGCCCTAATGAAAAATTTAGCAGAAGTAGCTTGCGTGTTTATTTTTAACTTTCACTTTAGGAAAGAGAGCGAACATGGCGTCTACGAAATACCCTCACTTTTTATAATTTCTCCCCGCGACGTATTAATTTATCATTGTTTCTGCGTTGAAAAACACGAGAGAAAGAACGAGCTTATTTTATGATAAACGGTTTCGGGCGAAAGAAAAATTTTCAAGTAAATGAGTCGTAAACAAAAAAAGGCGGCCATCAAGAAAGTACATTACCGTTCAGACCGCTTATTGATGACCTCCATGTTCAAAGACACAAAGGTCTTATCACTCGGAAGGAACAAATACGAATGGCCCCCTAAAAAATCATCGCCAATCTATGTTTCCCAGTGAGTGATATACCTATTGATGACTGCTTCCAGCTCGACACTCCATTTCTTAGCGAGTCGTGGCCAAATGTCGGACATTTTTCACGATTTAGCCGCAAATATGCTGCCACTGTTTCCGGATAGAAATCCGTCTTATGCATTCCGCAAACTTTCTACACGTGTTGTCGGGAATGAAACATTCCACATCCAATGAATTGGTGATCATCTCGAACTACTACATGGTTTGAGAATTAGAATTATTGGAACAAGTTCTAGATTTGATCATTGGTCATGCAAACTTTTAGTTCTACTAGAATGATGTGCTTCGTTTCAACAAAATTTAAAGAAGTGTTTCTGCTCTGAAATACTCCATCTTAAGAAAAATAATAATACAGGATGCGATTGTTGGTAGTCCACGTATACTAGAATATTCGATATCTCAAAGTCTCGAATGTACAATTAAGTATCTTTTTAATAGCTCTAATTACTTGTAAACATTCGACAGACGTCGCAAACCTATGAGTAATTTCTCCATCTACATATCTCCCTAATACTTTTAGTAAAAAATGTTTAACTTCACAGTCCCTTACAATATTTTTAAGAAGGAAAATATGTTGAGAATCAAGAAGATACAAATTTAAGTTTAAGGTTGTTCACTGGTCAATCTCTTTTCTATAGATTTTGTTTAAATTTCTGTCAAATATTACTAACAATATTACCTACACATCTGCAAAATTTAGAAACTTGTACTGGTGCCAAAACCGAGATATTGAATGTGACACTTACGTTTTCTAACATGTAAGGTGTAGGGTGTAGGGGAAGAATGATTTCGAGAAGATTTTAATTTATTGTCGCCAAACCTTTCTATAAATTTTGATAAAAAAGTAATATATCATGTAGAATGATATTGTGAATGAAACAGTAAAATTTTAGGAACTCTAGCGGTTTTTGCGTAATCGCAATCTGAAAATAAACATCTTACACAATTTTGATGCTTTATTCCGTATGTTTGGGAAACATCTTGAAGTAATTGGCAACGTAGCAATTCCGCTACTAGATTGATTTGGTTGCTTTGGCTAAAGCACCGTTGTTGGCTCAGTCTACTACAAAGCGACTTGGGAATTTGTTATTATTTTATCCACCCGTACAGTCTATGCTAAAAATCGAGTAGTGGTGCCGCTTACGTCTCGTTATATTGTAGATGACGCAGATGTAACGTCCTAAAAACTGAAAAACGATTACTGTCGGTGAACTACGTTAAACAGGAAACTTGGGAAAATCCACTTGCTCATATTTTTCATTTTTAAATAATTAGAAAGATTGTAAAGAGCTTCGAGACTACTGTTGGATGTGAAGGAGCAAATTTCCTATCGTCGCATCATCGGTGCAAAAGTGCAACAACTGCATCTGCTTCGCAGCTGCCCTGGAATGTTAAAAGATACCGATCGACAAGATATCCTCTTGATAATGCCGTGACAAGTAGAACGGCGCCCTTATATGGTGATATGACATGTCCGAAGCCGTCCATACAATTATTTAGGCAGAGGAATTAACATTTCTTAGTCGGAACGACACCGGGGCGACGTGTCATTTTTCAAAAGTCCGATCTACATTAAGTAGATGTTTATGTATATGCGGAATTAGCATAATCTAAGTGCATTAATATGAGGAGCGAGTCGCGAGAGAAGCACGCAGACTAAATGAGACTTTAACAACCGACCCAAGGAGACCCACAATGTGCTTCAGGGGCTTCCAGCACGAAATATAAACTATACAATTTTTTATCGGCCATCCGAGCGCTATTAAAGTACGTTTAAAATCTAGATGATTTAAATCCCATGATTACGAACATGCAACCGGAATAAAATCATGGCATTTTACGGTGAACTGTTCCGAATCTAATTGATAAGGATTCGGCGCTAAATAAGAAGCTTTTGTCAGTAATTTACATCCAACTTGAAATATATTAGAAGGAAAACTTCAAGAGAATATGTCGAAAGCTTGGCTTGTTCTTATTTACATGTTTAGATACCAAAAAAGTTTGGAAGGATCAAGAAATCAACATAAAATTCTACTGAAATTTTTCGACTAATTCATGAAGATTCTACCATTCCTTCCTAGCAAAAAACAAAATTTTGAAAAAATTTGGGATTTTGAAAATGTATGCAAATCAAATTTTCATAAAATAAGATGAACATCTTCAATATAAAACTAAAGGTTCTAGAAAAAGTCTGCATTTTAAGATTTTAACGACACTTTTTTCAAAGACAAAAAAAAATAGACAGTTTTGATGGCTGCCGACAGAAACGAAAAGTTAAAACTAAGACATATCGGTGTCTATGTAGGGCAGTTCGAACTCACACTAGCAAACAAGTCAGAATATTGGAAATATATTAAAATAAATGCTGTTAAACTGAACCACTTTTCTAAATTTGCAATTTGGATGCTTATAATCCTGTGGAAACGAATCGAATATTTATTGATAATGACCTCATTTATGTATAAACTTTACTCTCTTTTTATTTATTGCATGTGATATTCAATATCTTATTAGTACTATCATCTGTCATTGCTGGGGCACCAAAGTACCACATTTTACATCTTTTTTATAACTATCAAATATTTGATTACAAAATAGTACATTCCTTCTTCTGTCGCCAGCCCTCAGACTGTCTATTTTTTTACATTAATGTTTTATTAATTTAGCGTAATCTGGTGGTGGTCAGGTTTCATTTAACTCATATTTCTTCTTTTTTTTTTTGGTGGAACGGACTTGTCCTTGGTTATCTTCAAAAATTGATATAAAAATCTCGTTCTCTAAAAACAAAGAAAGTATCTCTCTGAAGATAACAGCTTGGCTATCGAAACGCGTTGAGGCAAATTTTTTGTATTTTTTAATCTTTCTTGGTTTCAGGGGACAAGATTTGTATATCACTTTATATTTGTTCTAAAAACTAAAAGAGGTCGTTAAAAGAAATAAGAAAACTTTAAAAAAACGGCAACATTTCGGGAAAACGGTGGAGTCTTTGAGCCAATCTTCGAATTTGAAAAAAATTTAAAATTTTTCAAAGAAGGTCAAATTTTAAAAAACAGAGTTACATTTTGTGAGTAGTATAATCTAAAACTGGTGAATTTTGAAAAAGATAATCAAAATTTCTGAAAAAGACCAATTTCGAGGAAAAAATGCAAACTTAAAAAATTAATTTTGAGAAAAAGGTTAAGATTTCCAGAAATATTTATATATAATATTTATAGGATCAGAGATAAAAGTCAAAATTAGGAGAAAATACCAGATTTCGAAACA